>JAKOGI010001489.1:0-205000 GCA_029747015.1 Carnegiea gigantea
TGTGTGTGTGTGGGTGTGTGTGTGTGTGTGTGTGTGTGTCTGTATGCATATACATAATATATATGTGTGTGTGTGTGCGCGCGCGCACGCGCGTGCGTGCGCGCGCACGCGCGTGCGTGCGTGTGTGCGTATATATGTGCATGTTCCATGTAGGGTCGTTCTTATTGGCATCCTTTTCGTTCATGCATGGTTAACTCTATAATTTGTGGTCAGATGACTATTGTTGGCATTGAACCTTCTAGAATAGTAATGATTGGGAAAGATAAATTGTACATGAGCTCTACGTGGCAGCCACCGTATGGTTGAACGATGATGGTTGTCACGGTGTAATAGTTTTGATGTATTAGAACTTTAAAAATTGATAATGAAGAAGGGTTTTTGGTGGACCTCATAGACGGTGACGATTATTGGCAAATGTGGGATGACTTCAATATTGGTGGTTCAAGTGGTTTGACACTTATTCCATTTCAACAATATCTTGGGTTCGAGTCTTGTGAATGGAGAAAGTTTATGCTTGGATAGCTCTATCATTTATTAAGCCAACAGTAGCTTAGCTCCAGTAAAATGGGGGATCTAAGAGCCAAAGAAAAACAAGCATATAAGATGTTAATAGCAACAATGAAACAATTTCAAAAATAATTAGAATGTGGTGCAATTCAGCTACACTAATATTTGGGCATATTCCTAGTAAAAAATATTTAACTATGAGGTGAACAAAGTTTTATTTCTTACAAATGTGCACCACATTATATTTTAGAGGGAATAAATATACCACTTAATCTACTTCTATGTTAATTATTCTTTTCTTCATCTTTGTTATGGTTTGTCTCCCCAACTGTGAGATTTTATCTCTATAATTTTGTAAAAGTGTTTCATTTAATCTTATTTGTGTGTTGTTCTTGGTTGTTCTCTTCATCATATTTGGGATGAACAATGTGAATGCTGCAACAAGGCTCTTCAATAGCGTTGACAATTCAAGCTTAATCTCTTATGCCAGTTCAATATTTCGTTCACAAATTCTACACTAGATCAATAGGTCTACAATGTAAAGAAGAAAATGATGAATATGTGGATCTCTTCCCCAGACCGTACTTTTCAAAAATAGTGACTCACGTAGGATGAAGTGTGTTCAGTATATACTAAGTTAGATTTCGTGAAGTTAGAAATTTATTTTTGTAGTGAAGATTGTATTTATTTTGGTCGAATTGACATTATAGAGGCTTGATGACTCCTTAATTTGTAATGAAATTATCCCTTTCTTTCTTGTGCAAATAGAGTACTTAAATGATGTGACTACTACACTTAATAGAGAAGACTATTAACACAAGAGGAAGGACTATTCTACGTATCAAAAATGTAATGATTGTCTTGTACATATTGACATTATAATATGGATTGAAAACTAGTTCACCATTATTAACTGTGAGATGAAGAAAATACATAATAAAAGGTGACCATTATATGGTTTCAATAAGATTACTACTAAATACACAATAAAAGATGACCATTATATGGTTTCAGTAAGATTACCACTAAATCAAATGTGCGTAATTAAACCCTCTTATTCCTCCTCCCTGGCACTCCACATTCCATTTACTTGATCTCGGACAAACTAATCTTCATCTAGGGACTGACGCATTCTGAGTGTCTTGTGCTGCCATTTCTTCTTGACATCTAAGACTTGATTGGAAATGCAAAAAAGAATAACTAGGAGGAGGTCTGTGTAGGACTTACCACTACACTAAGTCTTACACCAAGAGGATTGATGCTCTCTGCATGTCGTATGGTTATGAATCTCCTAAGCTCCACCAGTTTGATGGGAATGGCGACCAAAGCAAGATGTTGCACATTTTCTTGAGGCATGCAATAATGCCGACACTGATGGTGACCTGATGATAAAGTGATTTTTCTAGACAATGGAAGGTATTACCTTTGATTAATATACTAACCTATAACCTCTGTCCATCAATAGTTGGGAACAAGTGAAGTAATAGTTCCTTAATGGTTTCTACAACACCAAACATACCATTCACATGATTGAGCTGACAAATACAAGAGAATGGAAAGATGAGCTAGTTCTTGACTACATCAACTACTAGCGCACATTTAGCCTTAAGTATAAAGACTAGCTATTTGAAGCTTCAGCTATTGAAATATGTACCCAACACATGGATTGGGACTTACTTTATGTCCCACAATTGAGCAAACTTAGGACCCTTCAAGAATTGACATCTAAGGCACATGATATGGAGTTGATTGCAGCTAATCATTATGACAACTCTTTTTTTTTCTACTGAATCCAAGGAGGATAAGGTTAAGTGAAATGTTAAGTCCTCCAAGAGCATGACCAAAGAGGTGGTATCTATCTCTACTGTTTCGCCAATTCAAATTATAGGAAAGTCTAAATTACAAGAAAAGAATCCATCCTTCAAGGATACAACCAAGAAGCATCCTACAATAAAAGATCTTCAGGAAAAGAAATGCTCATTCCTTGACTTCGATTTGCTGGGCATGCTGGATGAATTTCTCGAGAAGTGTTCCATTCAATTACTTGAACCGAAGTGCTCAGACGAAGCTGGAAGGACTACCAACTGTAAATACTATCAGTACCATAGGGTCCTCAGTCACCCTCTTGAAAAATGCAATACTCTTAAGGAGCGCATAATGCAACTGGCTAAGCATGGAAGGAACATTCTAGATTTAGATGAGACGACATAAGCTAATCATATGTTTATCTTGCATTGGCATCATGATCCTTCGAATCAATGGAGGTCCAACCACCTATCTCCTTTGGAAAAGCATAACTTAGCCCCTTCATTGAAAGATGAGCTAACTACCATTCAATTTAGGACTTTCAAACCAATATTCTCTCACTAATAATCCTGCCATGATTGCCAGAGACTAATCCCATATCAAGTAACTTTGATGAAGATAACAAAGGGTAGATCCTTGTTACTAGATGTAGGTTAAGGAAGCAAAGGCGAGTTTAGTCACCATCACGTTGTAATAGGAAAAGTCAAGGAAGAGAGAACCACATTCAACAAGGAGCATGTAGCTCAGGCCATCGGTCGGCTTAATCAGAAACCAACCATCTCCATTACTTTAGGTAAATTCTTCCTAAAAGGATTCCTTAACAAGACGGTCATCAACATGATTTCATGTTCTGAACTTGATGGTGATGACACGATGAGCAAAAAGCAGAATGCCAAAAAGGCACATTCTCTTAAAAGAGATGATAAGTTCCTCACTGTCCTAGAAGCTTTGCGAGCACATATGCGTTGTAAGCAAATTTTTCACTACAAGAAGAGATATGTGATCATGTTGTTACTACCATTCTCCACGTAAAGCTATATGTTGACAAGGTCAAGGATGTTCCACCTGTTGGTAACCCTAGCTAATGTGTTACCTATAACACTATAGTAATATTCACCGATGATGACTTGTAATTACGTTCTAAACCATACAATCGCCTATTGTGTATCACTGGATGCATTTGTGGATAAAAGGTTAAGCGAATTCTAACAAATGAAGGTTCAATAGTCAACATAATGCCTATGTCTATTATAAACAACTTGGGCATCAAAATCAAAGAATTATCCAAGAGCTGAATGATGATAAAAGGTTAACCTTGCACCAATGCCTTGTACTATACGGATGAGGATAGGAAGAAAAACTGTGATGTTAAACCATTTACCGTGGTTGAGTCATACATAGCTAATATAAAGTTCTTTAAAGAAGATGCTACGGTAAAAGAATCTATGTTAGCTACTATATCCTTCATACGAAAAGGCAGCATAAAGAATGCCAAGGAGACTTATGCACCTCCATAAGCCACAACAACAAAGGGAAAAAGAAAGCAAGCAAACAATTTCAATCTCTCCTATCAGACAAACAATCATTGTAGCAATTCTAGCGGTGCCAGCCTTTAGGTACATTCCTAAGTCCTGTTGAAAGGACAATAAATCATCATTTAGCGAATGTACAATTCCCAAAAGCATAACCAAGGCTGATATCAAGTTGAAAGAAGTTAGTTCACATGTATCAAAGCAAAGGTGCTTCCTGTTCTTATGGTAAACCAAAGCAAATTGACTAAGGCCTCTCTCATCAGGATCGTTACTTCTTTGAAAGACTCACTCCAAGAAGAAAACAACTTGCCAAGGATGTGACCCTAATGCCTACAAGCGATTGAAGAGATCTGGTTATGACTTTAACCAGTGGGGCACATCATTAAAGCTACACCTTATGGACTTGATGGCACATAAAACATGAAATAAAATTAAGGGGGCAAAGTTATAATGCCTAAAATTGGCCTTAGGTATTACCATCCCAACTCATAAGGATCTTAGAACAACCTAAGGATAAATAGTTGGTCACACAATACATTATACCCGAAGACACTAATAATAAGAGTGTAAATTTTAAGACCAACTCAATGTCATCTGTGGTTGACATGTTACAACCATCTATATCATAGCAACACCCTTCTATGTTTAGCATGATGGGAAAAGATAAACTTCCAAGTCTTTTATCTTCCATAGGTTAAAAAGATACAAGCAACCTAAACTATTAATCTTTTTTCGAATTAAGATAAGTGAGAGGTCATCATGCTCACTAGCCTCACAAAAGAGAGATTTGGTGTTCAGTTGCCTGGATGAGGTAAATGAAGACTAGAGTTCCATTCCTTCACGCATGAAGTGTGTCTCCAATTTAGACGTGAGGACAAATGGCTCTTTAAAAGTAAAGAGGGGCACGCTAGTCTTCACTGACCATAAGGCTGATTCCAGCTTAAAGGAAAGTACCAAGGAGGAGTGAGCTTCTTTTAACCACATCACAGTTCAAGAGGCTGCGCTCACCAAAAATTTTAGAAAAAGATAGGGGGCGTGATATTTGAGCTAAAGGAGTTAAATCTAGGAACCTCGGAAGAACCTTACCCTCTCTATGTGGACGCTACACTCACACCTAAGTACAAAGAAGAGTATTTCAAGCTCTTCTCTTAATACAAGTGATAGGGTCGCAAGCGCACAGTGGCATTGTAGTAAATCAAGGTCAATCCCACAAAGATTAGGTTGATATATTAGATTACATTCTGTTAAGATAAGCTAAGCGAATCAAAATTTGAGAATGAAATTTAACTATGCTACTTATCTAATCCAATAGGCAAACAATCAAGGATTTTAATCAAATCAAGTAACCTTTCAACCCAAGAATTAATCAAGTCCCTCTTCTTTAGGTGGGTAATTCCAAAACCGATAATCAAATTATCAAACCCTTCTTTCAAGGTGGAATGAAATTCTTAAATCTAATCAACTACCATTTCTCAAGGGATTTTGATTAATCTAAGATCATTAAGAATGCGATTATCAAATTTAGAGGTTTCTTAAATAGTGAATCTTTCTCAAGATCCAACACACTTAAGCCGAATCTTAGTTTTCTAACACCTGTCTTCACCTTTTAGCTCATCACCAAACATCTAAAATAAGCAAGAAATTAATTAAGTTTCCCACTGGCAAATCAATATCTAAGATTCAATAGAATAAACCCAATAAATCTGAAGCACTTTTGGATCAAAACAAGAATTTGTTCAATCACAACAATTCAACTCAACTCTAAGATTAACAATCCAAAACTTAACATGAAGACCAATAGTAATCTAAAAGCATAAAAACCTAAAGAAAAAAAGAGAAGAGAAAGGAGAGGGATTGCTCGGCCGATAAACGCTTAGACTGCCGTTGCAAGCCCGATCTGGAATCCTTGCAATCTTCACCTTTACCTTTCTCTTCCTCTAATATAATCTATAATCCTAATCTAGATAGTGGATTATGGAGAGTGGAATGGGAATGGGATGATGATTTCTAAGGAAGACAGCAAACATTGTTTTTATTCACAAAAATCAAAGCTCCTAACATACAAAACGTGTGGAAAACGAAAGCTCGCAAAGAAAACTAGTGAATATGGGGAAATAGGGTCCACCACATGCCCACCACGGATCGTGGCCCCCACTATGGCCTGGCTGTGGTGGCCTCTGGCAGGTCCGTTCCCACGTGATTCATTTGCTGCTTCTTCTGGATCTTTCTAAACCGTGGTTCTGGCCACGGTTTGACAGTATTGGGTGTCTTTGGGCCTCTTTTATTATCTTTCTCGATCCACAAGGCCTCAAAAGCTTAACTTCTATTCACATAACTTGGATCACAAAGTGAAAATCTGCAAACACTATCGAAACAAGCGCAACCAAGCAAAATAGAAATAAGGCATAAGTCGTACAATTATGCATATTAATCCCCTAAAATGACTCCCAAACACTCAAATAATCCATACGAATATGTTATTCACCAACAAGGATGTGTTTGTATGGTGTTACAAGGAAATGCATGGATTAGATCCCAAGGTTGTGGTTCGCCACTTGTCTATTAAAAAGGGTGTTTCACCTAAAAAGCAACTCAATACCATTTTCACCTTGAGTTAATACCAGAAATTGAAGAGGAGGTAAATAAACTCATTAACACTAAGCTCATATATGAGTGAAGCACCCAACTTAGATTGCAAACATTGTTATAGTGAGGAAGAAGAATGATCAAATCCACATTTGTTTGGATTTTTGGGACCTTAATGACGTATGCCTAAAAGACGACTTTCCACTTCTAGTCGATCAACTCATAATTGATGTTGCCAATGGTCGCAAAGCCCTTCCCATCATGCACTACACTATAGGCTATAATCAAATTCTAATGGCATTATAAGATTAAGAGGCCACGACCTTCGTATACCGAATGGCATCTTTTTCTACAAGGTGATGCCTTTCGGCTTGAAAAAGGCAGGAGCAACCTATTAACAAGCAATGCACATTATTTTTGAAGACATGTTACACAAAACTATAAAATGCTATTTGGATGATTTGGTGTTTAAGTTAAAAAAGGGATCAAATCATTTGCAAGATCTCCGTCAAATCTTCAAAAGCTTACAGAAATGCCAACCAAAGATGAATCCTCTAAAGTGTGTATTTATTGTTACATCTATGATAAAAATAATTCAGGACATGCCTCCACTAAAGAACCTCAAAGAACTCCAGGGTTTGCAAGGATGCTTCCTACATGTTAGAAGGTTTATATCAATTCTCATTGGTTGTTATCATCCTTTTAATCATCCCATGAAAAAGGGTGCGCCTTTTGAATGGGATGACTCATTCAAAAGACTTTTGCTATCATCAAAAAGCACTTATCGAGTCCTCTACTGTTGGGGCCACCTGTTTTTGGTAAGCCTCTCCTACTTTACATTGCAGTGTCAAAACATTCACTTGGAGCACTATGTGCCCATGGAAATCTTGAAGGTAAGGAGAAGACTCTCTACTACTTGAGTCAGACTTTGGTTGGGGTTGAACTTAACAACTCATTCATTGGAAAGATGTGCTTGGCTCTCATGTTCACTATTCAAAAGTTGACGCATTACATCTAGGCCCACACTGTGTATGTCGTCTCCTAATCCCATCTAGTTAAGTACATTTTATCAAGGCCAATTGTTAAGCTTATCGTAGAGTCACAAATTAAACCACTACTTCAATTTATAAATAAGGTTTATAGTAAACACAAGTAGAGAACGATCCCATGAGAAAATATGTAAGAAGAAGCTAGTTTGAATCTAATTAAATTTTTGCTACAATAATTTATCTTCTTTTAATTGCTGAAACAAATCAAATTAAACAAATAAACTCCTGAAAACGTATTCAGCAATACTACAAAATATTCTCGGCTTAATTCCCAAATTAAAAAAGTAAATACTTGATCCAAATCTTCTGAAAAAAAGAATAATCACAAAAAATTAAACCAAAAATTAAAATAGAAAATAACAAGCAAAAAAATAATATCAAAAATAACAAAAAATAACCTCGACTAATAATGTGCAAAGAATTAAATTTAAAATCAGAAATACATCTAATTATTTTTCAAAAAAGCAAAACAGAAAACAATTACAAAAAATATTAACAAAAAATAAAATCTAAAATCAAATAACTAATAAACTACACCTAAGTAAATATGAAAATAAATAATAAGATTAACCAGATTATAAAAAATACTTTTCTATACTTTATAAAATCTAAAAATATATAACCAAAATTTAAAAAACTTAATTTTCAGATTCATTAAAGTAAAAGCCTGGACGTATCCAATGCAGAAAACAATTCTAAAAAATTATCAGATTAAATACCAGAAGATTAGGACTTCACCTAAACCTTGAACGGGCATAAAATATGCAAAACACAAAATGAAATAATTTCAGCTAATTTCTATCAAACTTGTAAATAATAGAAAAAAACATAACAAAAAATGAATCTAAAAATTAAACCACAATAAAAATCAAAATATAGTTGAATTAAATTTACTAAGACACACATAAAAGACTACCCTATTTTTGGGGGGAGGGGAACAAAATTTAATACTAAAGTCTACAAATTTAAGAATTAAAAATTGACAAACAAAGAAAATCAACAAAAAATAGAAACAAACAATTATCAAAGATATCCAATTTAAGAAAACACTTAGCATAATGTATATCCATCATTAAAATTATTATTTATCATCAGCACATAATTTGACTTTTCTATTAGTTAGACTGTAGAAGACACCCACCAACAGATCTTCTCTGTTTTGCTTATATTGTAGCTTACTTAGGTCCAACCCTAATATAACCCATACTAGTTTTGATAACCCTAATACTAGTGCAAGAATTTAATCCAAGTAGACCATTAAGCATTAAAAAATTATCTAAAACCTTGCAACCAATTTACCAATAAATTGATTTAACAAAGATCTATAATAATTTTCTAATTAAAAGAGATAGGTTTGAGCCATCTATGATCAATTAAGTTAATACTTGTGCCTAAAAAACTAAAGCTTATACGTACTTAGGTCATACAAACTATCATATGAATTTATATTAAAGTAATTAGCATGTATTCTAATTAGTCTAATATAAATACCATGAACAATGAACACAAACCATTATAGAATCATGAAATAAAAATCAATTAGACAATAAAGTACAAATAAAAATCAATTAGACAATAAAGTGCAAAACTTGTTTCAAAATAACTAAGTTATCATGGTTTCAAATAGATTATGCTAAGTATAAAAAAAAATTATTCAGTCATATTATAAACTAAGATCACATAAAATGTCCTTATAAATCAGGTTTGATAACAAACTTAACTATTAAACTAAAACAATTGTGATGATGATGATGATAACAACATTGATGATGTGGGTGGTCTTTTTTTTTTTTTTGGGGTCCGTAGGAGCCACAATGATGTAGGTGGTTATAATTATATGATGATGGTGCACTAGGGATTTGGCACAAACAATTAGTCTTAATTTGAAGAAGAGTTGGAAGCCTTGGAGGAGAAAAAATCTTGCAAAAATCCTAATTGAATTATACAATACCCTTATGCTTGATTTATGCTCAAAATAATTGTTATTTTTAGATTTTTATTTAATTTTATTTAATTTTGTAGGTGTTGAATAAATTGGAAAAAAGTAAGGTAAAAAAAAAAACCCCTAAATCTACCAACCCTAGCTTTGCATGCGCTTGGCACATGACACCCCTCCCTCTTAATCCCACCCATTCTCTTTCTTCTCTCGGTTCTAGCTTAGAGAGACCCCTAAACAGACTCCGACATCTTCACCATGTTTTTCCTCTCTCTTCGAACTCGTCTCGCTCTCTCTCTCTCTCGATCTCTCTCTCAACCACACGACAGGACCATCATATCTAGCCACCACACCACCATCTTCAACCTCATCCACACCGCCATTCAAGTAGCATCCACTAGCACGACATTCATCCTCACCATCCATGCCATCACACTCCAACGGCCATGATTGTAGAGGAGAGGCTATAAATGGAGGTAGCGGCGCATTCAAAAGGCAATTAGGTAATAATCCAGGCTTTAATGAGGTTAGGTTTAAGTTTTTCAGGCTTTAATTAGGGTTCCTTGTTAGTTTAATTTCGATTTTTCGATTTTTAGGGTTTAAATTCAAATATCATTTTAGATTTTAGGTTTGATTTTCATTTGTAATTCTTCTGTTTTTCATTCTTAATCTACTCTTATTAGCCAGAAATTAGTGGAAACAGTTTTAGATTTGTTGATTTTTTTTTTTTTGAGCTAGGGTTGCAACTTTAGGCTTCGAATTTCATGAAATTGGTTCATATTGGAAGTTTGGTCATCTGCTAATGGCTAAACTATCTAGGTTAATTGGACTCTATCGAAGTTGGGATACGTTTCTGGGTTCTCTATTTGACCATCAGGGACACCCCATTAATAGAGCTCAATGCCATCTCCTCCTTCTTATAGTCTTGGTTTAGCTTTTGTTTTTAATCTGCTTATCTTCTATTGTTTGGGTTGATTGTTGATGGCAGCTTCAATTCCCCTATTTGTTGCTCTATTTTAGTTCTGTTGGCCCCCTCCCATGTTGCTCTACTTCATTTTAGCCCAATCCTACTTATTGTCATTCTTTGTTGGTTTTAGTAAGTATTTGAAGACATTAGTAAATACCTTATTGATTGCAAGTTTACTTATTTCCTTGTTTAATTATAAGTTTTGGTTAAATTCCTTAGAAAATCTAGCCATAAATAAAATTCACACTAATATCATGACTCTTGTGCTTAATATTGTTAGTTTTGCGTATTTCATTATTTAGGATAGTTTAGTTTTGTTGATCGTGACCTTAATCTCATCCTCATCCATGAGAAGATAACCCTCAAGTACTAAGATGATAGTCGTATACTTGCAGCATTTATATTTACACTCGAAATTATTGTACAAGTTTTTGGCACCATTGCCGGGGACGACGGCGTGAGATTTCGGTCACATTTTTTTTTGTTGTTTTCTTATTAGTTGCACATGATTGATCTTACTTCCTTTATTTCATCCTTAATTATGAGTTTGTTTAGTCTATTTCTTGAAAAATTCCCCAAAAAAAAAAAATTGAAAAGTTAAAGGAAAAAAAAAAACTTGAAAAAATTGAAAACTCCTAAAAATTGAAAACTTTAAAACTTCAAAAACAAATGGCAAGTTTCTATTTCCCTTAGTTTGGGCATGCAATATTTGGCAATATTTGAGTAGATTAAATGAATTTCATGCTTACTGTGTTGATCATTGTTTTGAGAAATGGAAAATTTGTCAAGTGATCTTTGAGGGTCTTATTGATGAATATTGGGTTCATGTTGAGACTATGGATCCTGGGGGTTTGGATTATTTGTTAGCTAAAACTCCTTATGAAATTTGGATTTCTTTGAGTATTTGGCTCATGACACTTGGGAGTATGACAATGCTAGAGAGACCTTTAGTGACCCCACTCCTGACCCTTATAATATGATACATGCTACACCTTTATTTGAGAGTCAAATTGAAGGTATATCTTATGAGTACTCTCATGCTCCATGTGATCCTATTACATGTGATTATTGTAATGTCTTTGACCATGATGTTGATACTTGTCCATTGCTTGGTCGACCATATAGATTGGAGGTATTGGCTGCCTTTAGTAGGGAGATTTGTTTGCAGAGTTTACTCAAGGCTGACTTTAGATCTTGTGATGACTTTGATGTTAGAAGTGAGGCACTGATTCTTTTAGGGCATGATTGTTATGATGATAAACATTCTGATGACCTTGAGGTGTTGAGTGATCCATCATCACCTTTTGCATCTCCCCTTGACACTAGCACTTCTTTGGACACCTATGAGGATGTCCCGATTATCCATGACCCCTCTCTTCCCTTAGCTCTCTTAAGAGAGCTTGAGGATGGAGATGATTTTGGGGCTGATGCTAGTTTAGATAATTAGTGCGGTAAATGAGTTGAGTAAGAGGATACCTTTTTTGAGGACCATTCTCTTGATGAGCCTTATGTTGTTGAATTTATTGAGGTTACACCTCCTGGTGAGCTTAGTGATCCCATTTCTGATGAATCTTCCCCTGACTTAGCTCCCATCCCTCCCATTTCACCTATTTCTTCTCCCTTCCTCCTTTTTCTTTCTTTTTTAGACCCTTCCGAGTCGGCTTTTGTAGAGTTTGAGACTTCTGTGCTTAGTAGTCCTTGTTTAGATTAGACTCTTGATGATAATGACATAGAGAGACTTGAGGATCGCTTTGAGGTGAAGGACTTAACTTTAGGCCATCCTATGAACTTTGATTTTCATATCTCATTTGATTGGCCTTTCCTTGTTTCTTCCCCCTCCCTTTTTTAGATATGTGGGACTTCATTTTGATCATTCAAACCACTCTTGATGGTTTGTGCATTTATGTATCCATATCTTTATTAGACCCTTGGCTAATGCATCTAATTTTGCATAAACACATCTCTCTTTTGATTGGGCTGTGAGCTTTGATAAGCTTAAGAGAGCCTTGAGTTGCTCTCCATACGTGCACTTTATTTAGGCTCCACCTCCTGTTTCTAACTACTTGCATTTTTATGAGGATTGTGCCCGATTGTTTGACAAGCTACTTTGGTCATTGGTTGGTTGTGATATGAGTATCAGCTTGTGAGTTGTGATGGAGTGGCTGATGCTCCATGGTCGTCCTCGGGACCATCTGAGGGAGGCATTTAGTTTGGGTACAATCGGTATCTAATATGGTTTGATCATTCCACCCTCCCCTCTTCTCTTTTTCATTTCTTTTCTTTCTTTTTGTACATAGTTGTGGATATTTAGGATTGTTCTCTTTTCTTTTCCTTAGTTGTGGATATTTAGAACTATGATTGTATGGGTGATCAATCTTGAGGAGCACCTTGGGATTTGTTGAGTCGTGTTGGCTATGATTACCCTTGGTTGTGTTGTGATATATTTTGTTTTGTGACTACTTGTTAGTTGTGGATATCTAGGATTGTGAACAGTTGTGGATATCTGGGATTGTTCTTGTGTATGTATTAGCTATGTGTCTTTTGTTTCCTTGGTTTTGTGAGTTTTTTATTTTCTTTGGCTTTTTTTTTGTCTAGTATTGTGTTTTTATTTTGTTTTTGGTGTTTTAGTGGTTTTGTTTGTTCTTGTATTTTGTTTTTTTTTTCTTTTGATTCTTGTTTTGTTTTATGCTCCTTTTGGTTTAGTTTTGTATTTAGTAGGTCCTTGGTTTTGGTTTTGTTTTTATTTTGCTGGTTACGTGTGTTTTGGTCTTGATTTATTTTATTTTGTTTGGTTTTGGTTTTGGTTTTGGTTTTCGATTTGCTTTCCTTTGTGATTTTGATTTTTGGTTTTTGTAAATATGTGTGTTTGGTTTTGTTTTGGTTTTAGTTGTCGTTTTGATTTTTATTTTAGTGATTTTGGTGATTTTGGTTTTGTTTTTTATTTATTTTTATTTTTGGTGGTGTCCTAGTTTGTATATATTTGTGGTTTCGTGTCGGCTTTACGGTTGCATATGTAACGCCCCAAATTAAACATATTTCACTATTTATATCCTCCTTAATTAATCCCTTAATTATAATCTAGATAACCCAATGATAGGGGCATTACCGCCGTCCCAAAGGACAAGGCTTGAAACATGAGTGCTATAAAGAATATAGCTAGGCATAACCTCAAACATATACACTCACATCAAGTGTTAACCCATGAAGGGTTTATAAACCATAGTAAAATAAATCATTATATAGTCTACATCTTCATCCACTGAAGAATTCAATATACAGCTTTAAGGTATGCATATACTGCATTACTTCTGATCCACCTGGATCTCCTTGCTTCACTTATTCTCTTCAGCTGATTTGTTAGCATGAGGGCAATTCTCTGAGCATTTGCCTAAAACAAAACATGAAAAACATTTCGAACTGTGAGCCGAAGCTCAATACATGCATTCCTAAATTGTTAAATGATCATTGAACACTGGTTGGGCCCGCTTTGCAATTCATTTAAGGTCAAAACAGGGAATGAGATGATTATAAAACTGTATTGCTAATTATTATCTGATAGTGAACCCCTTGATACTGTTACGATCTATGGATAGGTGTACACCTGCCAAGCCGACCGGGGGACCTGGTCTGAAGCCGCGCGGGTAACTGAAGGGCAATGCCCTGCAACTGATAACTGACGGGGTCACTAATTAACTGACAAATCACTGTGTAAACTGATTCATTGATGTACTTATCAAAACATGATAACGTTGATAAATACACTCTGATTTCTAAAGATACAGGTAATGCACGTACCTGAAATCTTTAAAATGATATCTCACTTGATAATACGTATGCACAATGAAAAATGATATATTAGGCCCCATTTCTGTTTAAGAGGTATCATTATAAATAAATGTAGTTAGTAAACCATGTTCACTAACATAATTTATAACTTTAGTGGAAATTGATTAATGAAAAAGACTTCTACAATCCCAATACTTCAATGTAAGGCAAGTTAAACCAAAATGATCTGAAAAATAAATCAGTAAAGTTATTAAACTTGAAATGCAACAAACTGATACAAAATAGACCAATTGGAAAGATTGAGCTACTGAAATATGAGTTTCTGATATTTCTGAAATGAATAATGAAAAGTGTAATACTTTTGAAATGGATAATAGAATGTGTAATGATTCTGAAATGGATAATAAAAGGTTTAATGCCATGAGGGGTGTTGTGAGGTTCATAGGGGCTCAAATGACTTCAGTTTGGTCCGTTAAGCACTAATTTCTTTCTTCACATAATACCGCTTGATAGTCTACTTTAGAAAATCCATATCTTTTACTCCCGAACTCCAATTGAGATATAAAACCCCAATATGAAAAGATAATAATGTCCACTAAAACTTTCCTTCAGGACACAAAGTATGATTCATATCGTAAGGTCCCCAAAATTTGGATAGAACACAAACATACACAATTTCAGTCCCATCTGCGCAGTTGTACAAAAACGACTATAACTTTTTCCACAGAACTCTGATTAAGGCAATTCAAAAGGCATTTGAAATATAACTCATTGACCTATCCACACACCAAAATTCACAATTTTTCAGTCACCCAATCAATACCAGTTTTCCCATAAAGTTACTATTCCAGTTCAGTTCCCAGTTTCAATGTATTCTGCACAGTCTTCAGTAAATTAGTCATAACTTTGTCCACACAACTCAAAATTGATTAATTACAAAGCCTATTGAAAGCTAACTCATCAAGATATCACTACACCAAAAATCATGAATTTTGGATGTG
This sequence comes from Carnegiea gigantea, assembly GCA_029747015.1. Taxonomy (NCBI): domain Eukaryota; kingdom Viridiplantae; phylum Streptophyta; class Magnoliopsida; order Caryophyllales; family Cactaceae; genus Carnegiea; species Carnegiea gigantea. The sequence goes on from JAKOGI010001489.1 coordinate 15,171, forward strand.
CCAAACAGTACCAGTTTAATCCCGAAGTCACCCCTATTTCAGGTCTGTTTACAGCTCACTAATCACATCTTTGCAATCTTTTCTTCACATAACCACCCACTAAAATAACTCCATAACTTATATAAATCAGCATAAACATCTGGATATGCATTACCAATGCCAACTATCACAAAATCTCATTTAAAACAAGCCAAACCCATTACTTCAACTAAACTTGCATGATCAAGAACAATCCCAACCTTAGCATGCTTTCTTGCTTAACCAACCATTTAACACTTCAAAGATAACTCTAATACTTATCAAAATAACATGATCAACAATAAAAACCAACAAGAACAAGATTCAAAATCAAAAATCAGCATGATAGGGATTGAAGTTTACTCACTTTGTGCTTGAATATATGAAGATTGAGGTGGTGTTTGATGGTGTAGGAGTTGGGGATGATGGCTGGTGGTGTTGGGGGTAGGGGCTGGTGGCCGGAGGTGGTGGGGAGTGGCGGCAGCAGGCTTGAACAGCAGCTAGAAGGGGGCTGGTGGTGGCTGCCATGGAGGTTGAGAGGAAGAGAGAGAAAGGAGAGCTTTGGCCTTTGCTTGCTTGATTTACTTGGATGAAAATCATCCAAACTTGGCTGAGTTTATACCTCCCAAAAATATCTTTTGCTACTTTAAATTAGGGGTATAGATGGTAATTACTTAAACAAATAGATTAGGAACTTGTTGGGCCGAAGTCGATCTTAAATGAACTCGGGTTCGAAAAAAATCTCAAACCGGGTACGATTAATTTAATTTTTTTTTTTCCAAAGCTCGAAATTAAATGTGATATCAGGAAAAATTATTTAATCTTTTAAATCATAGTTATCGAGGCCTACTATCAATTTTTTCAAAATTAATATGGTAAATGAAACGTGAATTGCAAAGTGGGGCCCAAAATTGAATTCTCTCAACTGGGATGATTAAATAAGATAAATAAATGGAAAAAATGAATAACATGACTTAATTAGATAAATAAACATGATTTAGGGTCGGGCTATTACAGCCTTCCCCCCTTAAAGAGTTTCATCCTCGAAACTGATGAACTTTAACGATCATGCAAGGTGATTTCAATTAAATATGAGTACTTGGCTTTCACTTGGTCCTCAGTTTCTCAAGTGGTTTCTGATGAGGTATGATTTGCCCAAAATAATTTTGTTAAAGATATCTGCTTGATGCTTAATAGCTTAATCCTGTGATATAACATCTGAACTGGGTGCTTTTGAAAACACAAGACCCCCAATGACTGCAATAGAGCTGATTATGACAACGTGGTCAGGATCTAAAATATATCGGCTGAATTGCGAGGTAAGAAACACGTTATGCACGTGTTTGAGTTATATAGGCAGATCTGATAGACAAGTTATGGAATTCGACCTTTCAATGAATTGATATGGGGAAACTTTCTTTACACCCTTAATTGATGAAACTTTCTGAAAAACCTTGTTATATACATGAAAGTCTAGGAATCTTCTTCTTTTATCAACATAGCATTTCTATTGCTTTCAATAGGATATTTTCAAGAATCTTCTAACATGTGTCACCTTATTGAATGCTAGAGAAGATCTTCATGACTCATAAGATGATTTATTGTCAATGTCTGCCGTTATTTTATCCTGATGTTTAATAAAGCATTCTCTGCTAGTGATATCACAACGTTGACTGCTGGGAGTTCCATACTTTCTTCAAATGCACATGTTGGTTATAAAGTACTATCAACTTAAAAGAGTTGGATCCATTGATAGTTTTAGATGCTTGCTCATCCGTTTTCAGGATGATAAGAACTGCTAAAGTTCAATCCAGTTCCGAAGGCTCTTTGAAGTGCTTGCCATAACAGGCGCGAAATCTCTGATCTCGGGCATACCCTATATCTGAGGAAATCCCATGACAAAGTCCATTGAAATTGAATCCCTTTCTCAAGGTTTTGCTTTACTCTTTGGAGCTCAGGATCATCATCCTGATTCACTCTAATTTCCTCCATTATGGAGGATTGTAAGGTAAGTGTCGGCATTTGAACATTCGCCTTCCTGTGCAGTACTAATTGAACGGCTAAGTCCTCAAGCTCTCTTAAGATATTCAATTGAGTAATCACTACAGTGCACAAGGGATGTCGTGCCTTCCTATTCAGGGCATCTGTCACAATATTTCTAGTCCCTGATTGACATTGGATCTGCCACAACTGATGTTTCATGTAGATTAAGCTTCTTCTGAGTGAAGATGTACTTCAGACTCCGATGGTCAATATAGATTGCACAAGGTACACCTTACAAGTAATGATTTAAAATTCTCAGTGCAAAACCACAACTGCTAGTCCTGGATTATGGGTAAGATAATTCTTCTCATAAGGCTTGAGTTGTTGGGGGGCATAAGCCACCAGTGTATCTTCCTGCTAACTTTGTAGTTTGCTTTAATAAATTGGTCAGGGAGGACAATATTTGACAAATCCTTCCCGAAACTTGATAATATATACTAACCTCACAAGTTTCTGGTCTCAATACATTGATGGGTGTTAGGCACTTTGTAACTTCTTTCACCTTTTGCAAATCAACCTTAATCTCTTCCTTTGAAACCATATATTCCAAACATATTATTACTTCTAATAATACTCATGCTTCTTGTATTTGCTATGTAATTTATATTCCCTCAAGGTGTATAACACTGTCCTCAAATGAACAATATGCACATCTTTATCCTTGGAGTATTTCAAGATATCTTTTATATACACCACCACAACTTGTCTAGATATGGTCTGAAACTCTATTCATAAGATCTGTAAAGGTCACGGGGCCATTGATTAGGCCAAAAGGTATCACAGTGAATTCATCATGACCCATACATGGTCCGTAGTATGGTTTTGGTAATGTATTTAGATATAATGCTAAGTTGATGGTACCCTGACCTCAAATCTATCTTATATATGACTCATGTTCTTTGCAGTTGATCAAATAAGTCACCTACTTGGGGTGATGGGTATTTGTTTTTGATGGTGATCTTGTTCAGCTCTCTGTAATCAATACATAACCCCCAGGTTCCATTTTTCTTCTTTACAAATAGAATCGGGGCACCCCATGGTGGCACACTTGGATGGTTTGATAAATCTCTTCTGTGACAATCTCTTCTGTGATAACTCCTTTAATTGAAATTTCAGTTCTTTAAGCTCAATTGGGGTCATACGATATGGGGTTTTTGAAATAGGTTAGGCACTAAGGATAATTCAATCTCAAAATCACTTTTTCTTGGGGGGGGAAATCCGGATAGCTTTTCAGGAAAACATCTTTAAATTCACAAACTATAGGGATATCTTCTGCTTGTTCTTTCTTAGGTTGATTGTTAATAGCATGACACCAATACACAACATATCCTTAACATAAGAGCTCATTTGTTTCCATAACAGAATTTAAAGGACAAGTTTTTTTTCCTTTCTGTGACCATGAAACATATTTCTCTCCCTTAATCTTCTCTTGAAATAACCTTAGGTCATCACAATCCATCTGGACCCCATAAGTACACAACTAGCTCATTTCTAAAATGATATCAAAGTCTGACCAGTCAAATTGAATCAGAACTCCAGGGGAAACTATGTTACCAACAGTAATTGAAACAAATTTATGAGACGTAGAACACTCAACTCTAGAGTCGTTGGATAACTTGATTCTATAATTGGTTTCTGCCTTCTTATTCTCAAGGTTTACTTGCATGGCATATCGTGTGAATATAAATGAATGAGTGGCAACTGAATCAATCAATACACAAAATGGTTTCAAAATTAAAAGAGGGCTCCAGTAACTACCATACCAAAGATGATAGCTTTCTTCTTGCTCAACACATGAGTGCTTCCTACATTTGTGGGATTTGAATGTGAGAGCCCTTATCTACAACCTTCAATCCTCGGGAACAGGCAGCAATAAGGTGCTCTGGGCTATCGTACCTCATGCAGTTGTTAGTTCCTACTTGGCAATCCGGAGCAGAGTAGTTAGTTCTTTCACAAATCGGCTCTAAATGAAGTCATGCCCTAAGAGCCTATTCTTAAGAGTGTTCCACCAAATATCGGTTTCACCCGTTAGATAAAATGTTTCAATGTTCACCTTTTTATCCCCTGGAGCCTCTACATTCCTTGAATCCATTCTTCAAGTTCTACTGGATCATACTTTGCACTCTAGAGTTCTTTAGTCTAAATCAACTGAAGGTATTTTTTCAAGGGGCAGTAACCCATTAAAATTTCTCACTGATGCAATCCAAATGGATGGCAAAAATTTTTGACTGCCAAAGTTAAGCTTCATGCAAGTGATCTCCCGAAGGAAACTTAGATTGAATCAGCCAAAAAAGTAGACACATTGCGTTCCCCTTAGCAATAGATTCCACAATTTGGGCAACAATCAACCTTTATGAAAAGCGTAGTTAAGATCTACCTTCTGTTCAGGCGTATTACAAAATTATGATCAGTTGACATGGTTGCAACCCAATTATAAACCAGCTACTAGTAGCAATTCGGCTCTTAAATAATAGGAAAAGGTGACCAGAATTGATGAAGATGTAACATGAGAGTGAATGATGATGTAACTGGATGGGGAGATGTTATGAAGACAAAAAGATGATGCCCCTGGTCGAAGTGAGGAGTATCCAATAGTTGATAATCCAACGAAGACAATGGCAGATGATATGTTACCAAAAGGTGCCGTGAAATATTTTCAAGAATAATATCTACTTCACAAATGAAGGTGGAGTCAATGGTCTGCTTGCAGAGTTTGGGCAATTTAAGCAAGTCTTGAATTACAATGGATTGAAGCAAAATGTCTCCCTAAAGTGTTATTGGTTTCTCTTATATAGAATAGTCTGTAGTCAATGGTTTCAAACTTATGTACCATAGAACAAGCCTCTCCAAAATCCTGCAATTCAGGGGATACTACATCAAGAACCCCCATATAGCTCACTTAGATGAAATTCTTGGGCTACAGAAGAAAATATTTGCAATCAATGAAGCATATTGAAGTAATTGCCACTTGGATCCAAGAAATGCACAAAATGACACCCATATGATGAGGAAATATAAGCTTAAAGTTGTAGGTACCCACTAACTCGGACAGTCTGTACCGTCAGACTTTTAGGTTAAATTTCATTGGCTATTGGTCTCCAAATGTGTTGCAACATGGGTCATTGGAAAGCTTACTTTCTGAACTTTGATATGGAATAACTAAAACATCTCTATCTAATGGAATGTATGGGCTGCAAATGGACTAAACTCAGACCTTGTGCATTGGGATTCTGCTTAATTTGCAAACTTTGACTTGACTAACAATTTTGAATAACCAAATGACCTCCAATCCACTTAAAACTTGTTTCATATGAATGATATATCCCTAACCTTAAAGGCAGGATAAAAAATCCTTGCGTAAATCAAGTGAACCATGGACAAAAGCTACTTCAAGATCGGTCCTTGTGCACTGATCAAAACTGCCAAGTTAATTGAACTTGTATATTCCGCCCATAATTGGTTTTCCCTATACATTTAACCTCAAAATGGGTCAAGGGCATTTCATACGACACATTTGTAATAACCCCCAACCCTAGGGCTACGAGTGTTAATGATTCTGAAATTTCTGGGGCGAAACGGACAGAGTTTCGCCTGCAAACTGGTCAATTCCCAGGCTTAAAGCCTTACATCACATCATCTACATTTAATAGAAGTATAAAAGGATACCAAATTAAGCTCAACGGCTACACGCCAGAGACCACAACTCTATGGGCTACACGCCCGGAGTGCAAGGGTTTACATCCCAAAATAAACAATTCAAACTAAAAGAATGGCATACTAATTAGATGGGCGGCTCATATGACCATACTTACCTAAATGCATTGGAGCACCTTCAACTTACTATTCAGAATCTCCGTCAAGTCTGTTGCTTGAGATCAAACTATATATACTTTATATGGATCCATCTGACAAAGAAGAATATACGAGTAGAATATGTGTGAGATAAGCAAACATTACCAGTGTCACAAATCTCTAATGATATCATAATAATCTTCATTTCTCACTAACCAATTTCTCAGTATCTTAACTCCATACTCTATATCCCATAAAGAAAATCTCAACCTGGCTCTGATACCAAATCTGTAACACCCCAAATTAAACATATTTTACTATTTATATCCTCCTTAATAAATCCCTTAATTATAATCTAGATAACCCAATGATAGGGGCATTACCGCCGTCCAAAAGGACAAGGCTTGAAACGTGAGTGCTATAAATAATATAGCTAAGCATAACCTCAAACATATACACTCACATCAAGTGTTAACCAATGAAGGGTTTATAAACTATAGTAAAATAAATCACTATATAGTCTACATCTTCATCCACAGAAGAATTCAATATACAGCTTTAAGGTATGCATATACTGCATTTCTTCTGATCCATCCGGATTTTCTTTCTTCACTTATTCTCTTCAGCTGATTTGTTAGCCTGAGGGCAATTCTCTGAACATTTGTCTAAAACAAAACATGAAAATATTTCGAACTGTGAGCCGAAACTCAGTACATGCATTCCTGAATTGTTAAATGATCATTGAAACACTGGTTGGGCCCGCTTTGCAATTCATTTAAGGTCAAAACAGGGAATGAGATGAATATAAAACTGCATTGTTGATTATTATTTGATAGTGAACCCCTTGATACTGTTACGATCTATGGATAGGTGTACACCTGCCAAGCCGACCGGGGGACCTGGCCTGAAGCCGCGCGGGTAACTGAAGGGCGAATGCCCTATAGATGATAACTGATGGGGTCACTAATTAACTGATAAATCACTGTGTAAACTGATTTATTGATGTACTTATCAAAACATGATAACGTTGATAAATACACTCTGATTTCTAAAGATACAGGTAATGCACGTACCTGAAATCTTTAAAATAATATCTCACTTGATAATACGTATGCACAATGGAAAATGATAGACTAGGCCCCATTTCTGTTTAAGAGGTATCATTATAAATAAATGTAGTTAGTAAACCATGTTCACTAACATAATTTATAACTTTAGTGGAAATTGATTAATGAAAAAAACTTCTACAATCCCAATACTTCAATATAAGGCAAGTTAAACCAAAATGATCTGAAAAATAAATCAGTAAAGTTATTAAACTTGAAATGCAACAAACTGATACAAAATAGACCAATTGGAAAGATTGAGCTACTGAAATATGGGTTTCTGATATTTCTGAAATGAATAACGGAAAGTGTAATACTTTTGAAATAGATAATAGAATGTGTAATGATTCTAAAATGGATAATAAAAGGTTTAATGCCATGAGGGGTGTTGTGAGGTTCATAGGGGTTCAAATGACCTCAGTTTGGTCCGTTAAGCACTAATTTCCTTCTTCACATAATACCGCTTGATAGTCTACTTTAGAAAATCCATATCTTTTACTCCTGAACTCCAATTGAGATATAAAACCCCAATATGAAAAGATCATAATGTCCACTAAAACTTTCCTTCAGGACACAAAGTATGATTCATATAGTAAGGTCCCCAAAATTTGGATAGAACACAAACATACACAATTTCCGTCCCATCTGCGCAGTTGTACAAAAACGACTATAACTTTTTCCACAGAACTCGGATTAAGGCGATTCAAAAGGAATTTGAAATATAACTCATTGATCTATCCACACACCAAAAATCACAATTTTGCAGTCACCCAATCAATACCAGTTTTCCCGTAAAGTTACTGTTCCAGTTCAGTTCCCAGTTTCAATGTATTCTGCACAGTCTTGAGTAAATTGGTCATAACTTTGTCAACACAACTCAACATTGAGTAATTCCAAAGCCTATTGAAAGCTAACTCATCAATATATCACTACACCAAAAATCATAAATTTTGGATGTGCCAAACAGTACCAGTTTAATCCCGAAGTCACCCCTGTTTCAGGTCTGTTTACAGCTCACTAATCACATCTTTGCAATCTTTTCTTCACATAACCACCCACTAAAATAACTCCATAACTTATATAAATCAGTATAAACATCTGGATATGCATTACCAATGCCAACTATCACAAAATCTCATTTAAAACAAGCCAAATCCATTACTTCAACTAAACTTGCATGATCAAGAACAATCCCAACCTTAGCATGCTTTCTTGCTTAACCAACCATTTAACACTTCAAAGATAACTCTAATACTTATCAAAATAACATGATCAACAATAAAAACCAACAAGAACAAGATTCAAAATCAAAAATCAGCATGATAGGGATTGAAGTTTACTCACTTTGTGCTTGAATATATGAAGATTGAGGTGGTGTTTGATGGTGGTAGGAGTTGGGGATGATGGCTGGTGGTGTTGGGGGTAGGGGCTGGTGGCCGAGGTGGCGGGGAGTGGCGGCAGCAGCCTTGAACAGCAGCTGGAAGGGGGCTGGTGGTGGCTGCCATGGAGGTTGAGAGGAAGAGAGAGAAAGGAGAGCTTTGGCCTTTGCTTGCTTGATTTACTTGGATGAAAATCATCCAAGTATACTTGGCTTGAGTTTATACCTCCCAAAAATATCTTTTGCTACTTTAAATTAGGGGTATAGATGGTAATTACTTAAACAAATAGATTAGGAACTTGTTGGGCCGAAATCGGCCTTAAATGAACTCGGGTTCGAAAAAAATCTCAAACTGGGTACGATTAATTTAATTTTTTTTTCCAAAGCTCGAAATTAAATGTGATATCAGGAAAAATTATTTAATCTTTTAAATCATAGTTATCGAGGCCTACTATCAATTTTTCCAAAATTAATATGGTAAATGAAACGTGAATTGCAAAGTGGGGCCCAAAATTGAATTCTCTCAACTGGGATGATTAAATAAGATAAATAAATGGAAAAAATGAATAACATGACTTAATTAGATAAATAAACATGATTTAGGGTCGGGCTATTACAGTATAGCTTATGTGATTGTTTTTGGGCACTTTAGTTTCCACAATGAGGACATTATAGAGTTTTGGTCTGGGGGTGAGGTGCCTATTTGTACATATTTTTTTAAAAATTTAAAAAATTCAAAATGATTTTTGTTTTTCTTAAGGGTTTTGTGTGCTTTCTTAGGTAATTGTGATCCCATGTGGTTAATTCATTGAGTTATATATAAATAGAGTTTGCATGATGAGATGTCTAGTTGAGGATATAGATTCGATTTTTCATAACAACCCCATCCCATATGTATGATTTTGAGCTACCTTGGTCACTTTATCATCAATTCTTACGGTCTTGTTGTTAAATTGGCATGTGAACTTTTTGTTTGTTGAAGTTGCCCTCTAAGCTCTTGAAAAATGTGAAAAAAAGAAAAAAAGAAGAAAAAAAGGCCTAAAAAGTGAATAAAAACTCGGGCGCAAATGTTCATAACCACTATCTTTATTTCATATCTTTAATTGGCTTGAATACGTGATTTTTTACTTGATTACACATCTGTTTGAGCAATAAAATAATTGATTTGCACAATCTTATAAAACCCCTTTTAAGGAAGGCCCGAATATTTATAAGTCAAGCAGGTTTAGGGTATATGCGTTGTTATTCTTGAAATGAAAAAAAAGGAAAAAATGAGCAAATAAGGCAATTAGGCAGGGAAATGGGGATCGTATAAATATTAGCGACTTGATTCATAAGGATTGATATACAGTAGCACATGCACCAAGGTGTACATATCTTTATATATAGCGTGTGGGGTGAAAAATGAGAGTGGAGATGCTTCCTTTGACTTAGATGTCTTCTGATTGTACATTCTATTTGTATATAATTTGGTGATTTGGTTACTAGGGTGATGCAATTGCCTGAGTCGTGTACATAATTTTCCAATTACTTGTATATATGTTTATGTTTTGAAAAAATAAAAGACAAAAAGATTTTCCTTTGTTTTAGAAAATATTTTTGTGGGTATTTCACTTGAAAATTGTAATAGCTCAACCCTAAATCATATTTATTTAATCAACTATGTCATGTTATTAATTTCACTTCATTTAATTATCGCTTTTAATCATTTCGATTGGAAAAAAATCATTTAGGCCCTCACTTTCCCATTCGGATTTTTGTTAACAAAAAATTTCAGAAAATTGATAGTAGGCCTTGATAATTATGATTTAAGTGGTCAAATTATTTTCCGTTACATCACAAAAATTTAAATGTGAGCTACACAAATTAAAAACCTCTTCGTAACGGAATGTATTACCACTAAGGCCAATTTACTTTGGCCTAATTTGAAGCCCAAAAGCTTATGCACATGATTTATCTAATTGTCATTATGTATATCTAATTTTAATTAGCAAAAAGCCCCTTTTCATGCTTAAATATCAGCTAAGTATCAAAGATAAACATCTAAGTCATTTTTCACCAAGCCAAGACTAACTTTCCTCTTACTCTCCTCCACCTATTCCCCACTCCCACATGGCCACTGTGCTATTGTCCCAGGGCTATTTTAGCCAGTTCTACCACCCTCTGGCTAACAGACAACCACCAACAACCCACCTAGCCATCACCCACACTCCTACAAACATCCAACCTCACTTATATCTCCTTTCTCAAGCATCAAAGTGAGTAAAACCCTAACCGTATCTTGTTGATTTTGATTTGTGTTTTGGTTTTGATTCTTATTTTTGTTATTTTTTATTGTTGATCATGTTGTTTGGATAGAAATAAGAGTTAGTTTAATGTTTTAATTGCTTGGTTAATCTTGAAAGCAAGTAAAGATTGAGGTTATCCATGATCACACAAGCTTAAGTTGAAATGATGTTTATGGATTGTTTTGTATTTGATTTGGTAATCTTAAGCATTATAAATGATTATGGTGGATTGGTGTGGTTTTGGATGAGTTAAAGGTGAATCTGGGTTGGTCATAAGCTAGGGTTTTAATGATTATGCATGGTTTAGGTTACTTTTGGTATCAAGCATGTTATGTGTGTGTACTTGGATGAGAAATGAATCTTTGATGTGTGATTTAACTTGAAAAATGAATTGGTGTGATTCTTATAAAAGAGGTGGATTATAGAAATTTTCCAATTGATTATAAGAGGTCATTTTGCCCATTTATGCAAATAAGAAGCATATGGATGTGTTTTGAGTGATTTTGAAAAGATAAGAAATGAAAATTAGATGAAGATAATTATGAAGTAGATTTGAGCAACACAGCTATGTAAGATGATGTTATGGAACAAGTCATGGTTTGGTAATTTTAAAGAGTGATATTAGAGGGGGATTATGCAAAGAAAAGGCTGGAAAACATGGACAATAGGTGTTAATAGACTAGAAATAGGGGTCACTTTGCGATAAAACTAAAACTGCTTGGCACATCAAAAACTTATGCTTTTCGGTGGATCTATAGCCCAATGAGTTATCTTTCAATGGTCTATAGAATTACTTTAATTCAAGTTCTGTGGAAAAAGTTATAGCCATTTTGCTAAGACTATGTAGGATAGACCGTAGCTGTGCACAGTTGTATTCTAGCCTAATTTTAGGAACTCTATTGTGGGAATTATATTTTCCATTCTTGATGAAACTATTGTAGGACTTGTTACACTTTTCATATTGGGGTTTTAGAGCTCAGTTAGAGCCAGGAGTGAAAGATATTGATTTTTTGAAGCAGACCTTTAAACAGCAATATGGGGGAGGAAAGCAATCGTGATATTTGAAAATATTATTAAAAGTTTCTATATATATATATATATATATATGGATATTGCAAAGAAATTATAAGGTTTAGTGAATTCAACAACGTTGATTATGAATAGATGCTTACTTGCATTGGAAAACTGAGTTAAATGGGCATACGCATGACATTTGAGAAGTTAGCAGGGTAATGACACACGATCGGGGTCTATCAGGCCAAGCTAAGCTTTCCCAAACATCACAACACCTCTCTTAGCATTAAACCTTTTATTATCCATTTCACAAATAACAAAAACACACATTCCCTTTATATCCATCAAAGTCTTTTCATTATCACCTCAATTAGTTCATTTTGTTCTATTTTGCTCTAATTTGTTTCACTTCGAGTTCAATGACCTTGACTTATTTGGTTTTCAAATCATTTTACTGTAACTTATCTTATATTGAATTGTTTGATTCGTAGATACCCTTTTAATTAATCAATTTCCATTTAAGTTACAAACTATGGGGGTGAATGTTGTTTACTAACTGCATTTACCTATAATTATATAATTAGTGACCGCATCAACTATCAGTTATAGGGCATTGCCCTTCAGTTCCCCGCGCGGCTTCACATGAGGTTCCCTGATCAGCTTGGTAGATGTACACCTATCCATAGATCATAGCAGTATCAAGGGGTTCCCTATCTAATAATAACTAGGAATGCAGTTTTACATTCATCACTATTTTAACTTAAAATGAATTGCAAAGTGCGCGCCCAACCACTTTATGCAGAGATCATTTAACTATACAGGAATGTAAGTACTGAGTTTCGGCTCATAGTTTGAAATATTTTTCATGTTTTGGTTTAAGTAAATGCTTAGTGAATCACCCTCATGCTACCAGACCAGCTGAAGAGAATAAGATGAGCAAGGGAATCTGGATGGATCAACAACAACATAGTACATGTATATTTTAGAGCTATATTTTGAAATCTGTAGTGGAGGGAGGTGTAGAACATACGGTGAATTGCTTTACTATGGTGTATAAACCATATGTGGGTTAACAGTTAATTTTATATGGTTTGATAATGTATGAATGTGTATGGCTGAAGCTACGCCTAACTATGTTATTTCTAATGCACATACTTCAAGCATTGTCCTTTTAGACGGCGATGACGCCCCTATCATTGAGTTTATTAGTCCTAATTAAGGGATTTATTAAGGAGAATGCAAACCGTAAAACATGTGCATTTTGGGGTGTTACAGTTTTAGTATTGGAGGCAGGTTTCATCGTGATGCGATGTGAAGTATGGAGAGTAGAGTTAGGAGAGTGAGAAAGTTGGTCAGTGAGGGTTATTATGATATCATTGGAAATTTGTGACAATAGTAATGTCTGCTTATCTCTCTCATGTTCTCCTCTTATATTCTGCTTTGTTAGATGGATCCATATGCAGTGAGTATCTTGAGGGTTACTTTTGTGGCTACTCATATCTTGTTATAACATGCTAGTATAGTAGTACACATGTAGAACCCCTATCCCATGTTTTATAGCATTCAAGTTCGTACACATAGGCTATTCTGCATGCTTGTCTTATATGATGGTTATAGTGAAGTGATTGAATTACTCTGTTTATTAAATAGCCAGAATGTCTGAACCTGCGCAAGACAATATAGAGATCCACATAGGGGATAACTCAGACCATGGCCGAGGATTGGGTGAACAAGCCTCATGTAATGTGCCGCCAAATTTTGGCAAAATGCCCCCAATTCCCCTTGAGTTAGCTAACGACATTGGGAACCCGAACTACTGGCTAACTTTGGTAGTTGAACTGATGAAACAGATTACCCCATGCCTGCTGAAAACCCTTCTAAGGATGATAAATTGGCATACAGGGTAGCACAATGCAACCCTAAACTTTACGACGGAACAATGACCCAGTGGAATTGGAGTAATGGGTGAGGCAAATGGAGAATATTTTTACAATGGTAGAGGTTTCGGAAGAAAAGAAAGTAAATATTGGGATGTATTATTTTACTAGTGAAGCTGATATCTAGTGGAACACCATTAAGTGTAGGCTCATAGGGCTTGAATTCACCTGGAGCAAATTTCTGGAGGAACCAAGGGAAAAATTTGACCCAGTTGTGGTTCAAGTAAAAAAAGAGAGAGAATTTATAGAACCGAAGATAAGTTGTAATATGAATGTATTGTAATATGCTAGTAAGTTTATAGAACTATCCAGGTTCCTCCCTGAATTTGTGTCATCTGGAAGGTTAAAGATGAGAAGGTTTGAAGAGGGTTTGGCCTTCTACATTCAAAACTAGTTAGCTGGCCAATCAATCTTGACCTATTAAGAGTTATATAAGCGAGAAGCAGAGTAGAGCGAGTGAAAGCAGAGTTGAGGGCCCTGAACCTGATCAATCAAAAGAGAAAAAGGAGCGAGAGATGAGGTCTGAGTGAGAGTGTGAACCTGAAGAAACCTAAATCAAAAGAGAAAAGGGAACGAGAGATGAGGTCCAAGTGAGAGTGTGAACCTGAAGAAACCTACTCCCATTCCTCCCAAGAGCCATCCTGCAGGCTCAGTAGAGCCCTGTGGGAAATACAGAAGGACCAATCACACCACCCCTGAATGCCAAGTAGGAACCAACAAGTGCATATGCTGTGGAAGCCCAGAACACCTCATTGTTGTATGCCCTTTAAAGGCTGAAGGCTGTAGACAAGAGCGCAGCAAAACCTTTGACTCCACTTCGCCAATGACCCCCATGTCTAAGACCAGCAGTCACAGGAAGGCCATATATAATGAGCAAGAAGGAAGTTGCTTCTTTGGTACGGTAGTCACTAGAAGTCTCTTTTCAAATTCAAAGTTGTTTTGTGTATTATTTGATTCGGGTGCTGCCTATTTATTTCTATCCACCCGATCTGCTGTGCAATTGAACCTTCAGAATAGGAGGACAGAAACCAAGTATACGATCAAGTTACCTAATGATTTTGTAATTGAGTGCCCTTTCTCGTATAAAATTTTTCCCATCACCATTGGTAGAACCACATTCCCTAGTGATTTGATTCAATTTGATCTGTCTGATTTTGATATCATTTTGAAAATGAATTAGTTGCACACTTTTAGGGCCAAGATTGATTATAAGGATCTTAAGTTCATTTTGAAAGATGGAAAAGGGAGAGAAATATGTTTTAATGGACAGAGTGAGGAAGAACCTTATTCATTAATCTCTGATATAAAAGCAAATAAGCTGTTATGTCAGGGGTGTATTGGATATTAGTGTTATGCTATTGACACTTAAGCAAAAGAAGAGAAAGCAGAACATATTCCTATAGTTTGTGAGTTTGAAGATGTTTTTCCTGAGGAGTTAACAGGACTACCCTTGTGGAGGGAAATTAATTCTGGGATTGAATTAATTCATGGTGCCCAACCTATCTCCAAAGCCCCATATCGTATAGCCCCGACTGAGATTAGAGAACTAAAGATTCAGTTAGATGAGCTATTACAGAAGAGATTTATCATACCAAGTTTGTCACCATGAGGTGCCCCAGTGTTATTCGTAAAGAAAAAGGATGGAACCTTAAAGCTATGTATTGACTACAAGGAGCTAAACAAGATCACCATTAAAAATAAATACCCTTTGTCACGAATAGGTGACTTGTTTAATCAACTGCAAGGAGCAGAAGCCTTCTTTAAGATTGATTTGAGATCAGGGTACCATCATCTTAGGATTGAACCGAAAGACATCCCCAAGAATGCATTTAGAACAAGGTATGGTCACTATGAGTTCACGGTGATGCCGTTTGGCCTAACCAATGCCCTAGCAGCCTTCATGGATCTTATGAACAGAGTTTTCAGACCCTATTTAGACAACTCTATAGTGGTGTCCATAGATGACATTTTGATATTTCTAAGGACAAAGATGAACATGCTTTTCATTTGAGGATAGTGTTACAGACCTTGAGGGAATATAAGCTCTATGACAAATTAAAGAAGTGTGAATTCTAGTTCAAAGAAGTGGTATTTTTAGGACATGTGGTCACAAAAGAAGGAATTAAGTTGACCCTCATAAGGTAAAAGCAATCACAGAGTGGTCAAGGCCTATCAATATCACTGAGATTAGAAGCTTTTCGGGTTTAGCAGGCTATTATCGAAGGTTCTTGAGGACTTTTCAAAATTAGCTTCGCCTCTTACCAATTTATTTAAGAAAGCAACTAAATTCCAGTGGACAGAGAAATGTGACAGAGCTTTTTAAGAGCTAAGGTAGCAATTAACTACAACTCTAATCCTAACACCACTAGTAAAAGGTAAGGAGTATACCATTTAGAGTGATGCATTGAAGAATGGTTTAGCATGTGTTATGATATAGGAAGACAAAGTAGTAGCTTATGCCTTCCAACAACTAAAGCCTTATAAGAAAAATTGCCCTACACATGACACATGACCTGGAGTTAATAGCTCTGGTTTTTGTATTAAAAATCTAGAGACATTACCTATATGGGGTACCATGTAAGATCTATACTGACTATCAAAATCTGAAGTATATCTTGACCCAGAAAGAGCTCAATTTGAGATAAAGACGTTGGCTTGAGTTTCTTAAAGATTATGATTTGCATATTCACTACCATCCAGGAAAGGCAAATGTTATAGCATATGCCCTGAGCAGTAAAGCTTAGCATAGCCTGAACACCCTAGTGATTACTTAACTAAACCTCTTGAGAGAGCTTGAGGACTTAGGCATTCAATTACCGTCGCATAGGAGGGTGAATGTACAACTGTTAACACTCACCTTACAGCTCTCCATAATGGAGGAAATTCAGGTAAACCAGGATAGTGATCTGGAACTCTATAGAATAAAGTAAAATTTAGGAAAAGGGAAGTCTCTTGGATTTATAGTGCAAGAAGATGGGATCCTGCAATTTCAGAATCACTGTATGTACCCAAAAATAAAGAATTAAGGAAGTAGATCTTAGAGAAGGCTCATAACACTCGCTACTCGGAGCATCTAAGAGGCACCAAGATGTACGGAGAGTTGAGGTAATATTTTTGCTTGAATAATATGAAAAAGGAAATCGCAGAGTATGTAGATAAGTCTCTGACTTGCCAAAAGGTTAAACCAAAACACCAGTGCCTTGTAGGTGAATTAAGACCTTAAGAAATTCCCACTCGGAAGTGGGATTCAATTTCAATGGACTTTATCATGGAATTATTCCTTTCTGCTTCAGAAAAGAATGCCATTTGGGTAATAGTAGATCGACTCATAGTCTGCTCATTTTATACCAATTCGGGATACTTGGAGAGTTGAAAGAATAGCCCAGTTGTATGTGAAGGAGGTAGTTCGACTACATGGGATTCCCTCTGACATAGTATCAGACAGAGACCAACAATTCCAGGCCCATTTTTGGCAAGTATTCTAAAAAGCCTTTGAAACCAAACTGAACTTTAGTAGCTCTTATCACCCTGAAACAAATTGTCAAAATGAAAGAGTGAATCAAATTTTAGAAGACAGGTTGAGAACTTGTGTATTGGAGTTCCAAGGGAAGTGGGAAGACAATTTACTATAGGTGGAGTTCTCATACAGCAATAGCTATCAATCCACCATTAAAATGGACCCGTTTGAGGCTCTATACAGTAGAAAATGTAGAACCCTACTTTGCTGGAGTGACTTGGATGAGGCATTAACCATAGGCCCCAAAATGATTGAAGCAACTATTGAAATAATGAGAAGGATCCAAGGGCATATTCGGGTTACCCAGAGTCAACAAAAGAGCTAGCTAACAAACGAAGGAGGTCTCTGAAATTTCAAGTAGGTGATAAAGTTTTTCTGAAGGTTTCGCTAACCGAAGCTGTCAAGAGGTTTAGAGTACAATGCAAATTGAGTCCAAGATATATCAGACCCTATAAAGTCATGGAAAAGTAGAATCCTGTAGCTTATCAACTGGACTTTCCAGTAGAACTCGATCACATGCATAAGATGTTCCATTATCTCTCAACTCAGGAAATACATTCCAGATCTAGACCATGCCATTGTATCTGAATCCACTGAAGTCACTGAGACTCTAGTATATGAAGAATGCCCAATTCAAATACTAGACTGAAGACAAAGCAACTATGAAATAAGCAGATACCATTGGTCAAAGTACTATGGGCAAATCATTCCTCCTCAGAAACCACTTGGGAAACCGAGGAAGAAATAAAAGTCAAGTATTCATACCTATCTGAGGTAATCTTACATGCTTTGACAAGGTTCATAAGTTTCGGGAATGAAAGTTTTTAAGAGGGGAAGATTGTAATAGCCCGACTCTAAATCATGTTTATTTGATTAATTAAGTAATGTTATCAATTTCATTTCATTTAATTATCACTTTTAATCATTTCGATTGGAAAAAAAATCATTCGGGCCCTCACTTCGCCATTGGGGTTTTTATTAATGAAACATCCTGGAAAAATTGATAGTAGGCCTTGATCATTATCATTTCAGTGATTAAATTATTTTCCATAGCATCACAAAAAATTTAAATTTGATCTACACAAAAATCTCATTGTAACAGAGCGTTTTATTACCGAGCCTAATTTAATTTTGCCTAATTTGGAGCCCAAAAGTTTACGCACATGATTTATCTAACTGTCATTATGTATACCCAATTTTAATTAGCAAAAAGCCCCTTTTCATGCTTAAATATAAGCCAAGTATCAAAGATAAACATCGGTGTCCACCAAGCAAAAACTAGTCTTTTTATTACTCTCCTCCACCTATTCCCCCTCCTACACAGCTGCTGTGCTGCTATCTTGTGGCCGTTTCAACCAATTCCTCCAGCCTCTGCCCACCAGATAGCCACTTACAACCCCCTTAGCCACCACCCACAGTCCTACAGACATCCACCGACACTTATATCTCCTTTCTCAAGCATCAAAGTGAATAAAACCATAATCGTATCTTATTGATTTTGATTTGTGTTTTAATGATTGTATATGGTTTGATAATGTGTGAATGTGTATAGTTGAAGCTATGCCTAACTATATTATTTCTAGTACACATACTTCAACCCTTATCCATTTAGACGGTGGTGATGCCCCTATCATCGAGTTTATTAGTCCTAATTTAGGGTTTTATTAAGGAGAATGCAAACAGTAAAACATGTGCATGTTGGGGCATTACAAAAACCGTCACGAGACCTCACTCATCCACTTGGGAAACCGAGGGGCTTAAAGGGCTTGTTGCATGCACTAAATGCAACCGTGATTCCTCCAAAAGTGAGTTAGAATTTTTTTTTTTCTTATTTCCATTTCTTTTTTGTTGTTTTAGTTGTTTTACTCGAGAACGAGCAAAATCTTTGTGCGGGGGCATTCGTTTCTACTAAAAATATGTTAATTATACAATACCCTTATGCTTGATTTATGCTCAAAATAATTGCTATTTTTAGATTTTTGTTTGATTTTATTTGGTTTTGTAGGTGTTGAATAAATTGGAAAAAAGCAAGGCAAAAACGCCAAAAAAAAAAAAAATACAACTTAAATCTACCCAGCCCCAGCTTCACACGCATCTGGCATGTGGCACCCCCTCCCCCTTAATCCCCCCACTCTTTCTCTCCCCTCTCTCAATTCTAGCCTCAGAGAAACCCCTAAACAGACCCCGACATCCTCATCATCTTCTTCCTCTCTCTTCAAACTCATCTCTCTCTCTCTCTCTCTGGATCTCGCTCTAAACCACACGATAGCACCATCATCTCTAGCCACCACACCACCATTTTTATCCTCATCCACACCTCCAGTCAAGCAGCATCTGCTAGCATGACATTCGTCGTCACCATCCATGCCATCGCACTTCAACGGTCGCGATTGAAGTGGAGAGGCTATAAATGGAGGTAGCAGCACATTCAGAAGGAAATTAGGTGTTAATCTAAGGTTTGATTAGGGTAGGTTTAAGTTTTTCAGGTTTTAATTATGGTTCCTTATTAGTTTAATTTTGGTTTTTCGATTTTTAGGGTTTAAATTCAAGTATTGTTTTAGATTTTAGGGTTTGATTTTGGTTTCGTAATTCTTTTGTTTTTCATTCTTAATCTACTCTTATTAGCAGAAATTAGTGGAAATAGTTTTAGATTTGTTGATTTTTTTGAGTTAGGGTTGCGATTTTAGGCTTATAATTTTATGAAATTGGTTCATCTTGGAAGTCCAGTTATCTGCTAATGGTTTAATTATCTGGGTTTGTTGAAGTCTATTGAAGTTGGGATACGTTTCTGGATTCTCTATTTGACAGTCAGCGACATCCCATTAATGGAACTCAACCACATCACTTCCTCCTTTTCATAGTCTAGGTTTGGCTTCTGTTTTTAATTTGCTTATCTCGTATTGTTTGGGTTGATTATTGATGGGAGCTTCGATTCCCCTATTTGTTCCTCTATTTCGGTTTTGTTGCTCCCCCTACCCTACTGCTATGCTTCATTTCATCCCAATCCTGCTTGTTCTGTTTCTCTGTTGGTTTTAGTAAGTATTTGATGACATTAGTTAGTAAATGCCTTTTTTGGTTGCAAGTATACTTATTTCTTGGTTTAATTTATAAGTTTTGGTTGAATTCCTTAGACAATCTAGCCATGAATAAAATTCACACTAATGTCATGACTCTTGTGTTTAATATAGGTGGTTTTGCCCATTTTATTATTTCGGATGGCTTAACTCTGTTGATCGTGTCCTTGATCTCATCCTCATCACTGAGGAGGTGGCCCTCAAGTATTACGTTGATAGTCGTATACTTGTGGCATTTATATTTACACTGAAAATTATTGTACACTAGCAGTCTTGTACTCCTAGTCTTCAAATAACTCACTATACAAAAAAATATTTCTCATAAATTATTATTTTCGGATCCACTTGATAAATCCACATAAAAGATCTTTAGACAAATCAAAAAGCCACTTCTAATGTCTTTTCTTCTTCTCTTCAATTTATTACTTGTTAACCTAAAAGATAGTTAAAAATAAAGTAAATTAGACAAAATAATATATATAAGATAAGCTAATAATTATTAAAAACATGCATAAATCAGACTTAACAAATTCCCCACACTTAACTTTGCACATCCTTGTGGAGACAAATCTAAGACTTAAGCTAAAAACTACCCTTCTTTCTTATAAACCCACAAATAAGTATCAAATTTACAGTAGGCTTTCCTTGAAAATAGTTTGACTCAAAATTTGTTAGTTTTGCCTCTAATAAGTGAACAACTACTAAACGTCAAATTGCCATCAAAGAGTTTATTCATCAGATTCACAACATCTCTTTAATAAAGTAATAAGAACAATAATTGCCCATTTGATTTAAGCATCGATACATGAATCAAGGGGTCAGAAAAACTTGAAGATAGCAAAAATTAAGATATGGCATGACTATAGAGACAATTGAACTAATAGAGATAACTCATTGGGATTCATTCGAAACTTGTCGTGCACTTTATTATTTATACTTTTTTCATGCCTCACTTTTTTCGCTCTTTTCTTTTTCTCAAAACTTAATTGGGGCTAATGTTTGAGACCCATATAAAGTCTTAGAAATTAAACACTCCCTGTCTCACATTCACCCCATAAGAGATGCTGGAGTTCACCCTTTATTTCTTTTTTTTTTTTAATCTCTCTATGTTAGTCAGGTTCGAGTCATTGATCGACCCAATTTGATTACTCTCCTAACATGCATTACTCCATCTGTAAGACTCAGCTTGAGACCTAAACTTAAGGGGAAAAGGTGTCGAGCCACCTACTCCTACCCATGTTGGTAACCTAACTATTTTTTTTAATGACTATTGTTCGCATGTTTCAAATTATAGATGACCCTAAACTTGGTTAACTCTTTTAGCATAGGTCTTCTCCATACACAAGTTGCTTAAGGGGAACAAGTGTTGTGCCACTTGAACCAACCTGTGTTGGTAAACCAATAATTTGTTTGTTAACAAGACAAGAAAAGTCACAATCACTACTAATTTAATAGTCTAGGAAAACAATTAAACTAGGTCTTTGTATTGCCTCTAATGCAGTTATATAGCATGATCAAATAAGATGTGGATAACCATGACATTTACTCATTACAGAGATATATGAGGATCAACTTAAACTATTCGAAATGATACTTAGCACTCAAAAGTTCCACTCGCAAAGGAATAAACTAAAAATAGTAAAACACAAAAATTTTATGCAAGAAAGGCTAGCACAAACTCATATTCATACATTTCTTTACAAGAAAGACATAAAAGACTCTAATTTTTTTTTTTAAATGCAAGATAAATATAGGATGCCCCCCTCACACTTAATTCATGTGTTGTCCCTAATGTGTGCAAAATAGTGAAAGTAATTAAACTAAGCATAATGTAAAGTTCCTTAGAAAACATTGCACCGCCTCCTAACCACGTCCTTTTTTTTTAAACTGTTGTTGGCTCGACACAACGGTAGCTCATGAATCCTCCAACTAGATCTCATACACTAACTAGATTTGCTCACCTTCATAAAATAGCTTTAATATGTGACAATTCACTGTAAAAGTTTTGTTAGAAGAGAAACTTCTAATCTCAAGTGCACCATGTAGGTAGGTCTTTGTTATTTCAAAAGGTCCTCGCCATCTTGAAATTAGCTTACCAGGAAAATGTCTCAATTTTGAATTGAATAACTCTTTTTCACCTACCTAAAATTCTTCCCCACTAAGCTTAGCATCCGACTCTAATGTGATTATATGTGGACATAATGTTCTCTACGTAGCCTAATAAGTTTATTCTCTTGTTCAAGTGCAAGTGCATTAGAAATTATAACAGTTAAGGTCTCATCATCCCCTACATAAGCATACTTAAGATTTTCAATCAATAGTTTTAGCTCTAGTTTAAGCGGTGAAATGTGAGAGGGAAGTAACTTTGTATGACTTTTCGATGATTCCGGCTTCCTAGGAATGTCAATTACGTGGAATTCTAACAAAGACTCTATTTTGTGTACCAACTCATTATCAACGTGGTAAGGCACATTTTAAAATGCAAATCGATCCAAACCTTGGGTAAGGATAGTTGGCAATTCATCTTCATAGGACAATTTATAAACATACTAGGACAATTCATCAATCACATCAAGTGCACAAAGATAGTTCACATCAGTAGGAAATCTCATGGCATCAAAATAGTGCACATAATAACGTCACCATAAAATTCCATAGTCATTGTTCCTCCATGCGCATCTGTCGTTGTCCTAGATGTTTTAAGAATCTACCAAGCAAAATTGGAATATCATAGTATGCATCATCTATGTCTAATATAAAAATCAGCAGGAAAAATACGCTCATTAACATAGACTAAGACATCCTTTAAGACTTCATCTGAGCACGCATTGCTTCTATAAGTTAACTGAATGTTAAGCTAGTTTTCTTTAACTCCCTTGGGTTTTATTTATCATAAATGGACCTAGGCATCACATTAATGGAGGCTCCTAAATAAAGCATGGCTTTATCAAATCAAATATTTGTAGTTTTATAGGAAATAGAGAATACACCTGGGTCCCTACATTTAGGGGACAGTTTCTTTTAGAGAACAATATACACGTTTCCCCACACTTACCTTTTTGTTCCCTTTCAATTTATGTTTTGCAGTACAAAGGTCTTCAAGGAACTTAGCATAATGAGACACCTAACTATGACATCTAAGAGAGGAGCGTTGGTCTCTAACTTCTTAAATATTTTTAGAATTTCTTGGTTTACCTTATCTACCTTAGAGGTTGTCCCTATCAGTCTACTAGAAAAAGATGGTAATGGCTTGTAAGGTCCCTTCTTAATCTCACCTATTTCCTAAGTAATGGGGATGTTATCTTTGTCCTAGTTAAGCTTAAACCCATTGGCCCCTATTTCTTACTCTACCTCGCTATTCTTCCTAGGTTCTTTCATCTCCTCCCCACTTCTAAGTACCATGACACTCACATTTTCCTTTGGGTTCTGGAACAGTTGAGATGACAACCTATATTGCATTTAGGCTTGTAGGTTGCTAACTATAGTAGCAATCTGTTCATCTTGGACCTATTTAAGAGTCATTTCTATGTTATAAAACCTAGTGTCAATCTCCTTTTTCTAGTTATCCGTTTCTTTAAGATTTTCTCTAAAAGGAAATTTCTTCTATCTCGAGTAGATGATTGACATGGCAGTCGGTCAAAACCAGGGGGTTCTTCTTATCATACCTAACGTTAGGGTAGTCTCTCCGTCCTCCATTATAGGTGTTATAGTATAGGTTATAGTTCCTTTGAGCTTGGTTAAAAAGTACAACATTCACATCCTCCCTTAAAGTGTAGGGCACGCATTAGTAGCATATCCTTCTAAACATGCATGCAAACGAGTAATAATTAGTCAAATTCTTATTAAGTGATTTCCTTCCAAAATTGCAATTGTATTATTTTATTTGTTCAAAGCAAGGTTTTGTGATCTGCTCTTGGCTTTAGCATCATAAATATCAAGTGAAGTTGTGTAACTAGTATTATCACTCATAACTTTAAGTTTGAATTGGATCGGGTAAGAAGTGGGTCGGGTTAAACTCGAATTTAGGTTAGTCTAGCTTCGGCTCATTTGTGTTTGGCTACGAATTGTTTGGGTACGAATCGATTCGGATTTCATCTGGTTCAGGTAATTTCGGGTTCAGGTCTACATTGGGTGAATAAGATTTTGGGTCAATTGAAACTTAGTTCGACTTATCTCAGGTTTTAAGTCAAATCATGACAATACAGTTTCGGGTTGGTTTGATTTCGGGTCAATATCGGTTTAACTCTTTTGGATGTTAGTTCGGGTCAGGTTTCAGGTCATTCGGCTCAAGCCATTCGGATTCAATCAATTTTACCGGCTCTACTAGCCTGGTTCAATGGCCTAAGAAAAAAAAGAAGCAAAACTAGAACAGAAATACAAGTAAAAAAAGAGAAGAAAATCTGATCCTAGGGGAATCCCGACCAGTTTCCCAAACCCAATGGGGTAGACAATCTACTTGCAACAGTAATGGGCTTCCCGTGAAGTACTGGAATAGATTATAATAGAGACAATCAAGGCACAGTATGGTTTCAACAACAATCAGTGGCATTGGGGTTTGGTTACAACATACTCCCTCTACTACACAGGAGAGCACATCTGATCTTTTATTTGCAAAGCTGCTAAAAAAGAAAGGGCCCGAGAAGGCGAAGAGGAGTAGCTTTACATCTATACACACCCTTAAGAGCTTGTTTGTTCCCCTTGTGAGAATAAGAAATTCAGGACACAAAATCTATCTTATCCCCGTAAGTATGGTATGGGCATCCTTGTCATTAAGACCTAAGATATGACTATATTAAAAGGATAGATCTCTCGGGATATATGGTAAAGTAGGAGGGAAGTAGAGCAGGAGGCCTATATTAGCTTTAAATTCATCTGTTATAGGACACAATTCACCCCCTAAAATGGAAAAGATGAAGTTAAGAGTTGCAAAAACCGGAAGCAACTCCAAGGAACTCCCAGGATATTTTGACTGGGCTTAGACTAAGAAGATTGTTTAAGTTAAGGCTCTTAAGTTCATGCTTATCTACGGTGTCAAGGGAAAGAAGCTAAGAAGTTTGGAGCTTTTCAAAACATATTGCGATTTTTCAAGTGTATGAGATTACTCTACCAATTTATGAGACTCAAAGGACAAACAACCTTAATTTATAGCTACATGAAATACTTGATTCAAATCTAACAAGAATTTAGCCAGAGTGGTCAATAAGGAACCGATCGGGTTCCTGTTCCCTACCACAGTCAATTGTTGAGTCCAAATTAGAGTCAGCAGAATGCCAAGTCCAAATTGGACTAGGCTACATTGGCCCAGTAGGGAACTATGCTATGTTCACTAGCAGGTTATTGAGTCATTTTTTTCTATTTTTTATTCTTTCCTCCTCCAAATTGTAATCCTAATTATTTGTAATTTGGAAAATTATTCAATAAATTTCAGAATTACCACTGAGGACCACAAAGCTCTCAGTAGATATTGTGTCTTTTTTTTTTCCTTTCTTATTTCTAGGGGAAATGGGGGCTAATTTGCATTAGGGTCATAATAGGCTTACATAAAATTTGCACAAAGCTAGGGTTGTACAAAAAGTGTAATGGCACTACATCACAACATTATAGTGAAAGCATCATACAAAAGTCTAACAGGTTGGCCCTACTCATTATCTAGGAATCCCCTGCTACTTCCCCAATAGAAGTAGTAAACGTAGCCTGAGGTATAACTAGAATCGTTTGGAGCACGGCTTGTGCCTACTTCAACCCAGTGGTTGCCCTTGAGGTCCCATGAATGGCATGGAGGATCATCATATACTACTATGGAAGAGGAATCACCCTATATAGTATGGGGTATATAAGTTTCCCAAGGAAGTGCACATGACATAAGGATCCTCGGGGTTATAAACTTGAAGCAGTTCCACCTTAATAGAGGATCCAGATGCGGGCTCCTTTCTCTTCTGCAAGGAGACTCAGGCATATCTTGTGCTCTTGAAGAAGTTCTCATTCCAGAATGAGGGGAATGAAACCTTCATGGCCTAATGTCGTCTTCAAACCCCTTTTTATCTAAGGTGAAGAGTAGACAAAAGAGAGTAGCATGTAAAATCAACTTAGATTTTAAAAGACAGTGAATCAACTCATCTGCTTAAGGATGTCGACAATTGAAAAGGCTTGCAAATTCCTCCCCATAGAATAGAAATGGCAAACTATCAATCCAAATTATTGTCGATTGTATTGGAAAAGGGTGAATAGTTAAGACATTTGTAGGTTAACCAATAATGATAAGGTAAGCAATGCACTTGCTCTGGTAAAAGTAGGAGGAAACGAAAGTTCAGGGCATTCTGATTCAAGAACTAGCAGAACCTTCACATATGTTGCTTGCTCCTCTTCTCCAGCCACATGAACATTTAGGCTTAGTATGGGAGCATCAGTAGCAGTTCTTTGTATAAAAAAAAAAGATTCATGAGCATTGGCATTATAAAATTTTAGTAGTGAAAAGCAAAAGAAAGGAAGGAAGAATACTAAATAAGCATTATCTGATGAAGTTAGGTGGCATAATTTTTATGGTGGTTAACATAGTTTGTAAAATGGGTGCCTACTTTTATCTCTATCATGTCAAACAAAGAAAGAGCCCTGACATAAAACATGAATCAGTTTGGATCGACAAGCATGAAAGAAGGCTACCGGTTGGCAACTTGGGTAGCAACTCCCTCACCTAAGTACCAAATAAAGTTGTATAGCCCTTCTATAAGGACCCCTCGTTGGGTGTAAAACTTGGTAGCCTCAACTTCTGAGGTTAGGACATAACTCTCCCAGGGATGGAAGTTTGCCTATGAAAAGAGGAGTTAGAAAATAAGACATCGTGATCTAGGTAGTTTCAAAGAAGATAACATTACCATCTCCAAGGAGTTGATAGCTGCATAAAGACGCTAAAGATCTCGCAATTGAGACCTTCGCTGAATTTAATTTTACTTAGTCCAAGAGACGACGGCGGGAAAACTCGCACATGCTATTAACCTTGGCAAAAGAGCCGGGAAATATTTATAAAACCAAAGCTGTAAAAGACAGTTAGTTAGAAATACTATAACAAAAAATGGGGAATAACAGGAGAAAGGTTCATGACCTCAACACCCTCCATAAACCCCTAAGAAGTATGCTCGTGCATTGCTCTCTACAAGTTCGCTAAGTTTTCCTCACCCCTTAGTGCACCCTGCGAGTAAGGGTTGAATACGTAGAAGCCCCCTAGTTTACGTTTCTTAGCCTAACAAGGTTGACTAAATAATGAAAGTGATAGCGATTGTCCAGATTAGCAAAAATAGTCGTACTGAGAAGAAGAGCTAAAATAATATGAGATTTTCGATCGAGTGACTGATGCACCCAGCACACATCACCATTTATTAAGTCCATAAGAATGCTTTAAGAAAACGATCCTCACACGTAATAGATTCCATAATAGGACTAAAGAGGTGGGAAAGTTCATCACTATGAGTGTGAAGGTCTTCCTGATGTATTGATGACTCCCCTGCAAATCCAAGACCCGTTAGCATAGCAAAATCATAAGGGCTTATGGTCATTTCCCTAAATGAGAAGTGAAAACTATTGGTGGCATCCCATAATCTTTCAACAACTCCATGAATAATGCATAGGTAATCCGCTGCCCAGTTTAGTGCCAAGTAAAAAGCACCAAACCCCACATGTGCTAGCACAAATCAAATTTGAATCTCTCGAGGGCTAGGTTCCCTCATAAACATTCTAGACGCGCCTGCACCCCTAATAAGATCATCCTCAAAAGAGGGAAACAAGAAATAACATTGGACTTACGTTCCTACAAATAAAGTAGAAGAGGAAAGAGGGTGAGTACTTACAACGTTTGAGGTGGCATGACTATATACATGATGCCTAGCATCCAATAGTAGATCATGACAATCCCAAGCTTTGACAAGTTTTAATTCCCTCTTAATGAAGGAATCTTGAGGGAGCCTTTCATCCCTATAGGTTGTGTGAGCTTTTCTTACACTCATATCTTTAGAATACAACTGCAAGGCTCCCAAGGAAGAAGTGGAAAGCGAAAGGAGTTGAGAGGAAAAATGCACACTCGTATGCAAGGTAAGAAGAGATCGTGATTTATGCAAAGCAAATGGTATAGAAAAAGAAAGCAAGGAAAAGAGAGGTAGAAAATGGTCGGATTCCACATGAGGATGCCTTGCTAAAAGTCTTAAAAGAGAACACTAGAAATCAAGGGGAAGAAAGCAAAGGAAAGGAGCCAAGAATCAAGGGGGACCTTGCCAAGTATCTAGGCAAGCATTAAGGGCAAAGATCTAAAGCTCAAGCATCCAATATGAATAAAAATAAGAAAGAAAAGAGAGAGGTGATAGCATAGGAACTTGACTGGTTCTCTTGAAAATCTACTTCCCATGCATGCAATCTTGATAAGATCACAATAACCAAAAAAAAAAAAAAAAAAAAAAACAGAGAGAGAGAGAGAGAGAGAGAGAGAGATGATAACTAGGGGAGCCAACCGATTCCCTTCGAAATACACTCAACACATATGCCTTGTCAAAATAATAAAGGAACAAGGAGAAAAAGAGAGAAGTATTCACACAGGAGACCCAGACAGTTTCCAAGAAGAATCAACCCTATAAGCCCTAACTCCACTATGCATCAAAACAAGCAACAAGGTGACAAATAAGAAGAGCCAAAGTAAGGAGGGACCTGTTGGGTTTCGAACACATGCTGAGCAATTAAGCAAGTCCAAACTTGTCAATCAAACATGATGCAAACTTAAAAAAAGAACTAATGATGGAAATGGGGACCCAGCCAGCTTCGAAAGGCACTTAAATCATTCACATGCAAATCATTCACTAGCTTTGACAATAATTAGGAAAGATAGTGTCAGTAAAGAGATACTATGAGGCAAAAGTCCTTATCAGTTAAAGATCATGGAAAGGAATCAGACAAAATACAAACTCTACTACACCGACGAAAGGTTAACACAAAAATTTGCTTGACCAGTGACAGGTTAATAACCTGCTAGTTCAACGAAAGGTCAAAATTCAAAATTGTTCGCTTACAACATAGTAGGACATCATCAACCACTGTCACGGTAAAAGTTGGCAGACACCAAATCTCAGGATCCTCAGTGACCAAGTTTAGATTTCACATCATCGGCTACCGTTAAGGTAAAAGTTGGCGAATGCCAAATCTCTGGACCCTTACCGGCAAGGTTTGGATTTCATATCACAGGCTAATATCATGGAGAAAGTTAGCGAACATTAAATCTCAGGACCCTTAGCGACCAGGCTTAGATTTCACATCATCAGCCACCGTCCGAGCAAAAGTTGGCGGATGCCAAATCTCAAGACCCTCAATGGCTAGGTTTGGATTTTTTATCATCAGCAACTGTTACAACAAAAGTTAGTGAATGGAAAATTCAGGATCCTCATCGGTCAGGTTTGGGTATTACATTAACACAACAAAACAGGCAGCTACAAGTGAAGACTTTTACTTTAACCTTCGCATTGCTCAGGCCTCGTCAAAGTGGGGCCGAATATAGAGGCCTAAAAATGTTATCCTATGTTTAATTATCCAGCAAAGAAAATAATACCTCAACTGATGAACTTGGGCCCAGCGAAGTGGTTATTAAAAATGGAGTCTAAAATTAAAAAAGTGAGGACCTTGTGAGGAACTGACCTGATGGGCCAGATCCTAGCCAGAAAACCCAGCCAGTTCACTTAACAGGGAACTCGATCAGGTTCCTTCATTTTTCCTATACTTTGAGTTTACGCCTGTCTAAATGGGATTAATAAGTCCAAATCATAGGGGGACTAGCTTACCATGTCAATCAATTGTTGAGTAAGCTAATAGCCTATCTGCTTGAAGGACTATGACTGTTATTCAATTGTTGCTTCTTTACATAAATCTAATGCATTTTGAGAAGCTCATAATGATCCAAAGTGGTAGAAAACCATCCAGAGGAAGGTGATGCATTACAAGAGACACATACCTAGGATATAGTGGAGTTCTACCTAGGAAATTATCATAAGTAATAGATGAGTTTATAAAATAAAGACCTATTCTGATGGTTCAATTGAGAGGTATACAGCTTGGCTTTTAGTAAATGGGTGCAGCCAAGAATATGGAATTGAGTACAAAGAGAAATTTAATTTGCACTAGTTGCTCGGCTAACTTAGTAAGAAGTTTTACGGCTGTCACAGTAGGGAAAAATTAGAAACTCTTTCAAATAATGGATGTGAAGAGTGCCTTCCTAATAATGATTTAGATCAGGAAGTATACATGGAATCCCCAAAGGGCTACAATCATCCACCCAATAATTTTTGTTGACTTTGTCGAGCATTGTATGGCTTAAAACCAGCTCCATGAGCTTGGTTTGCTAAGTTCAGTGCAACCATTCACTGGTTTGGCTTTCACCCCTGTCCATATGATAATGCACTCTTTATTTGTCGCAGTAATAAAGAGCATGTTCTCCTGTTGCTTTATATTGATGATATGATCATAACGGGAGATGATATCTAAGGAATACAAGACTTGAAATAGTCTATCAACTAGGAGTTTGAAATGAAGGATTCAAGTTCGTTGAGCTATTTCTTAGAGTTAGAGGTCTCTTCTAACTCAAAAGGTTACTACTTCTCCTAAGCCAAGTATGCTAGTGATCTCGTGGCTCATGCTGGATTGATAGGCAGTAAAATTGCCTCGACTCCCTTTCAGGCTAATGCCAAGTTCCTACAGTAAGTTTGTTCACTTTTGAAGGGCCGAACATTGTATAGGCAACTAGTATATAATCTAGTCTACCTCACTATAAACAAACCTAACATAGTTTACATTGTCCATTTGATAAGTCAATTCATGGTTACTCCTCACACGATACATTTTGCAGCTGTACTTCATATTGTTCCCTATATAACTGACACATTATTTTAAGGACTTCCCTTTCCTTTTGACTCTTCTCTAGAGTTAACAGCTTATTTGGTGATCCTATAAGTTGATGTTCCACTACTGGAATTTTTTTTTTTTTTGGTTAGGTGTCTGATTGCCTAATCTCATGATAGAGTAAGAAACAAATAGTAGCAACTTGATCTAGCACCAAAGCAGAATATCGAGCACTTGTCATTACCACATTTCAACTTGTGTGGTTACGATAGTTATTAGTAGACATAGGTGTGTGACAACATTCACCAACAATAGTTTACTATGACAAATTGAACTTCCATTCAAATTGCTCACAATGGTGTTGTCTATGGGAGAACTAAGCATATCAAAATTGATTTCATTAGACACAGCTGGTGCAAAAAATCTCTCTCTCATTTCTACCTCCTCTGCTAACCAAATCGCTGATAGTTTCACTAAGTCCCACATACCCGGCAGATTTCATGAGTGAGTTGCCAAATTCAAGATGTCATCTGTCTTGCCATCCTGAGCTTGAGGAGATGTTAGCATATTTGAATTTGCATATAAATCATTAATTTACTTTCTCCTTGATTTTAGGCTATATACTTGATTGTGATTACTACTAGAATTATTTTCTTTCCGAATTTAGAATCTCCTCACTATGTATATATATCCACTTTAATCATATTGTTTTGATATAAAAAAAATTATTATTCGTCTCATATTTTCTGACAAAATTGATGAATCAAAAGGATATAGAGCACCAACAATTTGCATATAATTACTTCAAAACTCGTTCTAATGCTCTAATATGTTTATGTCAATACAAATATGCAACAAAACTAAATGAAACTTACACGTATTTGTTATTTCTTGAAATTCAATTCTTGTACTTTTCCTTGCAATTGCTTGGTCAAATCTTAAAATTATTGCTTTAAAATGTACAATAACTCTTGCAAATACAACCTGGGGGGGACGAATAGCAAGAGATCGGCAAACCAAAGAGGTTCAAAGATAAAAATCGAACCTTTTTTTTAATTTTATTGCTTTAATTAACAATTGCCCTGTAATCGGTAAAAATTTTAAAAATATTAAAGTCATGCCACATCAGCTATCTCATGAAAACATTATTTTTTTGTTCTGCGTAAGGTGTAAAGGTGAAAATAAGTAATGAGATGGTTATATTAGAATTTTTGTTAAATGGTAATTACCATTATGGGCCTTATCTAAAAAGGATTAGCTTATGCTGATCATTTCGTAAAAGTATTATGATAACATAGTGTGCTAGTCATGGTTTGTTCATCTTCATTAGTACATTACTAGGGAGGAAAGGATGCAGATTATCTTTTGATGAAGAGGATTAATATCCCTAAAAAAAATTGAATCTACTCGTTTATTTTCTTGGATCTACTCTAAAATTGAAACTTTTTGAATCTCCTAATTTTCTGTATACTCATAATAGCTGAAATTAGTAGCAAACATATAAAACACGTATTACATAATTTCATTTTTACAGTCACGTAAAAGTTGGCCATGAGTAAAATGCCTCGGTAGGACCTAGGTTTCTGTTTCACATTCCATCAAGTTGTAAGTGCATTCCTTTAAGGACCCCTACTATTTCACAAATTATTAAATACAATTGAGTGGATGAAAGTTATGTACTCCATGTCTTTTGCCTTGTACAATTAATTTGCTCCAAGCTATTGCAGCAATTGCAGCAAATGCAAATGCTATGGTGGTAAGGACCTCACCTTGTCATGCAAGTTAGTGGGAAAAATACACAAAGTTACCTCAAGTTTTCTGTAAACACCTTTAAGGACCCTCAATTTTTAAAAATAACTATAAGGTAGCTTGAGTTATGAGGTAACTAGCAGAAAGGACCAAATCTATTATTCTAATTCTTATGTAATACCCTTAACTTTTCATATTTGCATTTTTAGCTCGAATCCCTAAAAACTTACTTTTAAAAAATTTTATCTTGCGCATGTGTGATTGCTCTTACTAGTACAATTTGAAGCCCTCTTTAATATGGTATCAGAGCCACGTGACCAAGGATAATATATTAATTAAGCTAATTAATGATTAATAAGTTAATTAACGCTTGAATCATCACCTACTTGTCATGCTCCTAATTATTCATAGATTGTTCATTCACCAGAAGGAGCCACTTCAGTAGCACCTCAATTAAACTATATTACTGATATAGTTTTAGAATTTAAAGCAATAGTAGCAAAAATTAGGATTGAAGTCAAGGAGATTAAGAAGCAATTATCAGTAATCCATTTTTCTTTAGTTAACAAATTAGGCATAGTGAAAAATCTACATTAAGTATTAGTACTCCATTTTAGCATAAAGATCATTTCCAAAACCCAAGAACAAAAATCCATTTCCTTTGCATGATATAAAAATTCAAAAAAAAAAAAGAGAAAAATCAACCGAAAAATTGTCGAAAAAGGTAGAGAAAGAAGAAAAGGATGGAATATAAGCAGTATAATCTTAAAAAATTATAAAATATATTTGATAAAGAACAACTTCCAAAAGAACTAAACAAAATCATGGGCGCAATAGTTAATCAGTGAGATACTATCTGATGACAATGAAGAGAAAAATAATGTCCAGCTAGAAGAAGAAATATATCAATAGTGGAACGTAATTAAACTAGAGGATCTTATACCTTTAGAAGAAGTTAGAAGGAAACTAGATAAAAAAAAAATATGAAAAAATGGTATTAGGCAACGAAATCAATGAGATTTGAGAAGAACTTAACATAAATGAAATTGAGTCCAATTTAATTAACAATGTTATTCTTAAACCTGAAGAATTAGATGAGCCTTCTACAAGAAATACTCATTTTATGAGACCTAGATACGTTCTGTAGGACGTACGACTACTTTTTTTTTCGGTTTATCTCAAGGAAAAATACGACCTTTGAAGAGATTGGCCTTACACAAGTAGCCAAACAAGATACATCATAAACGTTGTTGGAGCTCGCAGTTGAGGAGAAATATTTTAGCATTGAAAAAGAGGTATGAATAGTGCCCTAAATTTAAATTCTACATGGACTACTAAAAATTTCCTAAACTATATCGAACATTACAAAAGCAGACTCTGGCAGATAAAAATGGATGAAGGAAGCATTCCTTTAACTATTTTTAGTGCCCCTCAAGGACTTTAAGAGTGGAGAGTAATGCCATTTAGTCTTAAAAATGCACCCTAAATATTTCAAAGTATAATGGATAACATCTTTAAAGACCTTAATCATTTTTGTCTAGTCTACATCAATAATATCCTTGTCTTCTCCAAGACCATATAAAAACACAAAGATAACATCCTAGCTGTCAATCAAAGATGCATTGGTCATGTATTATTCTTGATAAAAATAAGTGTATTTATACTGAATAAGAAATTGAATTTTCAGGTTTAGAGATAAAAGCCGGGCAAATTCTCCTATAAAAGCATATTCTAGAAAAAAATAAAAAATTTTCCTAAAAAGATTGAAGATAGGACGTAATTAGAAAGGTTTTTTGGATGTCTTACTTATGCTCTGGACTCCATCAAAGATCTAGCCAAATTGAGAAAATCATCGCAACAAAAACTTAAGAAAGAAGTAAATTAGACATGGACACAAACTGATTCAAAGATTGTTAAAAACTTTTAAAAGATGTGTAAAAATCTTCTTGTTTTAAATTTTTCTAATGAAGGAGATGATTTAATTCTTAATACAGATGCCAGCAATGAGCACTGGAGTGCAGTACTCAAAATCAAAGAAGGAGAAGAACTCTACAATATTATAGTAGAAGTTTTAATAAAGCAAAATGTAACTATCCCACGATGGAAAAAAAATCTTACAGTCATAAGAGGAATCCTTTTTTTTATTCGAACTGATTGCAAATGAATAGTTAATTTTGTGAAAAAGAATTTATCAAATATTCAAGCGCAAGGGTGACTCTGACGTTGGCAATTATGGTTTAACTAGTTTTCCTTCTCTATTGAACATATACAGGAATTAAAGAACTCTCTGACAAATAGTTTAACTCAAAAACTC
The DNA here is from genome assembly GCA_029747015.1 of Carnegiea gigantea. Classification (NCBI taxonomy): domain Eukaryota; kingdom Viridiplantae; phylum Streptophyta; class Magnoliopsida; order Caryophyllales; family Cactaceae; genus Carnegiea; species Carnegiea gigantea. The sequence continues at coordinate 50,264 of JAKOGI010001489.1, forward strand.
ACCAATGATGATCATTAGAGCAAACTCCTGCCGAAAAATAAGAAAATCCAAAAATCAAGTACCATTACTGCTATAACGGGTTTCTCCTTCTAGTAGAATCCTTATAGATATTTTGGAATTTTGTACAAAAAAGTAGATTATGCTTTTGTCTGCTGTCTTCTACCTATCTAATAGCAGAAAGATTCAGTCTTTTAGAATTAAAAATAAATTACCTAAGGTGTTCCTATAATATTCGAGAAAAAATATGTTCTGATGTTCAAGAAAAATGGCTCAACGAATAATACGCAAGCTACCTCGACTACTATGATAATTATTCTTATGATGCTTGGGAATTATGGAGCACTACAATCTTCTTTCCTGATGAATCTGGAGTTAGTGGTGTTAATCTCCCAGCAAATTCAATCTCTCTAGATAACCTCGTCATGAAGGCCTGAGAATATGACATGGTAGTTTACCTCATGGAAATCCCATATCTAAAACTCCCATTTTTTTCAAGACTAACTAAGTTTCAACATTGCATAGTTAAAAGGATCAATTTGATTCTCACATCTCCTGATGGCCCAACAAAAATTTCATACATTAGAAGTCTGTATATCGAAGTATATTGCACAGTAATTGAATATGAAAATGAAAATGCCAAAATATTCTATTATCTTGTTCAAATAGTTGATTTGATCAACAATAAGAATGGTTCCCAGAATGATACGAATTAGTTAGTGATCCTACTTTAGCTAGAGCCATCAATTTTTACAACATTTATTATCAAACGTGGGCATTGATTGAACAAGGACAAACACTAAGACATTGTGGGAACATTACTTTCGTCTATCACAATGAATGCAGCAAATATATTAAAGTAGAAGGAGCTACTTCAGAAGATGTCTTTGATAATCTCTTTGATATTGGAGCTGAAAAATTCTTATCAAAAAAGGAAAAAGATATCTTCATGAGTTATTTGAAAGATGAGATCCAAAGCATTTTCAACTTCATGAAGATTTTGATGGTCATCTAGATAATGATGGAGAGGAAGAAATTATTGGAGATGAAGGCCTACAGAATCTCGATATGTATGACTAGTCTTTTCAGTATTAAAGGCTTTAAAAAGTTGTTGCTCCATTATTATACTATTTTGTTCAAGTGTCAAGTCAGTAAAACAATATTGTCTACTTAGCCATGTGAGAACAGCTGTATTTATGTGAAAATATTAGTATGTACTGTAGCCATTAGGGCATCATATGTTGTCCATCTCTTTTATAAAAGGAAACGCTGAGAGCTGAGAAGAGATACGGTCATTTGAGTATGCTTAAGCAAAAGAGAAGTTGACTGTAGCCATGTGAGGACGGCTGCATTCATGTGAAAATATCAGTATGTACTGTAGCCATTAGGGCATTGTATGCTGTCCATCTCTTCTATGAAAGGAAAGGTTGAGTACTGAGAAGGGACACGGTCATTGGAGCATACTTAAGCAAAAGAGAAGTTAAGCTTCTCCATTTCTCTATGAGCAACCATCTTTGATGATCTTAGTAACTTAAGTCCCTCTACAATCTTTCCATTGTAGTATTTTCACCTTCTAACTTTCAATAAAAGAAATTTCCTAGTAGGGAACATTATTCAATTGAACTTTATATCTTATATATTATAATTTTTTGATTAAAGTCTCACTATCCTTTAAAATGTGAAACTTGATTAGTCACTATTGTCTGAGGTAAGAAGCGAAATAGTTTTGCATTGTGCCTAATCTAAGAAAGGTGTGGTTGAGATTAGCAGTTTCTATAAACTGGAAATTAGAGGAACGCCATAGTCCTGTGCCGACTAAGTTTATGTAATGATCAAAACTCTCTAATTAAGTTTTATTATTTTGCTAAGCATGGAGGGCCTATGATTACAAAAAAAATATAATATTTACGATAAAAGTAGTCGATTGTGATAACTAGTACTAGTAAAGTCATTGTAAGAGGTTAAATCATTCATAACAAGTATCTTTCTTGAATTAAAAAAAAAAAAAAAACAAAATTGCTAAAAGTACCTCAGTTGGGCCAAAGTTAAAAATTTCTAAAAGTTTAGGGCTGAAATATTAAGAAAAAGGACCTAAGAGTCTGTTATTTGAAAACACAGGGTACCTTAGTGCTATTTTCAAAAAGTTAGGGACCAAACAATTATTGTCCTAAAACTCAAGGTACCTGAGAATCATTCTTAGCAGGTGGTTGGGGGTTTGAATTTGGCTTAATACAAGGCCATTTTATATGTTTGCCTCCTTGTCTTCTTTTTTTTTTTGGTTAGAAAAATAAATCATTGATGCTATTTAATTAAAATATTTATTTGGACATCATTTACTTTGCTTATATTGTATTCAACTAAAATTTGCTCTATTCTTGCCTATAAAATTTTGTAATTAAGATTAATTTAAATTTTAAAACCCCATTTATTTGTATATATAAGTAATAATAATAGTAGTAGTAATTGCCTTCTTGACTTTAAAAAAATCATTTAAGCTATTTAATTAAATTGTTTTTTGGACGTCATTTACTTTTCTTATATTTGATTCAACTAAATTTGCTCTTTTCTTACTTGCAAAATTTTGAAATTAAGATTATTTTAAATTTTTAAACTTCATATCCATATATATTGTATGTATATATGTATATCTATGTGTGTGTATGTGTGTGTGTGTGTGTGTGTGTGTGTGTGTGTATATATATATAGACAGTCACAGGATGATGATGATGATGATGATGATAATAGTGGTGGTGGTGGTGGCGGCAATAGTAGTAGCACATTAGAAAAGGAATACGAAGTATTGCTCATTGAACATATACTATACCTCACTAAAGTTGTGCTGTAGCTCACTGAGAAAATATTATACCTCAAAATAGGAACAAGAATGTACATGTTCTCACTAAAATTGTGCATTGCATTGCTTCACTCTTTTTTATTGCGAACTAGAACCATTGTCCCTGTGAAGCACGAGATGAGCTAGACAATATGTCAATATTCAAAATTTTACATTTAATGTAAGATGTTGTTTTCATTATATAGATTTTTTTATTGGTTAAATAATTTTTTATTTATTAATTTTTTTAGGTTTTTTTCAATTTCTCAATCATTGATTGTAGAGATGATGAAAAGTTATCGGCGTAATAGCCCGACCCTAAATCACGTTTATTTATTTAATTAAGCCATGTTATTCATCTTTCACATTCATTTATCTCATCTAGTTATCCCGGTTGAGAAAATTCATTTTGGGCCCTACTTTGTAATTGGAGTTTCATTTACCGAAAAAAATTTTGGAGAAATTGATATTAGGCCTCGATAATTATGATTTAAAAGATTAAATTATTTTTCATGATATCACATTTAATTTCGAGTTACGGAAAATTTAATCGAGCACGGTTTGATTTTCTTTCAGACCCAAATTAAGCCCAATTTTCGCCCAACAGGTTCCTCACCCATTTGCTTATCTAATTACCATCATTAGGCCTTAATTATCATTAGCAAAAGCTGATTTCTTGTGCTTAATTTTCAGCCAAGTATTTATTTGCTTAAGTTTCATTTGCACCAAGCAATTTTTCAAGACACTTTCTCTCTCCTCTTCTCTCCTCCTTCTCTTTACCTCATGGTAGCAGCCCCTCCCTGCCCTATTATGGTGTTTTTTGGCTACTTTCCGGCCAATCTCCGGTAAGGATTTCAATCCCCAACCACCTCCCTCCACCGGCTATCATCTGCCACCCTCAAAATTACCAAATATCATCTCCATCTCCACTTGTTTCAAGGTCAAAGTGACTACAATCTTATTCTCTGGACTAATGGTTTTTACTTCTTATTTTGGTTGTTTCAATGATGGATCATATTGTTTTGATTGAATTAAGAGTTATCTTGTGATGGATCATGATGGAGTTGAAGTTGGATTATACTAGGGTTAGGGTTACTTCTTAATCATGCAAGTTTAGGGTGTAATGATGGATTTTGGCATTGGTAATGAATATCAAGATATTTATGCTGATTTATGTAAGTTAAAGAGTATTTTAGTGGGTGGTTATGTGAAGAAAAGATTGCAAATATGTGGTTATTGAGCTGTCAATAGACCTAAAATAGGGGTCACTTTGAGAGAAAATTGGAATTACTTGGCACATCTAAAATTCATGATTTTTGGTGTAACGATAGCTTTATGAGTTATCTTTTAGTAGGCTTTGGAAGTACTCAATTTCGAGTTGTGTGGACAAAGTTATGACCAATTTACTGAAGACTACGCAGAATATATTGAAACTGGGAATAGTTTTGAACGGCGGAATTTACGAAACAATTGGTATTGATTGGCTCATTGAAAATTTATGATTTTTGGTGTGTAGATAGATCAATGAGTTAGCTTTCACATGCCTTTTGAATCACCCTAATCTGAGTTCTATGGAAATAGTTATGGTCGTTTTGCTACGACTGCGCGGGTTGAACTGAAATAGTGCATGTCTGTGTTCTACCTTAATTTTAGAGACTTTATTATGTGAATCATGCTTTGTGTCCTAAATAAACATTTTAGTGGACATTAGGAGCTTTTCATATTGGGGTTTTACATCTTATTTGGAGGTTAGGAGTGAAAGATATGGATTTTCTAATGCAGACCATCAATCGGTAATATGAGTGAATACAAAAATCGTGACATTTGGAAATATTTTTAGAAGTTCTATATAATTATGGGTATTACAAGGAAATTACAAAGTGTAGTGAGTTCAACAAGTTTGATTATGTACAGAAGCTTACTTGGGTTGAAAACTGAGTTAAATAAGTATGAAAATACAATTTGGGATGTGAGCAGAGTAATAACTCAAAATCAGTGTCTTTCGGATCAAGTTAGGGTGTTATATGGACTTTTATGAACCTCACAGCACCCCTTATGGCATAAACCATTTGTCACCCATTTCAGAAACATTAACCATTCTATTATCCATTTTAGAAGTATCACACTTCCCATTATCCATTTTAAAATATCAGAACTCATATTTCAATTATATCAATTGAATTCTTTTATTAGCAGCTCAATCATTCCAATTGGTCTATTTTGTATCAGTTTGTTGTATCAATAACCCTAACTGATTTATTTTTCAAATCATTTTGTTGTAACTTGCCTTATATTGAATCATTAGAATTGTAGTAAATTATGTCAGTGAACATGGTTTACTAACTACATTTACCTGTAATTACATTTCTTTAGCAGAATCAGGGCTAGTCTATCATTTTCCTTTGTGCATATGTATTATCAAGTGAAATGTCATTTTAAAGACTTCAGGTATGTTCGTTGCCTGTATCGTTAGAAATCAGCATGTGTTATATCGAAATCGTAATGTTTTGGTAAGTACATCAATGAATCAGTTTAATCAGTGATTTATCACATAATTAGTGACCCCATCAGTTATAAGTTACAGGGCATTGCCCTTCAGTTACCCATGCGGCTTCAGGCCAGGTCCCCCGGTCAGCTTGGGCGGTGTACACCTATCCATAGATCGTAAGAGTATCAAGGGGTTCAGTATCAGGTAATAACTAGCAATGCAGTTTTACATCATCTCATTCACTGTTTTAACTTAAAATAAATTGCAAAGCGGGCCCAACCAGTGTTTCAAAGATCATTTAACAATTCAGGAATACATGTACTGAACTTCAGCTCACAGTTCGAAATGCTTTTCATGTTTTGTTTTAGGCAAGTGCTCAGAGAGTTGCCCTCATGCTAGCAAAGCAGCGGAAGAGGATAAGTTGAGCAAGGAAATCTCAGCAGTGATACAGTATATGCATACTTTAAAGTTGTATTTTGAATTCTTCGATGTATGAGGATGCAGATTACATGGTGAATTATCTTACTATGGTTTATAAACCTTACATTGGTTAACGCTGGATTGTGAATGGATGATGATGTGTGAATGTGTATGGTTGAGGTTATGCTTAACTATATTAGTCCAGAACACATACTTCAAGCCTTGTCCTTTGGGACGATGGTAATGCCCCTATCATTGGATTTATCAGATTACAATTGAGTGATTTATTAAGGAGAATATAAACAGTGGAACATGTTTAATTTAGGGGCGTTACAGATTTGATATCAGAGCCAGCTTGAGATTTTCTTTATAGGATATAGAGTATGGAGTTAAGGTACTCATAAGTTGGTTAGTGAGGAATGAAGATTATTATGATATTATAGGAGATTTGTGACACTGGTAATGTCTCCCTATCTCACAGGTATTTTACTCGTATATTCTTCCTTGTCAGAGGGATCCATATAAAGTATGTATAGTTTAATCTCAAGTAGCAGATTTGACAGAGATTTTGAATAACAAGTTGAAGGTGCTCCAATGCATTTAGATAAGTATGGTCATATGAGCCACCCATCTAAATGGTATATCGTCCTTTTAGCTGAATTTGTTTATTTTTGAGATGTAAACTCTTGTACTCCGGGCGTGTGGCCCGTAGAGTTGTGATCTCTGGTGCGTAGCCCTTGAGCTTGATTTGATATCCTTTTATACTTCTATTCAATGGAGGGGATGTGATGTAAGGCTTTAAGCCTGGAAAATGGCCAGTTTGCAGGCGAAACTCTGTCCGTTTCACCCAGAAATTTAGGAATCACTAATATTCCTAGCCCTAGGGTTGGGGGTTGCTACAAATGTATCCTATGAAAGGCCCTTGACTCATTTTGAGGTTAAATGTGCCCTATAAAAGGCCCTTGACTCATTTTGAGGTTAAGTGTATAGGGAAAACCAAGTATGGGCAGAATACACAAGTTTAATCAACTTGGTAGTTTTGATCAGTGCACAAGGATTGACCTTAAAGCAACTTTTGTCCATGATTAATATGATTTCCGCAAGGGTTCTCTATTCTAACTTTAAGTTTAAGGAGATATCTTTCACATGAAACAAGTTTCAAATGGATTAGAGGTCATTTGATTATTCAAAACTATTAGACAAGTCAAAGTCTGCAAATTGGGCAGAATCCGAATGCATAAGGTTAGAGTTTAGTCCACCTGTAGCTTATGCATTCCATCAGATAGAGATGTTTTACTTAGTTTATGTCAAAGTACGAAAAGTAAGCTTTTCAAGGACCCATATTGCAGCACATTTGGAGACCAGTGGTTAATGAAATTCAGCCTAGAAGTCTGATGGTACGGGCTGTTCAAGTCAGTAGATACATACAATTTTGAGCTTATATTTTCTCATCATATGGGTGCCATTTTGTGCGCTTTCCGAATCCAAGTGGCAATTACTTCAATATGCCTCATTGATTGTAGATATTTTCTTCTATAAATAAGAATCTCATCTAGGCGAGTTATAAGGGGGTTCTTAATGTAGTATCCCCAGAATTGTAGCATTTCGGAGAGGCTTATTCTATGGTACATAAGTTTGAAACCATTGACTACAGACTATTCCATATAAGAGAAATCAATGACACTTTAAAGAGACATTTTACTTCAATTCAATGCAATTTAAGACTTGCTTAAATTGCCCAAACCCTTATAGACAGTCCGTTGACCCCACCTCCATCTGTGAAGTAGGCATTACTCTTGAAAATAGTTCACTGCACCATCGGGTAACATACCATCTACCATTATCCTTGTTGGATTATCAACTGTTGGATACTCCTCACTTTGACCAGGGGCTTCATCTTTTGTCTTCATGACATCTCCCCATCAAATTGCATTATCATTCACTCTCATGTTACATCTTCATCAGTTCTGGTCACCTTTTCCTCTTTTAAGAGCCCATTTGTTGCTAGTAGCCAGATTATGATTGGATTGCATCCATGTCAATAGATGATAATTTTGTAGCACGCTTGAATAGAAGGTAGATCTTAGCTACGCTTTATATAAAGTTTGGTTATTATCAAACTTGCGGAATCCATTGCAAAGGGGAACGCTATGTGTCTACCTTTTTGGCTGATGCAACCTCAGTTTTCTATTGAAGATCACTTGCATAAAGCTAAAGTTTGACAATCAAAATCTTTGTCATGCATTTGGATTGCGCCAGCGAGAAAGTTTGATGAGTTACTGCCCATTGGACAAATGTCTTCAACTGATTCATACTAAAGCACTCTAGAGTGAACGTATGACCCAGTGGAACCTTTTCACTGTAGTAGAGGTTCTAGAGGATAATAGGTGAACATTGAAACATTTTATCTAATGGGTGAAACCGATATTTAGTGGAACACTCTTACGAATAGGCTCTTAGAGCATGACTTCATTTGGAGCCGATTAGTGAAAGAACTAAGTACACCGCTCTGGATTTCTAAGTGGGAACTAACTAATGCACGTGGTATGGTAGCCCAGAGTACTTCATTGCTGCCTATTCCCGAAGGCTGAAAGCTATAGGAAAGGCTCTAACCTTCAAGGCCCGTAGCTGTAGGAAGGGCTTATATGTTGAGTAAGAAAGAAGCCGCCACCTTTGGTTCAGTAGTTATAGGAACTCTATTTTAATTTTGAAGCTCTTTTGTGTATTGCTTGCTTTAGTTGCCGCTCAATCATTTATATTCACCCGATCTGCTATTCAAGTGAACCTTGAGAATAAGAAGGCAGAAATCAATTATGGAATCAAGTTGTCCAATGACTCTAGAGTTGAGTGTTCTATCTCTCACAAATTTGTTTCAATTACTATTGGTGGGATAGTTTTCCCTGGAGTTTTGATTCAATTTGACTCGTCAGACTTTGATATCATTCTGGAAATAAGTTGGTTGTGCACTTATGAGGTCAAGATAGATTGTTAGCACCCTAAGGTTATTTCAAGAGATGAACAAGGGAGAGAAATATGTTTCATGGTCACAGAAAGGAAAAACTTTGTCCTTTAAATTCTGTTACGGAAATAAGTGAGCTCTTATATCAAGGATAAATTGTGTATTGGTGTTATGCTATTAACATTCATCCTAAGGAAGGAAAAAGTAGAAGATATCCCTATAGTTTGTGAATCTCTAGATATTTTCCTAAAGAATTATCAGGAGTGCTCTGTAAAGAGAAATTGATTGTGAGATTGAATTAATCCCTGATGCTCAATCTATCTCCAAAACCTCATATCTTATGGCCCCAATTGAGCTTAAAGAACGGAAGTTTCAGTTAGATGACCCATTACAGAAAATATTTATCAGATCACCCAAATGTTCCTCAATGGGACGCCTAGTTCTAATTGTAAAGAACAAGGATGAAACCTTGTGGCTATGTATTGTTTCATGGAGCTGAACACGATCCCCATCAAAAAAAAAAAAAAAAACCCATCGCCCTAACTAAGTGACTTATTTGCTCAACTGCAAAGAACATGGGTCGTATCTTAGATTGATTTGAGGTCAGGGTACCATCAACTTAGGATTATACCTGAAGACATTACCAAAACCGCACTACGGACCATGTTTGGGTCATGATGAATTCACTGTGAAGCCTTTTGGCTTAACCAATGGCCCTGCGACCTTTACGGATCTTATGAATAGAGTTTCAGACTATATCTAGACAAGTTATGATGGTGTTTTTAAAAGATATCCTGAAATACTCCAAGGATAAAGATGAGCATACTATTCATTTGAGGACAGTGTTACAGGCCTTGAGGGAGCATTAATTACATAGCAAATACAAGAAGCATGAGTACTGGTTAGAAGCAAATGTATTTTTGGAACATATGGTTCCAAAGGAAGAGATTAAAATTAAATTGCAAAAGGTCAACGTAGTTACAAAGTGCTCAAGACCCACCAATGCATTGAGATTAGAAACCGTTTGAGTTTAGTAGGGAATCATCGAGTTCAGGAATGATTTAACAAATATTGTACTCCCTGAATAATTTGTTGAAGAAAGCTATAAAGTTAGCAAGAGGTTAAACTGGTGAATTATGCCTCTCAACAACTCAAGCCTTATGAGAAGGATTACCTACCCATGATATGGAGTTAGCAGCTGTAGTTTTTGCAGTGAAAATTTGGAGACATTACTTATATAGAGTGCCATGCAAAATCAATATTGATCATCAAAGCTTGAAGTATATCTTCTCTAAAAAGAAGCTCAGTCGACATGAAACATCAGTTGTGGCAGATCCAATGTCAATCAAGATAGAGGAATATTGTCGTAGATGCCCTGAATAGAAAGGCACAACATACCTTGAACACTGTAGTGACTACTCAACTGAATCTCTTGAGAGAACTTGAGAACTTGGACATACAATTAGTGTCGCATAGGAAGGCAAATGTACAAATGCTGACACCTACCTTATAGTCCTCCCTAATGGTGGAAATTAGAGTGTATCAGCATGATGATCCTAAGCTCTAAAGAATAAAGCAAAACCTTGAGAAAGGGATTTAATTTCAATGGATTTTATCATGGGATTCCCTCAGATATAGTGTAGGACCGAGATCAGAGATTTCAAGCTTGTTATGGCCAACACTTCAAAGAGCCTTTAAACCGAGATTGAACTTTTATAGTTCTTATCATCCTGAAACAGATGGGCAAGCATCTAAAACTCTTCTAAGTTAGAGCCTATAGTACTTCATAACCTACAACCAATATTTGCATTTGAAGAAAGTATGAAGCTCCCAACAGTCAACATTGTGATAGCACTAGCAGAGAACCCTTCATTAAACATTAGGACAAAATGATGGCAAACATTGACAACAAATCATCTTATGGGTCGTGAAGATCTTCTCCAGCATTTACTAAGGTGACACATGTTAGAAGATTCTTGAAAATATCCTATTGAAAGCGATAGAAATGCTATGTTGATAAAAGAAGGAAATTCCTGGACTTTTATGTATATAACAAGGTTTTTCAAAAAGGTTCATCAATTAAGGGTGTAAGAAGGTTTCACCATGCCAGTTCATTGAAAGGTCGAATTCCATAACTTGTCTACCAGATCTGCCTATATAACTCAAACAGGTGCATAACATGTTTTGTGTTCCTTACCTTACAACTCAGGTAGTACGTTTCAAATTCTGACCATACTGTCATAATCAAATCCATTACAATCATTGAGGGTCTTGTGCTTCAAGAACATCCAAGTCACATATTGGATCGCAGGATTAAACAGCTAAGTATCAAGCATTTACTAAGGTGATATTTGCATTTGAAGAAAGTATGGAACTCCCAGCAGTCAACATTGTGATAGCACTAGCAGAGAACCCTTCATTAAACATCAGGACAAAATGACGGCAGACATTGACAACAAATCATCTTATGGATCATGAAGATCTTCGCCAGCATTTACTAAGGTGATACATGTTAGAAGATTCTTGAAAATATCCTATTGAAAGTGATAGAAACATTATGTTGATAAAAGAAGGAAATTCCTGGACTTTCATGTATATAACAAGGTTTTTTAAAAAGGTTCATCAATTAAGGGTGTGAGAAGGTTTCACCATACCAGTTCATCTAAAGGTCGAATTCCATAAGTTGTCTACCAGATCTGCCTATATAACTCAAACATGTGTATAATATGTTTCGTGTTCCTTACCTTACAACTCAGGTAGTACGTTTCAAATTCTGACCATGCTGTCATAATTAAATCCATTGCAATCATTGAGGGTCTTGTGCTTCAAGAACGTCCAAGTCAGATATTGGATCACAGGATTAAACAGTTAAGTATCAAGCGTTTACTAAGGTGATATTTGCATTTGAAGAAAGTATGGAACTCCCAGCAGTCGACATTGTGATAGCACTAGCAGAGAACCTTTTATTAAACATCAGGACAAAATGACGGTAGACATTGACAACAAATCATCTTATGGGTCATGAAGATCTTCTCCAGCATTTACTAAGGTGATACATGTTAGAAGATTCTTGAAAATATCCTATTGAAAGCGATAGAAACGCTATGTTGATAAAAGAAGGAAATTCTTGGACTTTCATGCATATAACAAGGTTTTTCAAAAAGGTTCATCAATTAAGGGTGTAAGAAGGTTTCACCATACCAGTTCATTGAAAGGTCGAATTCCATAAGTTGTCTACCAGATCTGCCTATATAACTAAAACATGTGCATAACATGTTTCGTGTTCCTTACCTTACAACTCAGGTAGTACGTTTCAAATTCTGACCATGCTGTCATAGTCAAATCCATTGCAATCATTGAGGGTCTTGTGCTTTAAGAACATCCAAGTCAGATATTGGATCACAGGATTAAACAGTTAAGTGTCAAGCAGATACCTTAAATCAAATTGCCTTGGGCAAATCATACCTTCCCAAGAAGCTACTTGAGAAACTGAGCAAGAAGTGAAAGCCCAATACTCTTATTTATTTGAAGTCACCTTGCATGATTGTCAAAGTTCATAACTTTTGAGGACGAAACTCTTTTAGGAGGGAAGGCTGTAATAACCCGACCCTAAATCATATTTATTTGTTTAATTAATCTATATTATTCATTTTTCACATTCATTTATCTCATCTAGTTATCCCGGTCGGAAAAATTCATTTTGGGCCCTAATTTGCAATTCAAGTTTCATTTACCCAAAAAACAATTTCAGAGAAATTGATATTGGGCCTCGATAATTATGATTTAAAGGATTAAATTATTTTTCATGACATCACATTTAATTTCGAGCTATGGAAAATTTAATCGTGTACGGTTTAATTTTCTTTCGGGCCCCAATTAAGCCCAATTTTGGCCCAACAGGTTCCTAACCCATTTGCTTATCTAATTACCATCATTAGGCCTTAATTATCATTAGCAAAACAGCTAAGTATTTATTTGCTTAAGTTTCATTTGCACCAAGCAATTTTTCAAGACACTTTCTCTCTCCTCTTCTCTCCTCCTTCTCTCTACCCCATGGTAGCAACCCCTCCCTGCCCTATTATGGTATTTTCCGGCCACTTTTCGGCCACTCTCCAGTAAGGATTTCAATTCCCAACCACCTCCCACCACGGGCTATCATCTTCCACCCTCGAAATCACCGAATATCATCTCCATCTCCACTTGTTTCAAGCTCAAAGTAAGTGACTACAATCTTGTTCTATGGATTAATGGTTTTTACTTTTTATTTTGGTTGTTTTAATGATGGATCATGTTGTTTTGATTGAATTAAGAGTTACCTTATGATGGATCATGATGGAGTTAAAGTTGGATCATGCTAGGGTTAGGGTTACTTCTTAATCATGCAAGTTTAGAGTGTAATGATGGATTTTGGCATTGGAAATGAATATCAAGATATTTATGCTGATTTATGTAAGCTAAAAAGTGATTTTAGTGGGTGGTTATGTGAAGAAAAGATTGCAAATATGTGGTTATTGAGCTATCAACAGACCTGAAACAGGGGTCACTTTGAGAGACAACTGGTATTACTTGGCACATCCAAAATTCATGATTTTTGGTGCATTGATAGCTTTATGAGTTAGCTTTCAATAGGCTTTGGAATTACTCAATTTTGAGTTGTGTGGACAAAGTTATGACCAATTTACTGAAGACTACGTAGAATACATTGAAACTGAGAATAGTTTTAAATAGTAAAATTTACGAAAAAACTGATATTGATTGGATCATTGAAAATTTTTGATTTTTGGAGTGTGGATAGAGCATTGAGTTAGATTTCACATGCCTTTTGAATCACCTTAATCTGAGTTCTGTAGAAAAAGTTATGGTCATTTTGCTACGACTGCGCGGATTGAACTGAAATAGTGCATGTCTGTATTCTACCCTAATTTTAGGGACTTTACTATGTGAATCATGCTTTGTGTCCTAAATAAAAGTTTTAATGGACATTAGGAGCTTTTCATATTTGGGTTTTACATTTTATTTGGAGGTCATGAGTGAAAGATATGGATTTTCTAATGTAGACCATCAATCGATAATATGAGTGAATACAAAAATCGTGACATTTGGAAATATTTTTAGAAGTTCCATATAATTATGGGTATTGCAAGGAAATTATAAAGTGTAGTGAGTTCAACAAGTTTGATTATATACAGAAGCTTACTTTGGTTGAAAACTGAGTTAAATAAGCATGAAAATATAATTTGGGAAGTGAGCAGAGTAATAACTCAAAATCAGTGTCCTTTGGACTAAGTTAGGGTGTTATATGAGCTTGTATAGACCTCACAGCACCCCTTATAGCATAAACCATTTGTCACCCATTTCAGAGGCATTAACCATTCTATTATCCATTTCAGAAGCATCACACTTTTCATTATCCATTTCAAAATATCAGAACTCATATTTCAATTTTATCAATTGAAATCTTTTATTAACAGCTCAATTATTCCAATTGGTCTATTTTATATTAGTTTGTTGTATCAATAACCCTAACTGATTTATTTTCAAATCATTTTGTTGTAACTTGCCTTATATTGAATCATTAGAATTGTAGTAAATTATGTCAGTGAACATGGTTTACTAACTACATTTACCTATAATTACATTTCTTTAGTAGAATCAGGGCCTAGTCTATCATTTCCTTTTGTGCATACGTATTATCAAGTGAAATATCATCTTAAAGACTTCAGGTACGTTCATGGCCTGTATCTTTAGAAATCAGCATGTATTTATCGAAATCGTAAAGTTTTGGCAAGTACATCAATGAATCGGTTTAATCAGTGATTTATCACATAATTAGTGACCCCATCAGTTATCAGTTACAGAGCATTATCCTTCAGTTACCCATGCGACTTCAGGCCAGGTCCCCCGGTCGGCTTGGCAGGTGTACACCTATCCATAGATCGTAACAGTATCAAGGGGTTCACTATCAGATAATAACTAGCAATGCAGTTTTACATCATCTCATTTACTGTTTTAACTTAAAATGAATTGCAAAGCGGGCCCAATCAGTATTTCAATGATCATTTAACAATTCAAGAATACATGTACTGAGTTTCGGCTCGCAGTTCGAAATGCTTTTCATGTTTTGTTTTAGGCAAGTGCTCAGGGAATTGCCCTCGTGCTAGCAAAGCAGCGGAAGAGGATAAGTTGAGCAAGGAAATCTCGGCAGTGATATAGTATATGCATACTTTGAAGTTATATTTTGAATTCTTCGTTGTATGAGGATGTAGATTACATGATGAATTATCTTACTATAGTTTATAAACCTTACATTGGTTAACGCTGGATTGTAAATGGATGATGATGTGTGAATGTGTATGGTTGAGGCTATGCTTAACTATATTAGTCCAGGACACATACTTCAAGCCTTGTCCTTTGGGATGGCGGTAACACCCCTATCATTGGATTTATCATATTACAATTGAGTGATTTATTAAAAAGAATATAAACAGTGGAACATGTTTAATTTGGGGGCGTTACAATCGGAGTGTATAAAATAATTTTAAAAAACGTTGTACGCTAGGTAAAAGTCAAAGTGAACTAAATATGGTCAATATAATAACTAATGAAGTTAAAACATTTGACAAAAGCGTATCGATATAATACATTAAAATAAATAGCACATATATATCACGATAAAATAATCTTTTCAAGTTTTTGAGTCATGTTATAGCTTATGTATTTTTCATTATGGCATAAGAGGGGTTGAATATATTTAGTGGATATAATACAAATGCAATGGGGTTCACTAAATATAGTCCAACTCACTAAATATGTATTATATCTCACTAAATATATATTATTGCTTGCCGAAAATATAGTAAAATTAGAGAAATATAATTTTTCAGGTATTTGCTCACTAATTGTGTATTTTAGCGTAGCAAAATATAATACAAATAGCTTAGTAAAATAGTCAGATTAAGTAGAAATGACTGAAACTTTTCCCAAAAGATATATCACAACACATTAGATGATGAATATCGCTCAGTAAACATAAATCATACCTCACAAAAAGCTATAATGCAACTCCCTAAGGATATATTACACCGCAATATGAAGAAGAATATGCATTGCTCATTAAATCATATTGATCACTAGAAATATTTCATAGCTTACTAATATTTGTTGGAACACAGTAAATAAATAGCATAGCTCGCTAAAATAAATGGTACAGCTCACTACAGACTAATTTTTTCATGTTTGTGAGCTACATCATAGGTTACTTGCTTTTTATTATGACATAAGAGTGTGTGTACTATATTTAGTGGGTGACAATGCAAATGTGGTCGAGCTCAATAAATATAGTCCATTTCACTAAATAAATATCATAACTTACTAAATATAGGTCATAGCTCACCAAAGACATAGTAAAATCAGTTAAATATAATTTTTTCAAGTATCAGCTCACTAATTATATACTTAGGTTAGCAAAACACGATATAAATCAATAAAAAGTTAGAGTACAATTAAGTGACTGAAACTTTAACCTAAAGATATATCATAGCATATTAGAAGAAGAATGTAAAATGTCGCTCTCTAAACATAAATCATAGCTCAAAAGTTATAGTGCAGCTCACTAAGAAAATGTCATATCTTAAAATATGGACAAGAATGTGCATGTGCTGATTAAAATTACGTATTATTTTATTTGCTCACCCGTTTTTTATGAATAGCTACCATTGCTCACTAAACTATATTGATCACCACATATGTTTCACAGTTCACTAAACATTTATGATAACTTACTAAATAAATAGCGAAGACTCACTAAAAGAAATATGATGTACAAATCACTTGATACTAATTCTTTCACATTTCTACTCACTAAATGTATATCATAGATCACCAAAATATTATATAAAAAGTCATTAACAAGTTATAGGACAACTAACCAAAACACTTGAAGTGTCTATTTTTACATTTGAGTTTAGCAAATGATATATCTTGACAACTTAGAAGATTGCATAACGTGTATGTCACTAAATATATATCATGGCTTGCCAAAAAACATAGTATGACTTACCAAACAAATGCTATATCTCATAATATGAATTGTAATGTATATTTGCTGACTAAAGTGTGTATGTGCTCTCTAAAAAAGAGGGGGAGAAAAGAAGAGGAACAAATTGGAAAGGTAATCATCCCTCAAAAGTAATTATCACACAAAAAAAGGAAAAAGTAATTATCTTACCAAAAAAGGGCAAAGGATTTAGTGGAGAGAATAAGGAAAATTGGTCTTCATCTTGACTGCAACAAGTACTAAGTGTTTGTTGTTTTCGTTCGTAAATTTCAATTTATCAATTTCAGCCAACTTCAACTCACTTTAATTCACTTTAACTAACTTTAACAAAAAAATTCCAATTTCAACTAACTTTAACCAACTTCAATCTACTTTAACAAAAAACTACCAACTGCAACCCATCATATAAAAAAATATACCAACTTCCTCCAACTTTAACCAACTTCAAACTGTTTCAACCCACTTTAACCCACTTCTATCCACTTCAACAAAAAAATATCAATTTCAATCCATTTCGACCTAGTTCAACCAATCTCAATCAATTTCACTCATTTCCCAACTCACTTTTTCCATTAAAAAGAGTAGGCCCTAAACATGAGACATCGAACTTGCTATATTTCTGCTTTGGCCAATTAAGCAAATGACTGCTAATGGCCCGCTCCTCCAGCGACTATCATTAATGCTTGTATGTTTGTCCAATGTGGATGGATGCATACATTGTACACCCAAATTGGCTATTATTACAACTACTACTCTCCACATTCCACGCCTCAAGCCACTTTTCTGGCCAATGTTCGGGGAATGCAATGTTGTGAAGGATTTTGCAGGAAAATAATCATTACTGTATCTTAGTTACTGGAAATAAAAGCACATATTAATTAGCAAAGCATATAGCATAAACTGTTTAATTTTAACTACTCTTACATTACTTAGTGGATGTAAATAATTTTGTAATACAAATAAGTTTGTAATTATGTTTTCATTATCATGTTTGGTTGTAGGGGAGTATTGCAGATGCCAACTACCTTGCAATTATGATTACCACAAACTATGTAATTATAATTGCACTAGCCTGGACCCTTCTTATGTACGGTGCACGTTCAATAGATGTTTCATAGATATATACAATGCAAATAATAAATTGATAGTTATTGTAGACAGTGAATATTATAACTTAGAAAAGATGATAGAATAACTCAATGAAAAATCTACACAGATAGCAACTTCATGCATAATGATTGGGATTAACAATTAAAAATCATAGGATTGTGAAAAGGTCTATGTAAGTATGATTAAGATAGTAGATAGTGATTTTGATAAAAATCACGTTAAATGACATGATGGGAAGTCAATCTCTAATGCAATAACGAAGAATTTACCTCTTCTTTTTGTACCTACACAAAAAATAAAGTTTTATTAATAATTGGATTAACAATGATAGGATTGAAGTTTATATTTACATGTTATCTACCTGGTGTACCTAGCGTTAGTGTTTCATAAGTAATAAACCTCTTCTTCCCAATTCACTAGTGCAATAAGAGTGATAGGAACTTCAATTTCATGGTGGCGTGGATACTCCATGGTAAATACCTATGGTTTACCTATGTAATCATCTATACTTGCATAAAGCGTGATAAGTGCCTAAAGCATATATCATTTTATTTGCTGCATTTTTAGGGAAAATTATGTGCTTTATGTTATATTTTATACTCTTTTTTCCGTTTTATACTTGGGTATAGTTGTTTGATGATATTTGCAGGATTTTAGGCCATTTTGACCCAGCATTTAGCCCTCATTTAGATATATTTTGACTCACCACGGATGCTCCTAAGTTGCCATGCTTGTGGAAGAGAGGAAGAATAGAAGAATGATAAGCCAGCCAGCACCACGGTGTACCCATGGTGGATGCCACGGTCCGTGGTGGAAGCATAACTACTAGTCTCTTCATTTTTTCTCATCATGTGGCTGAGCTTGATTGGGTTTTCCTATAAATAGGGTGTCCCTCAGTAGCAGAAAACACCTCATCCCAATCCATCATTCTTTCCACCACTAGTTAGATTTAGATTTCATTTTAGAGTGAGGGAGAGCAAGCAGAAGAATAAGATTCGCGAGAAAGCAGGATCAGGTTTTACAATTGAAAGATTCAAGCACGCATTTTAGCTGAGCAAACTCTTCTCTCTTCTTTTCTCTTTCTCTTTAGATTTATCATTTTAGAGTAGTTAGATGTTTAATTTAATCATGTATGAGTAGTTTAATTTTTATCTATGAATTTAGTAGTTTATGAAAGTATAGTTGGATCATGTTTTAATCTATAGAATTGTGTATACTTCATGATTGATTTGATTTTCGTTCTATCAAGTGATTATCATGTTGAGAGTAGACTTTTGGCCAAAATTTACTTGCTAACTTGAAACAAGCAAGTGAAAAACTGAAAGGTGACATTCGATTGTTGGACTGCTTGATAAAACCTGACATAACTTTGTCTCGAAAGAGAGATTTGCATGTTAGGAGGACATAAAGTGTAATCGAAGATGTTTAACTTGGATTACGACGAATTAGTTCGAAAGAATGATTTTAGTTTAGTTTAGGCAAATTTGGTTGAGTTCGAAAGAATAGACTACATTTTTGGAGAGATTACAATTCCTCGAAATTAACCAATTAGCGAAAAGCACATGTTCATCAATTTGATCCAATGAACTTTCATGACTACATGAATTCCTTGGTGTTTTCCCCTTGATTGATTTAAAATTAGTGAATTAGAAGCTGTTAAATTGAAACCCCTTTAATTAGTTATAGTTGTTTCCTTATCTTCGTATTTTTATCAATCTAAAATTTGGATTCACGTAGCATATCTTAAGAGAATATAGCCTCATAGATCAACCTAGTATCTTTGGCATCGACCTTAATTTGCTACAACATCACCATGCGCTTGCAGCCGTATCAAGTTTTTAGCGTTGTTGTTGGGAACTAGCGTTGAATGTTGGGTTTTTCTCAATAGGTTTGACTAAATATTTTGTTTTCCTTTGAAGGAAAAAAACCCCAAAAAAAAACAATGTAGAAAAAAAATTGAAATAAAAAATTACAACAATGGCAATTTTTCATTTTCTCCAATTTGAGCATGAATTATTTTGGAGGCATTTTAAGCATTTAAATACTTTTCTTGCTCACGTGGTTATTATGTGGGTAAATGAGAAATTTTAGACATCGTTAATGAGGGTGTGAATAGTAAAACCTGAACTCTTTTGGAGTATTGGGATTTTCATGATAAAAATATTGATGATGCATGGTATTTGCTTGAGTGGATTGCTTAGGATTCATTGGCATTTGAAAAGGCTAGTTGTGTTTCTAGATATTCATTTCCTGATCCTTACCATTCTATTGGAGATCTTATTATGCCCTTTTTTGGTGTGATTTGTCTACCTCTTCTGACCATGAAACTAATTCGTGTCCTTATTATGCATGCTATGATCAACCTTACTTAGCATCACCTATAGACAATACTGCTATCCTATCCTTATATGATTCATCCTTTCCTTTAGCTCAGTACATGGGGCTTGAGATAGGTGAGCCTTTTGGGGTAGTTGCTAGGTTTGATATTGTTGATGCATATTTTAAGTCAGAAGATATTTTAGATGAGGTGCATGATCTAGATAAGACTTCTTGGGTGGGGTCACGTGATGTGTTTATGCATAAAGAGTCTCCTAGCCTTGGTTTTAATGATAGTGTTATCCCCAATCCCCTTGATCATTCTCATGTTTTTCCTATGTGTTCATTACCCTCTCGGCCTCTCCTTCCCCTGAGTATTACATTGACATGTCCATTGAAAATCCTATGATTTTTGATGCTAATGTTGATTTGGACTATGAGGTTAACATGTTCAATATGCTTAGTGGGAATACTAATAATTTTGTGTCCCTAGGATGCTTTAGTAGGCTTAATACCTCTCTTAATCCATAGTACATGTACCTAGAGGACTTGCCTAGGAAAATCACGTAGACTACATTCTTTAATCCTTCTTATGATTTTTCTATAGCCATTGACAAAGTTAAGAGGATACCTATGGTGTGGTTTTCATTATTACCTCTTATCTTTTATTTTCTAAATTGTGGTCTCAGGAGTTTGATAAGCTCCTGCGTGCTTTAACAGCGTCTACTTTCATGAGCCGAGTCTTGGTAAGGTAAGGTAGTGGCGGATGCTCCATGTGCCCCGGTTATTACGAGGTTGCATAGCTTGGATGTGCTCTGCATCTAACCTGGTGAGATCGTTATATTTTGTTTTCCTTTCCCTTCTCTTGCTTTCTTTCTTTTAAATAATAATGCTTTATCTAAGCATGGGGAAGGGTAGTTCTATGTTTTATATTTCGATTATTAGTTTGCATACATGCTAGAGCATATAGTTTTAGGTTTCTTTTTGTTTGCATCAGTATTTTGCATTTAGTTGATTTTTAGGTTTGCATATAGGATTGCATGTAGGGATGGTGTGGATTAGTTTGAGATAACCTCAAATGATACTTTTGTTTAAGCAAAATAGCTTTCATGAGTTTGAGTAGCTTTTGATGTGTAATTCCTTTTGGTGCTAAACTTTTTGAAGGTTTTGCGAATACTTCTTGTTTTGACCCTTGTCTTGATTGAGAACTATGTTACCCTCTTGGAGTCGTTGGCACTAATGTTTGTACACAGACTCATTTTATGAGCTTAATGAGACTTTAGTAGATATCCTGTGAGATTTTGAGCCTTATCTGGACTAATTCATTATATTTACTCTCATATTTCTTTCATGTATGTGACTCTTCCCTGTTGCATCTCTAGAACTTGTCTTGACTCTTGTTCAAAACCACATTAGCATGTGCATAGTTGATGAGATGATAGAGACATTTCTTTCTTTGGCATTTTAGCCACATAGCCAAATAGCCTACCCTTATATTACATGTTTTTCCCCTTTGCTAGCTCCTTTGAGCTTATATCTTTCTTTGTTGTGATCCCTTCGTATTAACCCTTGGCTAAACACATATTCCTACCTTTAAACCAAGTCTATGGAGCATCACTTCATCTATGTAGTGGGTGGTTTTGGGGATAATCAAGTTTAAGGTGGCTTTGGCATGTTGGTTTGTTGAGGGATTGATGATGTTGAGCATTTGCTTTTGGTTGTCTCTTGTTTGGGTTGTGTATGCATATATATCCGGTTGTGAGTTGATAGTTAGTGATCCTATGCCTTTCAATAATTGCAATTTTTGTTTCATTGCACAAAAATTATGTTGAAGAAAAAGAAAAAAAGGAAGGAAAAGGAAGTTAAAGTCATGTTGCGAAAGCAAATCAAAAAAAAAGAAAAAAAGGCGAAAAAAAACCAGAAAAGAAAGCTCAGTGATTGGCATGGGATACGTATATGGCTTGAATTCCTTCTTTGTCAACTCATTTTCTATTTCATTCATGGGATATGTTCATTGTATTTTAGTTTGGAGTGTTGGTGAACTTTTTAGTTAATTGGTGGTTTGTTGGTTGCTCCCTAGTAACTTGGCTAAGTAGCTCCACATTACCCGAATGCATTTGTCCACTCCTTTCCCTTAACTTTTCTAGCCCACATTACAACCCATATAAAGTCCTCTTGATTGTCTTGTGCATATTGCATTCTAGTGGTGGAGAATTTGAGAGTCTTTGTAAGCATATGGTAGATTGCATCTTTAGAATGAGTTTTGAGTAAACCTATACTATATTTTAAACACATGAGCCGGAGTGATCCACATTTTCCAAAAGTGAGGTTCTACCGGTCCATTTAACTCTACAATTCTATATGCTTGCATGGCATGCTTTGTGGTTCTTTGGGGGTGATCAAGTTTGATATCGAGCTCTTGGTCTTATACTTCTTCGAAAACCTTCTCCTCCTTATTTTGAAATGTTTTGTGCACTATTTGGGGTTGCCGTTGATTGATATTATTGCTTGTGATAGGCTATGACTTGCCTACTTTAAAGAGGTTTCATGTTTTGAGCCCTAGATGCATTTCCCTTTGTCGGTTTTTTCTCGTGTTTGCTTGATGACAAGCAACAGTTTAAGCATGGGGGAGTTTGATAAGTGCTTAAAACGTATATCATTTTAGGGCCATTTTGTTGCATTTTTAGAGAAAATTGTGTGCTTTATGCTATAGTTTACGCTCTTTTTCCCATTTTATGCTTGGGTATAGGTTCTTGATGATATTTTAGGATTTTAGGCCATTTTGACCCAACATTTGGCCCTCATTTAGATGTATTTTGGCTCACATGGATGCCCCTAAGTTGCTATACCATGGAAGAGAGAAAGAACAGAAGAATGACGAGGCAATCAGCACCACGGTCTGGTTGTGGTGGATCCCACAGTCCGTGGTGGAAGCATGACTACTGGTCTCTTCGTTTTCCCTCATCGTGTAGCTGAGGTTGACTGGGTTTTCCTATAAATAGAGCGTCCCTCGGTAGCAAAAAACACGTGATCTCAATCAATCATTCTTTTCACCATCTTGTTAGATATAGATTTCATTTTAGAGTCAGGGAGAGCAAGCGAAAGAAGAAGATTCGCGAGGAAGCGTGATCGGGTTTTACAATTGAAAGATTCAAGCACACATTTCGGCTGAGCAAACTCTTCTCTCTTCTCTCCTCTTTTCTCTTTAGATTTATCATTTTAGAGTAGTTAGATGCTTAATTTAATTATGTGTGAGTAGTTTAATTTTTGTCTAGGGATTTAGTGACTTATGAAAGTGTAGTTGGATCATGTGCTAATCTATAGAATTGTGTTTACTTCAACATTGATTTGATTTTTGTTCTATCGAGTGATTACCATGTTGAGAGTAGATTTTTGGCCAACATTTGCTTGTTAACTTGAAACAAATAAGTGAAAAATTGAAATGCGACATTTGATTGTTGGATTGACATAACTTCGTCTCAAAAGAGAGATTTGCATGTTAGGAGGACATATAGTGTAATCGAAAATATTTAACTTGGTTTAAGACAAATTAGTTTGAAAGAACGACTTTTGTTTAGTTTAGACAAATTTGGTTGAGTTTGAAAGAATAGACTAAATTTTTGGAGAGATTGCAATTCGTCGAAATTAATCGATTAGAGAAAAGCACATGTTCGTCATTTTGATCCAATCAACTTTCATATCTACGTGAATTCCTGTGCGTTTTCTCCTTAATTGATTTAAAATTAGTGAATTAGAAGTTGTTAAATTGAAACCCCTTCAATTAGTTATAGTTGTTTCCTTATCTTCGTATTTTTATCAATCTAAAGTTTAGATTCACTTAACATATCTTGAGGGAATATAGCCCAATAGATCAACACAGTTTCTGTGAGATCAACCTTGATTTGCTACAATGCCACTGTGCGCTTGCGGCCGTATCAAAGCGATAGGTGACCATATGGTTGTGGAAAATATTAACATGAGACAGTCAATAATGAAATAATAAATTGTATAAAATGTGATATCCATGAAAAATTATAATACCTGCACTGTATACACATCCAACTAGGTAGTGGTCGTATGCAATAGAATTCAAGCATCCTCGTGCAGGATAGTGAATTCTCTATAGCATGTATTATCTTATAAGAGAACTCGGAAGATGTATATATAATTTTGAATAAAAGGGCATGGGTATACCAATGCAAACATGCAATTGGAAAAGTATAATAAAGTACACAACAATAGACAATCAAATATGTAAACTTATTTTGAGTCAAATTTGGAGGTCGACATGTGTAGTATGGTACATTCAGAGTGAATACATAAGTGTGGACATAAAGCAGTGGGTGGATTTCAACAACATATACAAAAAGTTGGAAATATCTCACCTGGATATAGTAAACTTTGAAAATGTGTTGTTGACTGAATATATGTAAGCATGAAGTTACATTTATAAAATAAATTTATAGCTTCCATTTGGTGTAACTCATACTCACCTAATCTCATCCATTGAGCAGCAAACAACTTCTTTAGACTGTACATACGTAATGTTCTCTTATGCATGAAGTCAAAATGTTTCATCACACCTTTAGTTTCAGAGTAACTAATACATGTAGGGAAAGTAACATGTGCGAGTTCAAGTGTGTATAACTTGCAAGGAAAATAAAAATTGAAACTAAAGCTATATGTTGTATATACCATCCGTCAAAGTCTTCTGTTGCTTGAATATCTAAGTTAATCAGCAATCTACTTATTGGTAAAGTAGAAACCGATATTTCTAAAAGTATGTTGTAGTGATGAAAACATATTACTGAAGTATACCATCATAATGATTAAAATTAAACAATTTTATGAATGAAAGTATATCAATTAGATGTAAGGGTATCTTGATAATCTCTAATGTGCACTCTAGAAGCGAGAAGTATATTTTCAGCTATCAAATGTTGCTGAAGGTGGATGCCCTCAACTTCCGCAAAATCTCCCCATAAAGTTAGTCTCAATGGGTGCATCCTACATATATGAATTATATGTACTAATATTAGAAGATTAAAATGCGTTAATAAATAATAAAAAGTATTAACTAATGAAAATACATACTACATATCACAAAGTAATAATTCCTACCTTCCAATGCCCCTACTTCTTGTCATTTCTAAAGGGGACATAACACCTACCATGCTGATGATGTCTATACAACAAAAGAAAATGAAAATGTTATGGCTACTTGAGAAGAAATACATATAGAAATATGGTTAGTAAACTTCACTGTGTAAATTATATGTACTTATAACGTTATCATGTGTTCATAGACATCACAAGACATCAATGAATGATGCAAAAGGTGGCAGGTGCTGGTAAGGAATATCAGGACAATCATCAACGAGGCTAAGAAGTCTCGTTCTCACCGTAAAAACCAACTTCAAATTGTTGTTGACTACATTCCTTTCTTCATCTGTCGCAGCATTAATCAAGAGCCCGAATATGTGGTAAACTTTTCCAACATAGAGTATAGATCTCCATCAAGTATTATCAGCATCGCCTTCTATGCTGCCAAGTATCTCATCACACTATAAAACAATGAACTGCATTGATAAGCAATATACGTGTGCATGTTGGGAAAAATTTTAGCAACTTCAATAAACTAATACCTGATAATCCAACTTTCCACAATGTGCGTTGCTCATATACTCGAACAATTGTTGATTGCATGAGTCGAACAATTAGCCTCACACATCTATTGCAAGGATTGATGGTGCATATAGGCATAGAATTATGTGCTAAACCTGAAATGTCTATAATCATAAACAAATAAAAGAAAATAGATTAGTATGCTCATATTGTAGTGAACATAGCGTAATTGTGACGGAAAAAATATTAATGTAAATAACACCATTATTATATGATTAGAAAGGGACTTGCCAAGCATAAGGAACGTCATTAAAAATTTCTCGTTATATAATATTTTTACTCATATTGTGAGGCACATCCCTTTTATTGCAAATTAAGAACTTTAGCCCTAAAAGAGAGGTGATGTAAGAGATAGCGACATGTAGTTGACCGTGGGACTTGGGAACATAAACTCCTATATATTGTAATGTTCGACTTTGACTTTTATTAGTTATCATTGCAAAACCCAATTTTAGAAGGAAATGCCTCTTTTCAAGGCAAATGACGAGTGCTTAGCTGAAGGACTTAAGTTAAATCATGGGATAATCACTACTTGGCCAATATTTCTTCTGGTCAAGATTTTATGCTTAGACAACATTAGTACCAAGTCTTTCAATAATGAAGCGAGTGTCAATACATAACCAATTAATGGGTCAAGATTTCTTAATAGAACAACAGGGGCACCCTTCTTTTGAGTGAATTTCATGATACGGGAAGCTTAAAAAGTTCATAACATGTAGCAGCTCTGGTGGATTAATGTCAATATTAGTTGGTAGGGATGTGTCAGAACTCAGGTACGTATAGCTACTACCAAGAACCGTTGCTAGAATTTAGGAATTTATTTCTCAACATCAATACTTAGGGGTGCCAAAATACACCAGTCCTGAAAGTATGACTCCTCTTTATATCTTTCCTCTAAACCTGGATACACAAATTTGATCAAGTTCGTGAGACCGTTGTTGTCATACTTCATAAGAAATTCTTCAGGAATCCCTATCTACCTAGTTCACTACCGCCTAAAAATGAATGTCCTTATACATAACCATTACCAACATTCAGAGTCCATTCTACAAAACTCCGCAACCGTTCTTATTGATCATCACCTCAATTGATTGCATAAGTCACATGTTGGTTCTAAGATGTTGAATATTGCAGTAAGACCAAAATGTTTCCTTTAATATTGAAAATGCAACAATATATACTCTATTTTCCTTTTTAACAACTAGAATTACTTGCCTAAAATCACCTTCGAAAATGACCATTTTCCCCCAAATATTTGTTTCCGATTGCAAAGATCTTGTAAAGAACGCTCTACTGCTTCTATCATGTAGCGATGGGTCATGGGAGCCTCATCCATATGATAAGCGATATTTTCCTAATTAGCTCTGATAATTCAGAGTGTTTAGAAATTGACCATGTATCTCATTTGCATCAATCAATATCTTAAATATCGAATGAGCTATTTTTCCGAAAGGTAATAATAATGCAGCTATTCCAGAGGATGCCCCGAATAGCACTATTAAGCCTTTTGCCCTAAAATGTGCTACAATAGTTTTCCAAACATATGTTTTCCCGGTTCCCCCACCGCCATAAATAAAGAAGCAACCTCCGTTTTCATGTTCATCTGAGTGAATAACTGATTGGAAAACTAGGATTTGATCTGAATTCAATGTTAGTAGCAACATGTCAAGGTTTTGTCTCTCTTGTTCTTGATCATAATCAAGTGGTTCTCTAATAAGTTTGTTACTAAGTTGATGCACCAGATTAGGTGAAGGCAGAGGCATAGGAGAGTAGTTCGTTAATGATCTACCATTCTTATTCAACATCATCTCAATTCTATAAAGTTCAAGGCCCTGTTATTGTTCCACGCTAGTTTCCAAACCATGGTCTCTGAGATCTCTTTGCAATTGTCTTTGTAAATCATTCGTAAGGTCTTCCTAATATTGTTCCCACAATCAATGGGGATCAGACACTTATGAGAACATAAGCATTGAATATAGCATACTACGAAGTTCAGCATATGTTCTCTATAGTGATGCTTCTGCTAGTGCCTCATGCTACTCACTAGCATCATCAACCAGCCCTCGTACAAAGCAAACTTCCGTAAAAGTTGAATATGAGATTCCATTGACGGTTCTTAAATCCTCATATGTTGTAGCTCCTTGAACAATGTGCAATAACATTCGTGGATAGTATCTTTCTCCCATGTTTGGGTGTGCATATGGCAGTCGGCCAATGCTTACCCTTTTTTGCTTTTAGTCCATTTCTGCATTCCTTTATTCTAGACATAATAAGTTGGGAATGCTGTATAAGTGTAACATCTTGCTTCAGTATCTTCAATGTTCACTATGAACCAACCTATGAACATTGTAACCCTTTGCGCTCCTTCTTCCACAACGCTATGAAGGTGATCACGATCATTGAATACAACATATTGCTGCCCCAGCAAGTGGTATTTTAATAAGTCAACAAATGGATAACGTTGCGTGATCTCGAATACCAATATTCTCCAAATAGCATCCACTGGTGACATGTAATGACAATCTAAGTATCGTTTAATCTCGTTGACATCTTTGCAATTAGGAGGAGCAATTCCATGTTCAAGATTCTTGAAATTATCTCTGATGATTATGGTTGCTCAGCTAGCTCCCTTATGCATGTACTTGTGAAGGTACTTAATGACCTTCTCTTCTGCACACTGCTCAAAATTAATATATGCATCATATTTGACACACATATCATGGTTATATGGTATCACCCATCTGTTGTCCATTCTCTTATTACGAAGAGTTACACTTCTACCATCATTTTAATGCATATATTTGACGAAACCATTTTCTTCAATAATAGTCTCATCACCAAAACTCTTAGGGTAATGCTTTGTGAAAGTGTTACCATCCATGCATGAAGCATAAGGGAAGTCAGTGACACATGGATCATGTATCATATATCTTGTAATAGTTTCGAAAGCGAGGGGTCACTGTGTTCATCGGGGAGCTCTGTGCATATAATACGGTCTATATCTTCGGTACATGTGGGCTTGTCCTCACTTGCAAGGGTTAATAGTATATGGGCATGTGGTAATCCCTGTTTCTGGAATTTCAATAACATGTATATCTAAGGTGGGGATTAAAATATATAATCATGAATAAAGTAAGATTGAGCTTTATAATATGTTACATAGATGACATAGTTAGATGGCAACAATACCTGCAATGATTTTGCCGAAAAGATTTATCTCTTTGAAGTCTCGTTTTAGGTTTTTTAGCCTTAAGCGAAATACTCGAGCAACAATATCTGATCGATAATTCGCAATAATAAAGTAAGATAGGACTCAACATAAACAGTTGACACCAACATATACATATAATTTGAAGTCAAATTATTATGGAGCATGTCATATTTCTCTGTGGTTATGCTTGGGAAATGAATTGCATCAAATTGAGTCATTAGAAAAGCAATTTTCACTAAAGAAAAAACATGAAATGAGATGAACTTCCAAAACAATCATTTCTGACAAAACTATGTATTCAG
This sequence comes from Carnegiea gigantea, assembly GCA_029747015.1. Classification (NCBI taxonomy): domain Eukaryota; kingdom Viridiplantae; phylum Streptophyta; class Magnoliopsida; order Caryophyllales; family Cactaceae; genus Carnegiea; species Carnegiea gigantea. Next base: position 79,641 of record JAKOGI010001489.1, read on the forward strand.
ACAAAAAAATAATATGAAAAATAGTATTGGACATGAACTTGAAAATTTGACATTAATTTTCGGGGGAAAAAAATTGTGAGAACATGTCATGAATTTGTTGATTTATTTGGTTCGCAAATTTTATACTGGGCCTAACTTTTATTCATAAATTTATGGGAGAGTATGCTACTTTGATTTGAAAACCCTAAATTTTGTTCTCTATTCAAAACCGTAGGTTTTCGCTGCATGGGTAATTTAAAGGATACCTGAATTTTTTAGCTAAACAACATCCTCTATCAACTGCATGAGTAATTTATTGGGTTCAACTGTATTTGGTGTTCATTGGTTGTCATTTACTTATCATTCTTTTTCTATTTGATGTTGATTTTTAGGTTCCATTGTCATATAGGTTATTTGTTATTTCTATTTAGGATATGGGCCACGCGAAAATATTGAGAATTTGACGAAAAATGTGTACTGGGGAAGGTAAATATTTGATATTGATATCATGACTTTTTTTTTTTTTGGTATGTAAATACAAATGATTCTCAAATGTAGTGCCCCCAAGTGAACAATATTGAGGGAGGTGTTGAATGGCAAACAGAAAACATAGTATCACCACCCCCCCCCCCCCCCCCCCCCCCCCCCCCCCCAAAAAAAAAAAAAAAACCCAGAAAAAACTTTGAGTGACCTTCCGAGAAGAAAGGACTAGTCCCAAATGGTCTCCTATAAAACATTTATCAGGAGAACCTTGGGTCTCCTTCCATTAATCATAAAATTTGGTTAATTATCATTAAGAAAATAATTTAGTTGTTTAAAAAAAGTGTAGTTGTAGGGCCTGTCCCTTGTCTTCAGCACTAAAAAAAAAAAAAGGAAGGAAAAATTTTCAAATGTCGCCATCTATGCCATCTCATAAGTCATAAAGGGACTTGTCTTTGGTAAATTCATAGGTTATCATGAGAGCTAATGTTCAAAGTATTTAGTGAAAAGACTCCGTACAGCTAAAAAAACAGAACTATTTGCAGTGGCGTAGTTAGGTTCCAATCAAGGAGTGTCGGGATTAAATGTACATATAAGATAAAATTTAACAGTAGTTATGAAAATGAAAGTTGTCATCGACGAGATCTCATGTTTTGAAAGTGATACAGAGTTTGTGAGTCTTGTGAACATCTCCAATATATTCCTTGAACCAATGGTGCTCAACAGTGAGCTTTTTGACGAAAGTATATAATTAGTACTTTCTTGAGTCAATGATTAGTTTTGTGATGTAAATGTTGAACCAACCGATCACTTATCTATCTTGTCGACAAATTTGTCCATTTCAATATGAAAAATAATCCACTTCTTATTTAGGTTTTTGATTCATCGTACTCATATCAACAAACAAAGTAAACTAATTCTTTTTAGAAATCAAGCACATACTATGTTCGTTTTAGAAATCAAGAACATAACAATGCAAAATTAATTGACTAATCAACTTCCCGCAACAAGTAACAACCAAGCGAATTACTTAAAATCCACCAAAGAACTCTAATTTCTTCAATCATGAAAGAAATCACTAAATTTACCAATTATTTAACACGAGTCTAACTAAAATTAATAAACTAAACATAATAATTTGCAAAAGGGATTAAACACAAATTTATAAAACTAAATCACTCCACCAATTATTTAACATAAATGTGGTTAAAATCAACAAGATAAATATAATAATCTCTTGTTTTTGATAAACATAATAATCATCAAAAGAACATAATTATTTACCTCAAATTTGACTTTGGAATTTTTGGCGATAAGGGGAGGATTAGTTGGCCAAGCAAATTTCAAAAAACGAAAAAGGTATATCATGCTGCAACTAGGAGTCGAACACGCAACAACCAACTAGGAGGCATGTCGTGATGACTTAGGTGATATATATATATATATATATATATATATATATATATATATATATATATATATATATATATATATATATATATATTCTAAGGTTTAGCTTCCCAGAATCTTATTATGTAAAATTTTTTTCCCAAAAACCTAGCGTGTCACCCTCACTATTTGTATTTAACCATATTCAAAGTAGGTGGATTTGAATTTAACCATTCGAAGGTGATTTGTTGAAGTTAAACACCTAAGATTTTGGCAATTTTAATCATCACAGTACCTCCCTATATGGAAAATATTACAGGATGATATAAACATTGTACAATTATTACACGCACTTCAAAAAGAGTTTGTAGTATTGGCAAACTTGAGCCAACTTAGTTCCCTTCTTAAAGTAGAAGTATCTTGGAAAAAGAAGGAAAATACATAATGGTTTATCACATTTACAAATGATGCCTAACATTAGGGGTGCCCAGGACAAGCATGTTTCTGTCTCTTATATATCCTACACGATATCAACACCCATCTTTGTACGTGCATGGTCTACATTTTCTGAAGTCCCTTTTTTTCAGTGACTATTGATTTGGATATTACATAAAATCCTAGGTCGTTTTCTACTATTTCACCTGACACCTAATAATTAAAATGCTGGAATCGTTGTCAACGTCAGAAGCATGGAATGGGTACTACAGAGCGATTTTTTTTGGGGTGCTTTTCTTCCACTATTTACTGTATAATGTGTATTCCAGCCCAAACACAAAACTTCAAAAAAAAAAAAAATCAACAAATGAGACATAAAACCCATCAAACAGAGGACCATATTTGAAAAAAAAAATGGAAATAATATATTGTGCTTAAATGAAAGAAAACCGATCAATGACTTTCTTTTCGTCTCATTCTTTGTGTTTTAGTTCTTAGTGTTCTACTCCTAAAAGCTTTTCGCTTTCTGTCTTTGCCATTCTCTTAATCCTTCCACCTTCTTCCTGTTTCATTCCCTGAATAAATTAATTTAGCTTTTTTACATTTTGCATTTTATATCTTATCTTCCTTCCCCTTTCCTTTACGTAAAATTAATTTAGCTTTATTGTTCCTTTGTTTCATAGCTACGGCATCTTCATTATGTATCTTACTAGCTAAGACCCGTGCGTTGCCTCGGTATTAAACTTTTGAATAAGTAAATGGTAATTTAAAAGTATCGTTGAATAATTGTTGGGTCGATGTCAATAAGTTGCTATAAAGAAATAATGAGAATTTTAGCCTAACTCAAAAGAATTAGGGTAAGTAGCGAAAATATTATCACTACTAATTTTTTTTTCATTGAGGCATTTTTTTAAAAAAAAATAGAAGTTTCAAGCATACGTGTTTGTCTTGAGTATGTACCCCAGCATCGCATCATATTTGATTTTTTAAATAATAAAATGGGCATTTTAAGAATAACATTACATTATTATTAATGTCAACTCTCTATAACATTCACAGAAAAATTATTTGTTATTTCTAAATTGTCTTGAAAATTTGCATGTAACTGTGTGTGTATGTACATACCTACATACCCACGTACCTACATACATACATATATACATACACACATACATACATACATACATACATATATATATATATATATATATATATATATATATATAGTATATATATGTATATATTACATATATGTATATGTACATGATGTACATGCATATGTGTGCGATGGTTGTGTGTGTATATATATATATATATATATATATATATATAATTAAATATATATATATAATATTATATATATTATATATATAATATATATATATGGTATGTATATTTATATAGGTTAATATACATATATGTAATATGCATGTGTGTGTGGGTGTCTATATATATATAGATAGTATATATATATACTATAGTATATATATATACACACCAACACACACACACACACCACACACAGACACACCAAGTGTTATATATATATATATAGTATATAATATATCTATACTATATATATATAGATATGAGATATATAGAGATAGATAGACGATAGAGACACACTACACAGACATAATGGATATAGACACATTATATATAATAGAAATAGATATGTATATATATATATATAATATATCATATACATAAATATGTATATATATCTAAGTATATATACTATATATTATATGATTATATTATATATACACACACATACATATATGTATATATACACATATATATATAATACATATATTAGTATATATATATATATTATATTATACATAGATAATATACATATATGATGATATTATATATAATCATATAATCATATATAGGTGTGTGTGTGTCGTGTGGTGTGTGTGTGTGTGTATGAGGCATTATATATATATGTGTTGTGTGTGTGTATCTATGGGTGTGTGTATGTCGGGTTCGCATTCTTCCGTGTGTGATATATATATATCTATAACTATAGGTATGTGTGTGTTGTGTGTGTGTGCGTGGTGTATTGTGCAGAATAAATCATTAACATTGCCATATTGGCGATAACCACCTCGACCTGTTTGAAAGCAAATTAGTGTTTAGCTAGTTTTCTTTATGGAAATTCATTATGGATTACATTTGTAAATGTGGGACAAAAACATATGAAGAATTAAAACCATAGAAACATTTATTATTATACTAAGTTAATTAGACGTCATAATAAACATTTAATATTTGTGAGCATGTTGAATGTTATGTAATTATTTATTTATCAATCACATCAATCCAAGTTCCGCCCCGCCCTTCCGCTCCCCCCTCTCAAAAAAGGTCCAGCTGTACAAATTTGAACTTATTTTTAGGGCGGGGGAGGGAAGGGATACACAACCAATGACGCTAATTTAGAGCAAACCCTTCAATAATTTTAGACATCTAGTACGTCGCAATTCTTTACAAATTCTATATGCTCTCTCTATTTTGTTTGTTTGAGGGGGTGTTGCACAAACACATTGCACCAACACGATTCAATCCGCGACATCCTTTGCCCCCAAGGTATAGATTTCTAATTTTTTTCACCTCCACCCCATATAATAGTGACCCAATTGTGCAAACTTCCCCGAAGGTAGGAGTGCACAAAACCAAAGTCGGAAAATCAAATTGGAAAACTCAAAGACCGAACTGAAAAACCAGGCAACTGGTTCGACTATTTGAGATTCGGCTAACAAAAAATTTCAGCTAACCAAATTTTTCAGTTCAGCAAAAATGTAAATCATAACCGAACCGAAAAACTTGGTTAATCGGATTATTGGTTCGGTTACCGGTTAATCCTTAATTTAAATTGTTGATTTTCAATTTTCACTCCTTTTAATTAATTTAACTATCTGAGACACCAAATATTAATTTATACATTATTGTATATTTACTCTTATATTTTAATAGTTATAAAACCTACACTTAACTAATATAAAATTTAATTTTTTTTTTGAAAAAGGCAAAGTTTTGGGTTCGGTTAACAGATCATAACCATATGATTAATCAAATCTCAAATGGTCGAACCGAAACCGAAACCGAATTGGGTCTTTCTGTTTTTCAGTTCGGTTTTTTGATTTCGTATTATTTTCCTCACCCCTAGTGAGCAAACATGTTATGGTTTCAAACTTGATGATAGCAAATGGCAACTGTAGAGCAAGCATATCATAGATATATACATATACATATATACATATACATATATATGTATATATGTATATATATATGTGTATGTGTGTGTGTATATATATATATATATGTGTGTGTGTGGGGGGGGGTGTGGGTATGTATAGATACATACATGTATACATATATATACATACATACATATACGTACATTTATACGTGTGTGTGTATATATATATGTGGGGGGTGTTGTCTATACAATGCATGGTCTCGAGCTCTGATATAATTAAGTGGTGCGAATTATAATAATACTAAATCCACAATCTTTTTTCTATTTGTTTGGCTGTGAATTCAGACGCTTTGTGAATGTTGTTGAGTTTTGATTGTTTTATTTAGGTTGTATCTATAATTCATGGATTTTGGCTAAGTGCGATCAAATGGAATTTTCATAAGTTATCCTTTTTGGGTATAAATGAAAGCATACAGATAGACTATCGATAACATTTAATTTATGCAAAAATTAGAAATATTGTTTATTTGGATTTTATGTGTAATATAAATTCTTATTCTATAAATTTGTGTCCTTTATTAAAATATTTTTAACAATATACTAATCAATTTATGAACAACAAAAAATAATAAGCCTAAAAATAAAAGTAGCACTCACTTTAAAATTAAATGTATAAAACTTTTGTTATCCGATTTTATACTTGAATGACAGATGATATAGATTCTACCATTTACCTTTCATAAGTGAAGCCCAAATTTATGTTCGGATGGGGGAAAAAATGATGGGGAATTTTATAAAAAGTAGGTCTTAAGGAGTTAACGTGAGAGAGAGAGAGAGAATCAAGAAAGTTACTAATGAATATATTTTTTTTGGTCCATAGGAGTCACAAAGGGCAATACAATGGGGGAATAGGGAATCGAAACTGTGACCTAATGCACACAGTAATTCTGTCAATACTTTTCAGTTTAAAAAAATAATTAAATTTTGATTGACGGTTGAAATTTACCAGAATATTTAATTAAGGGTTGTAAATAAGTAAAGCTCCTAAAATCACTCCCACACAAGTCAACTCAATATTTCTTTTATATTATATAATAGATTCATTTCTGGCTGTCTTGTTCTTCATTATCCCATTAAATGTTTTCCCATAAAATATTTTCCCAAAATCCTTCTTCCATTAAATGTTTTCTCAAAATCATGTTTTGTGGATCCTTGGAATTAGCCTCTCTACGGATAGGGATACCGGTAGGGGTAAGGTTGTCTACATCTGGATCTCCCCAGACCCCGCGAAAGCGGAACCCACACTGAAATTTGTTGTTATTTGTTGTTGTCTTCCTTTCCCTTTCCTCCGCCCAAGGTTTTTACTCAGTCTTTATATCTTTTAGCAACCATACTTCAGTTCTTAATCTTCTAACCAACCAATTTTACTGATTATGCTATTTTACTCAGGTAAAATATATTGTCATTACATTTCATAGTCCGAATGAAGGGCCCATATTCATCTCTGCCTGATCCAGCTGCTTCTGTGATTGATAATGACACCATTTTCTGACCTTTCAATAGTTTTTTTTGTGATCAATGTTATTGTCCTTCATTAAATTGACAAAAGTTGTTTACCATAAGTGCAATAAACATTTAGTGCCTAAAAGAAAGAATTTATAGGATTATACTTGAGGAAGACTTTCTTATATGTTCTCCAAACATTGACATATAATCATTCAGAAGGTTGTAAATGTTTTTTCAAGATGTTATTAAAAGTTTCAATTTCAATAATGCAACTAAACTGACAGAAAAGCGAGAATTAAGGGTTAAACATTTAAATTTAAAACTCAACTCATTGTGTGAGTAATATCTATATTATGCCCGTTCATGCATTAAGCATTACTCCAACACTCAACGTATAGGTGGAGAAGGAAATTTTCCATGGAAGGGAACCTAAACAATTGGGGGGAGGGAGGAGAGGCTAATAACCTAGACACTACTAAAAACAATACTTATGTAAAGAACAATAGGTAATTCAAAGAAATGGATTAATTCAAATAATAAGAAATGATTCATACATTCTATAAGCAAAGTAATGATAACACATTAAACATATACATTACCTCACACTTCAATTATTTCCTGTTGAATAAATATCAAGTATTTGAGATCGACCTACTTATTAAACCTTCACGACTCTGAAAATGGATAGTACACACCAAGTCAAAGATCAACAAAATCTAGCAAACTAATAAATCCCATATTTGAAGTGAACCAAAAAAAAAAAAGAAAAAAACAACGGCTAAAGGAAAAAAACAAAATCACATGGACATGGTAACCCTTACCACTTGTGCCCAGCCGAATTCACACAATGACTTCCAGCAACTTTTAGCTTGATGTAGGACTGTGGAAGTGGCTTAGAACTCTAAAGTGAGTTTGGTTTTTTTTTTTTTTTTTGGGTGTGTAAATTTAAAAAGAAGTGGCATATGACCTGGAGAAACGTGAGAGTCTCCGAGAGGTGGGACAACGTGTGAAAGATGGACATTGGGCAACTAAAGTTGGCAAGAATCTAGGGATGAGGGGAGATCTAGGGGTTTTAAAAAGATATTTTAAAGGATAAATTATTTTCTTTATTGCTGCTTTAATAAACAAGGAAGATGATACTTGTTTCACTTAATCAATGGCACACAATGCAAAAATTTAATTGAAAAATTAAAAAGAATATTGTTTTTTAGCGAATGTATGACTATTTAATTGCAAAAATTTAATTAAAAAATTTAATTGAAATATTAACAAACGGTTTGGTGGAGAATATATTACTTTTTAGTGAATAACTTTTAGGGGGTAAAATTTAATTGAAAAATAAAATTGGAATGATAGATTTTCTAAAAGAAAAAACTAAGCGAAAATTGCCCAAAAAAAAGTTATAAATGTAAAGATTTTTTTTTTGGTTAAAAAAAATCAACTTGTCTAGTAGTTTGTGGCTCGCATGCATAATGCATTAGTACCCCAATAACCACAATTTAGTGATTAAAACTTCTAGGTGTCTACATCCAGTCCAAGCCCTGCTTTGAAATTAGTAGAAGGGGCAAAATGAATGAGGTTCACTCCAGGTTTATCTTTGTTGAGCGTAGCTATAAGCACAGCAGCCAGATTAACCTCTTTTTTCGCATAATTGATGTTAATTGTTAAGTACCTGTCAAGCAGAGCCCCAATTTTGTTGATGATGAGAATGCAATGGCTGCCAGACATAAATTCAAAAGTAGCCAAGTGAACAGGCATAATCATATTACACATAAAATTAGAGAAGAACATATAGGCACTTGGCTACATCTCAACAACTATAGTCATCCCATCAAGCTTGCTAGCTAGTGTTAGCATGGAAGGGTGAAATAATCACACAAGATATAGTCGTTTGTTCTTATGGAAGGGTGAAAATATTTTTATATATGATTGCTTGACTTTCTCATATGTAATCCTTATATTACTCCTGTTGCAGAATATAGTTTCAGATTCTTAAGCAGAACCATTCAACCTGCCATCAAGCTGTGAGTAGCTTCTGCTCCAGCAGCGCTTGCTAAATTTGGGTTCTACAAACATTTCAATAGTCCGCCTCAGTTCCTAACGAAGCAGAGAGAACACTCTCTATCTTGCCTCTGTTTCTTACAAATCTAGTACAAAAGCTTTTTTAACAGTATGATTATTTCTAAGAACAGTGGAGCTCTTGCCCCGATGACTATGACTAAATCAATCTCAAGTATGATGATCAGATGATATTATTATGCCTGTGAAACAAACATAGAAGCAATTTTCCTGTTGAAAAAGTATCACCCAATTTCCAATCATCTCTGCGATCTTTTATAAAATGTCATTTCAGCATAGAATTCACTTGGGATGGCTCATACTATCTTGTTCTACATTCAGCTATATATGTAACTGATTTCTTTTGAAATTTAGAGATAAAATCAAACCAAAACAATACTCCGGAGTGTGGTTATTGGGAGGTAAGATTCAACACTACAGACATTGAAATCAACCGGAAAGAGAGAAAAAAGATCCATTGGCATGCAACAAATCTTTAGGTAAACTCCCAAATTTATCTGCTAGTTCAGGCATCAGTGCAAATAACTTCAACAGGGTTGCGTGGCTCCATTTTCAGAAGTATAACCATAACAATTTTTAATTCCAACTCTAATAGGCTGGCTATCTTCCTCTTCTCAGAAGGCATTGCACAAAATATCCAATACAGGAAATTCAAGCTAAAACTAGAAACACTGAGCAAATGCATAATGATTCATTGCAATTAACAAGTTCCATAGATTGGCATTAGATGCCTCACATGAAAGGTAGTAGGAACGCTCACCAAAATTCGGCGATTTCAGTTGTTGGAATTTGTTCTGACAACGATTCATAAAATGTTCTCAAGGGCTCTCTCTGCTAGTAATAACAACACAGTCAGAAATATGAATCATGATATCCATCCTTGACCGTCATTCGAGCAATAGCATGAAAAGATATGTGCAAGATACCTCTTCAGGAGGGTCATATTTGTGCCCTGGCAAACTGAAAACCTTCTTTTCCCTTTTCTTATACTCTGTTGAAGTTGTTGTAGTTGTTTTCCCTTTCTCCTTCACAATTAAAGAATAGCAGAACAGTCAGCCCGAAATTAATGAGTACAGAAAGGGAACTCCAATTTAGTGCATTAATCGCAAGCTTGCCAAAATTAAAGAGGACTACAGAGGTGCAGTGCTGACATTAGAGATTCCTGATAAACCAACTGATACAATCATAGTAATTTACTTAAGTTGGCAAATAATTTTGATTAATGCTGAATTACAGAACCCAAATGGAACTTGATATTGAGCGAAAAAAAACCCCAAAAAAAACCCCACATCTAAAGATACCCAATTGATCAGGCCAAGAAGGTAATATTAATTATTCCAACAACTTGATGATCAACCACAAAGAAAACTTCACATAATCAGATAGTACTTATGAATTGTTCAACATATTCTTAGATAGGTGTCTCCGAGGTTTCAACTGAATAAAGGGATAAACCAGTTCTTGGCAGCTAAATGTGCATGTTATGACCGTTTTTACGTCTAAGCAAATACAGCCAAAGAAATGGAGCCCCGAATTAGCTCTCAACTAAGAATTTTCCCAGATTGACGCATGATCCATTAGTCTAACGACAAATTTGCAAAAATAAGAAACCCAATTAATGCAACTTGTCATTCACCTGAACCGAAGTTGATTTTGTTCCGGTTTTCATGGCCGCTGATGATGCTGTATACCCGTCAACCCCTCCTCTTCTGGTCTTACTCATTCATCTGAAGCCATATGCAGCAAACTTCTACCCGCCTCCTCTTTTCCATTCTGCATCTGTTGTCTGCACAGCCATGTCCACCCCCAATTTTTGAACACCATACCATGGGAGACCTCATACACTTTCGGTTGGATTAGATCTTGTGATGGAGTTGTAGTGGGTAAGGATAGAGATTTGGATTCTCATGGTGTTGAATTCTGCGATTTTAGCTTGCATCCATGGCATTTCACTGGTTGAATCCATAGAAAGGCAAAAAAGGGAAACAAAGAGGGGTAGCGAGAGAGGGAGAGAGAGGAGAAAAAGGCCTCTACAGATGGTTAGTTTAGAGCTTAGAGAAGGATGTGTAGCAACCTGGTGAAGGGGATTTGAAAATTTATTTCTTTATTTCTTATTTTGTTAAAATAAATCAGGAGTTGTGATGTATTCCTCTCAAAGATCACGTGAATGAGAATATCCAATCAATGAGAATTCAGAAAATGGTGATTACTAAACGATTGCTATTATATTTAATATTTAATTTAATTTAATATGGATAGATAGGTTGATTAAAAGGTTGAGTGCATCACATTATATTTACTCAAATACTATAGTATAGTTATTTATGTGTAAATGAATTTTTTCTTAATGAAAGCTTGACATTTTAAATGCAATCAAAAGTTATGTTTGATGATATATTCAGTTTTTTTTAAAAAAAAAATATTTAGATTTCTTTGCAACACATGACTACAAATTAGTGTACTAAATTTGTATGTGATTCTATTTTTCTATCGGACAAAATTTATATAGGCTAATAATTTGTCTAGTTGTACTTTTTGGTTTGAGAGTTGGAAAAGTCAAATTTAATTTTTGGAAATATCAAACTAACTAAAAATATAATAATTAATTGCATGTTAAACTTCTTAATTCTTATATTTGTACTCAATGCTAGTGAATTCTAGGATGGTTGAAATATTAAAATTTTAATTGAATAAATTGTTTTGTAACTTATAAAGCCTCTAGATGAACCATCATTCCGTTTTTTATCATATTACTTTATCATAAACACACTAACAATACACGTACCTCCTTAAAAATGTTTTCCTAAATCTAGATAAGTAAGATTTTTTAGTGTAACTATAAGCTCTTAACTTATCCTTTTCATAGAACAATTATTTTAATTTAAAATTGTTTACTGTAAATCAAGTTATCTGTGAATTCTCCAAATAATTTTAAAAGAATCCTAGAATTTAATTTATGTCTTATGAAAAATCACAAAGAATCTCTATTGATAAAACTCCCACTACAACAAATTGTATTGCTATAAGACTTATCATTAGTAAGCGGAGAAAATATTATTACTTCACTTCGAAAATTTTAAAAGTTTCCAACCACCATTGGTTCTAGAAAAGTAGCTTTGAGGAGACAAAATGAATTTTAACAATAGAGTATAACGTTAAATTTTTATGGATACATGAGAATTTTGATATTGCATGATGTTGAGGGAGAAAGCAAGGCCATATTTTATATAACATATTATTATATGTTGTTAAATAATTAACCAAATAGCTTTCAAATGTATGATTGCATTCTTGTCTGTATGCTCAACTTTAGCCTTTAAAGGCCTATTTGTTATGAGCATATTGAACCTGCTACTTATTCTAATATACTCAACCTGCTTAAGTTTATTAACTACAAGTCAAACTTAGAGCTACGTAAAATTGACCTGATACGATTACTAGTGCTAAACTGACATAAAATTAAATGGATTTGGGTAGAGATTTTCAACCAACTTAGTTAAATGGGTTGACATGTTCAACCCATTTAATTAAACGGGACAGGTTGAGGTGGAAATTTTTGACATAAAGAAGTACTTATTTAACTCGTTTCATCAAATGGTTAAACAAATCAACCTACTTATTATTTATTCATTTACCGTTTATTTTTGCAGAGAATAAAATTTGAGGTTTTTGACTTTTTTGGAGAATTGAAAATTTTTGGAAGGGAACTGAAAATTTTGACTTTAACTCCTTGCCCATTTAGCATGCATTTTTATTTTAAAAATTTAGAAAGTGTTTAAGAAACCTGCCAATATAAATATCTCAATGTGCGAACCCTCAGCCCCATCTCTTTAGACTCTCTGACTCTCTCTCATCTCTTGAAGCTCTCTCTATATTCACGTCTCAGTGCTAGCTATCACTGCCCGCTGCCGACGCCTACCTATTCCTCCCTTTTTCTCACTCCTTATGTCCTCTCCCCCATATTTGCCTAGATCTGTGATATAAGGAATTACATTTTTACTGTATGTCTCCACAATTTTGGGATTTTTGCCTTTTTTTTTTTCTCATTTTTCATGGTTTGTTGTCAGCTATCTATAGTTGTCAGAAGTTGGTTAGTTGTTTTGCTGAGTTGGCCCCATTTGGTAGGAATTATGATTATTGTGAGGGTGTATATGAACTTAGTTTGTAGAAGGGGAAAGCGTATGGAAAATCAATCACAATTTCATTGCCCTCTCTACTTCTGTTATCTCTCTAGTTTTTGGTCTGCTGAACTCAAGTGTTGTGGGTTATCATCAAAATTCCCTTTTTGCTATTTGGGTGATTTTCTTAAAACTACATCAGTGGTATCAGAGCAAATCTTGACCCTAAATTGAGCTAAGTTGGACAAAACAAGATAAAAACAAGCCATGCAACATAAATTTTAGCCCAAAATCCAAAAATTGACGAGCAACAAAATATGCTCACAATGATTCTCAATTAGCTGAAAAATGTCAACTCGCCCAGATCGTCTGGAAGTGCAATTACTGGAGCAGCTTGCAAAGAGGATATGAACATTAATCCTTTTTCAAGAAATGTAGGTAATTTCAATTGCACTCCCAGAATTGATTTTCCTACATTCGATGGTACAAACTCTAGGAATTAGGTCAAGAAGTGTGCAAAGTATTTTTTCTATTTGCAAAATTTCCGAGCATCAAAAGGTAGATTTAGCTACAATCAACTAGATTTAACTACAATCAACTTGACTAGAAGGGCTTCTGCACCCCCAAAAAAAAAAAATTGACTAGAAGGGCTGAGACTTGATTTTTCTAGTTACGTGCTGACTACACCTAGAGTGTCTTGGGAAGACTTCACTGTGGACATATGTGCTAGATTCAAGGAGGACTTGAGCTGTAGAGTTGTAGGAGTTTAACGAATTGTGCCTGGATGGTACTCTAGAGGTTTATTTGGATAGATTTGAGAACTTGAAGGCCTTGGTGATGCAAAGAAATACCTTGCTTCCGTTTGATTACTTTTTGGATAGTTTTATTGGAAGGCTAAAACCACATCTCAAGTCCTTTGTTACAGCCTTTAACCTACAAGGCTTATCTGAAGTTGTGGAATATGCTAGGGTGCGAGAAGGATATGTTGCTGCCTTGTTAAGCAACCCTAGGAACGAAGGAGGACGAAGTAGGTAACTATTATTGGAGTATTTGGTTCAAAGAAAATTCTACCAATTTCGAAAATATTGAGTGGTTATAACCCCAATATTTCAGCTACACCCCCAAACTTATCAACATTTGGTAATAAGCCCACAAAGGTGCTGACAGTAGCTAAGAGAGTTGATAAGATGGCTCAGGGTTTAAACTTCTTCTGTGACAAGCCTTACGAGAGGGCACACAAATGTGGGAACAAGACCACCCAGCTGTTTTTCGTGGAGGTACCAGGGGAAGATGAAGAGCAGAATGGACAAGAGGTTGGACAGGCTAAGGAGTTTGTTAAAGAACTGGAATTTGACTTGGGGAATTTGAACCTCAATTTTCTGTGCGTGCTATGAATGGTAAGCAGGGATTTCACACAATGAGGGTGAACAACATTATGGCAAGATGACCTTGCATATTCTTATTGATTTTAGTAGTACACATAACTTCTTAGATATGGATTTGATAGGGACGCTGGGATGTGAGTTAGACATAATTGAAGCCCAAATCATGACTATCGCTGATGGTGATCAATTAAAATGTCAATTCATTTGCAAAACCTTCCAATGGTAGTTACAGTGGACTACGTTTACATTTGACATGCTTCTTATTCTCTTGGGATGATGTGATCTGGTTTTGGGAATCCAGTGGCTAGCAACCTTGGGGGTCATCAAATGGGATTTTAAGCATTTTTGAAGATGATATTAATTTAATAGGTAGAAATAAAGTGTGAAGAGGCCCGAGGAATGGAAAAATGTAGTTGATGTCTCAAGAACAGCCTCCCAAAGATCTGACTACAGCAGCTCATATCTCACTACAAAAACGTAGTTCAACTCCGACGGACAAAGCGACGCGTCAGACAGCGTCGGAAAAATTGCAGACAAACCGACAGAATTTCAGACGAACTCCGACGGAAAATTAAATTTCCGACGGATTTTCCGACAGAAGAATATTCCGTCGGAAATTCCGACGGAAATTCCGACGGAATTCCGTCGGAATTCCGGAATTCCGACGGAGTTCCGTCGGAAATTCGAAATTCCGACGGGAATTCCGTCGGGGCAGAGTTCCGTCGGAATTTCCAACGGAATTTCCGACGGAATTCCGTCGGAATCGGTCGGAATCCGTCGGTAATTCCGTCGGAATTCCGCGCGGATCTCGACCCCGTTTGCCCGGCTTTAAATTGGGGGGGAGGGGTGAGATTTCGAGCGGTTTGTGGAGAAATAGAGAGAGAAAGTGTTCGAAAAAGGAGAGAGGGAGAAGGAGGAAGAGAGAGAAAGTGAGATTTCAAGGTTTTGATCATCGAAAAATTTAACGGTAAGTGATATTTTTGCTTAATTTATTGTTTGAAATTGAAATTGTTAAGTTAATTGATAATTTTTACGGTCTTTGTTTTTCACGTTTTGTCGCCGCCAGTGCCACCGCTAGTGTCGTCACCGTCTGTAATCAGATTGATTTTTCGGGTGTGCGAAGGTTAGTAGAATTGTTCCGCTTTCAAGTTGTGTTAATTTGATATGTGATGTTCATTTTTCGGGTATATGAAAATTAGCAGAAACATGTTTGTTTTGTTTGAATAATTATTTTTTCCGTTGAATATAAATTTGAATAACGTTAGTTTTTTATTTAATTTATTAAATATGTATGTTAGAATAAGTGGAGTAAAGCATGCTAAGTATGTAGATCTGTAATAATTATTTGGTTATTTGAAAATGTTAAATATGTTAAGCATATATATTATGTTTTATTAAAATGAATAATTTAAATGAAACAAGTTTGTTTATAATCAAATATTAAATATGTTAGGCATGAATGTTTTTGGAGGTATGATTTAATTTTTTATAATTTGTTTAGTTTGAATAATTTATTTTTCTCATTGAATATAAATTTATATAACGTTAGTTTTTAAGAATAAGTGAAGTAAAACGTGTTCAGTATGTAGATCTGTAATAATTATTTGGTTATTTGAAAATGTTAAATATGTTAAGCATGTATATTATGTTTGATTAAAGTGAACAATTTAAATAAAACAAGTTTGTTTATTATCAAATGTTAAATATGTTAGGCATGAATGTTTAGTTTCAATAATTTATTTTTTCCGTTGAATATAAATTTATATAACGTTAGTTTTTTAGAATAAGTGAAGTAAAACGTGTTGAGTATGTAGATTTGCAATAATTATTTGGTTATTTGAAAATGTTAAGTATGTTAAGCATGTATATTATGTTTTCTTAAAGTGAATAATTTAAATGAAACAAGTTTGTTTATTATAAAATGTTAAATATGTTAGGCATGAATGTTTGTTGAGGTATGATTTAATTTTTTATAATTTGTTTAGTTTGAATAATTTATTTTATCCGTTGAATATAAATTTGAATAACGTTAGTTTTTTAATTAATTTATTAAATATGTATATTAGAATAAGTGAACTAAAACGTGTTAAGTATGTAGATCTGCAATAATTGTTTGTTTATTATAAAATGTTAAATATGTTAGGCATGAATGTTTTTTGAGGTATGATTTAATTTTTTGTAATTTGTTTAGTTTGAATAATTTATTTTTTATTTAATTTATTAAATATGTATATTACAATAAGTGGAGTAAAACATGTTAAGTATGTAGATCTGTAATAATTATTTTGTTATTTGAAAATGTTAAATATGTTAAGCATGTATATTATGTTTTATTAAAGTGAATAATTTAAGTGCAACAAGTTTGTTCATTATAAAATGTTAAATATGTAAGCCATGAATGTTTTTTGAGGTTTGATTTAATTTTTTATAATGTGTTCTATGTACTTTATTTGTGTCGTAAAATATGGATGTGAATTACATTCAAATTTAAGTTTGTTTATCAAGTGTATTTATTTGAACAAATAGAGTAAAATAGTATAACAATGTTAAGTATATATTATAACATATTATAAAATATATATTTATGTAATATATATATATATATATATATATATATATATATATATGTTGAGCTGGTTAAATAGATTTCTAAAAAATGTTTATTATAATTGGTTGTAGTTTACATAACAGTTAAGGCAATTATATTAGGAAGATATGGATGGACCGTTGCATCGTCAATGGATGTACAGAAGAAGAAATCCTAATGGACATGGACTTAGAGATGAGTGGTTGATGGGAATTAATATGTTTGATGAATTTGCACGAAATCAAGAGGAGTATAGAGTTAATGGAGTTTATAGATGTCCATGTGCGAAGTGCAAAAATATGCAATATTTTACACCTGATGTTGTAAAGTCTCATTTGTATAGAAAGGGGTTTGTGAAGAATTATTGGTATTGGACAAGTCATGGGGAAGAAGATAATTCGGAAGCAGGGGGTGCAAGTACTTCACATTCTATGAATTTTGATTACGATCACACCGATCATAATCATATGGAGAACATGCTTCATGCTGCCTTCCAAGTTAATGAAATAAACATGAGTAGCCATCAGGACGCAAATCCTGAGGCATTTTATACTATGCTTGAGTCTGCCCAAAAACCGTTATATGAAGGGTGCAACATAACTGAACTTGAAACATCTGTGAGACTGCTTAGTATTAAATCGGGGAACAACATGTCTCAACGTTGTTTCAATGAAGTTGTTGACCTGATGAAAGACATATGCCCTTCTGAAAGTGGCATTCCAAAAAATTATCATCAGCAACTCAGAAAAGTGAGAGATTTAGGTATGGATGTTCAGGAAATTGATTGTTGTCCGAACGGTTGCATGCTTTATTATAAACAGGATGAGGGGATGTCCGCATGTAAATTTTGTGGACATGCAAGATATTTACCAAAGAAATCCAACCAACGAGGTAATAAAGTTGTTTCATATGCAAAAATGCACTACCTGCCTTTAATCCCAAGATTGCAACGACTTTATGCGTCGAAAAGGACTGCCGTCCATATGAGATGGCATCATGAGCACCGCCAAGAATCAGGTGTTCTCCGACATCCGTCGGATGCATTAGCTTGGAAGCATTTTGATCAAAAGTATTCGAATTTCGCAGCAGAGCCTCGAAATATAAGGTTAGGTCTTTGTGCTGATGGTTTCACACCATTTTCTATATCTGGGAGAGCATATTCTGTGTGGCCAATTGTAGTTACACCTTACAACTTGCCTCCAGATATGTGTATGACAACCCCGTACATGTTTTTAAGTTGTCTTATTCCGGGCCCAACAAATCCGAAGAATAGGATTGATGTGTACTTGCAACCCTTAATTGATGAGTTGAAAATGCTGTGGGATGTTGGGGTTGATACATTTGATGTTTCATGCGGGGAAACTTTTAGATTGCATGCCGCGTTGATGTGGACAATTAATGATTTCCCCGCATATGGTATGTTATCCGGTTGGAGTACTCATGGGTTGTTAGCATGTCCGGTTTGTATGAACCAAAATTGTGCATTCCAGTTACAGCATGGCCGAAAGCCCTCTTGGTTTGATTGCCATCGTCGGTTCTTGCCTCGAAATCATTGCTTTAGAGCTAATAAAGTTGCCTTCCGTAAAGGAAAGACCGTACACATTGGCCCTCCCCAAAGGATTTTTGGTGAAATATTGTCTGAAATAGTGTCGACATTGCCTAAAGTGACTGAAAATATCCATTTTCAAATTCCGGGATTTGAGGAAAATGAACATAATTGGACAAAACAAAGTATCTTTTGGGAGTTGCCGTATTGGAAGCATCAACTTCTGAGGCATAACCTTGATGTTATGCATATAGAGAAAAATTTCAGTGAAAATATTATAAACACAGTGATGGATGTGCCCGGAAGAACAAAGGACGATATCAAAGCAAGAATGGATATGTCCATTCTGTGTAGTAGGCAAGAGTTGAACTTGGTTACAAGAGGGTCAACTGATAGATTGTGTAAGCCAAAAGCCAAGTTTGCACTGTCATTACCTCAAAAAAGGGCTGTCTGTCAATGGTTGCGAGAGGTTCATGTGCCTGATGGTTATTGTTCTAATGTGGGAAATTGGGTGGATCCATCTAATACAAAGTTGCAAAATATGAAAAGTCATGATCATCATGTGTTCCTGGAGAATCTTCTTCCAGTAGCTTTTGCTGCTCTTCCGGAAGATGTGTTGGGACCCTTGGTCGAATTGAGTGAGTTTTTCAGAAACTTATGCTCCAGTGAGTTACACGTGAGCATGTTGGAAGAGATGAACAAGAACATTGCTATAATTCTTTGTAAGTTGGAGATAATTTTTCCGCCTGGATTTTGGAATGTCATGGAACATTTGCCCATTCATTTAGCCGAAGAAGCTTTGTTGGGTGGTCCTGTTCAATATCGATGGATGTATCCTTTTGAGAGGTACTTTGGCTGGATGAAGCCTACGGCAAAGAATAAAGCTCGTGTGGAGGCATCTATGGTTAACGCATACTTAGCATTTGAGATCAAACATTTCGCTGAGTATTATTTTGAATCAAACTTGCATTGCCCGAGTATCGGGCGTAATGAGGATCTGCAACAACCGGAACGACAAATGCGAACTCTGTCAGTGTTCAACCGTAAGGGTACTCCGTTTGGAAAACGAGGAAGAAGATATCTTACTGAACCTGAGTATCGTGTCGCACGTCTTCACATTTTACTGAATTGTGATGAAGTGCAACCATATTTGGAGTAAGTATATCAATTACTGAAAGTTTCATTTGAATACTTACTAATTGTTCAGTAATAATTATTTAATTTCATTCGTTAAACATTACAGTTGGTTCAGACATCAATTTCGCGGCCATAATCCAAACGCGAGTGATGTAGAAGTTGACTTGTTTATTGAGGCAAATTTTGCACAATGGTTTGAGTATAATGTAAGTAATTTTTCTTAAATAATCTTCAACTCCTGTAAAATATTTTTCTAACTCTAAAGAGGATTACTTTTGTTTTTTTTCATAGGTCAATTCTTATCGGGTGTTTAATGATGAGAGGCATGATTTTCTGGTAAACTTGTCTCATGGACCGATTATGGTAGTGGAATGTTTTTCTGGATATAAAGTTAATGATTATCGGTTTCATACCAAGGCTAGAAATGAAGGTAAAGCAACATATAATTGTGGCGTGTGTGTCAAAGGAGTTGGCGAAGGTGATGAAGTAACAGGGGATTATTATGGCGTACTTCACGAAATTATTGTTGTTGAATTTACGGGTGAGCCAATTAAAAAATGTGTACTTTTTAATTGTGAGTGGTTTGACCCGGATGTTCGTCGAGGGCTACGTTATCCTAAAATTACCCCATATCCCGAGGTTAATCATACTAGACGGTACAGAAAGTTCGACCCATTCATATTTGCTGATACTGCAACCCAAGTGGTATATGTTAAGTACCCCGAGGGGATATCAGGAAAAGCGAATTGGTGGGTAGCTATACCAAACAGACCTCGCGGTGCTCCTAAAGATAAGAATAATCTAGAACTTGCCTATCAGCAGCTTGGAATGACAACCATGAATGTGGATAATGCAATAGCGACAACATTAGTTGATGAAACTGCCCAAGTTGATGATGTTGATGGACCTGATTGGGGTGATGATCATGATGGGAATGGTGATGACGAGGATGAAGAAGGTGAATGGGAGGATGAACCTGAAGACACTGATGATGATTATGATGATGAAAATATGGCATTGCAAAGTGATGATGATGACGATGACGATGTGTCCCACAATGATTGATTTAATATTTTCGATGTATGAATATTTATGTCTGTGTATGGAGTTTTTCTTAATTGCAAACCCAGGAAAACAATTGCATATATGTCATGTAATTTTTTCACTGACAATACTATAAATATTGGTGCGGTTGTATTTTTTTTTGTTCTTATTTGTTAGATGTCTGGACTCAATGGTGGACGTGGTCGTGGTCGAACGGTCAGGAATGATGCGGGTAGAGGAGCACCACAACCGACTCCACAGTATGATCCTGCTCAAAACTATGAAACAAACACTTTCAGTGGAATGTTTGGAGGTTTTCTTGATCCAACTCAACCATTCGGAAATTATTACGGTAGTATGAATGAGCAACTCCATATGCAACCACCTTTTTTCGGTGCGGGTACGCAGACACCAATCCAACCCAATATTCCATACATGGGTGGTACTTCAGCTACTCCATTACTTTATCAACAGTTTGGCACTGTTAGTCCACATTTCAACGGTAATCAGATGATGGGGCAACCTAGAATGCCAAGCCACTCAGTGCACAACGAAGCAGTCCAAAATGAAGGGGTAGGAAGAGATAGACACAGTCCTGCACCTGATAGTGAAACTGCAAGCACCATTAATAAGATATATTTACAACCCGATGGTGACACGTTAGTTCATTACAAATTTTATAACTTCTTCACTAATCATATTTTTTTTATTGCCTACAGTAATTACTTTTAACAAATTCTTTTTTTGTTCTTAGTTTTGTTCCATATCAGGGTGTAATTCAGAAAATTGTGGAAAGCTTTGCAGGTAAGTACCCACGTGCTTGGACCACATGGGGAGAAGTTCCACAATCTCATAGAGATATATGGTTCAATGAATTCAAGGTTAATTTTCTGTACAACGAATTTCAAAGTTGGCATTTGATTGTTTGAGATGTTCAATTACTAATATACTTCAACTTTGACACAGAAACACTACTACTGGCATCCAGACAATGAAACTCAGATACGGCGTAACTTTGAGTACAGAGGGGCAGCTTGACTTAGGGACATTCTTGGATATGCCAGAAAGTACAACAAAAAGCCGAAGTGGTTACCACCTAGTGTTTGGAATGAGATGCTTTTACATTGGACTGAGGATGACAAGTTCAAGAAATTGAGCCAACAAAATAAAAAGAATCGATTGAGTGATGCTGAAGGTTTTGGTCCTTCGTTACATACATGTGGCTCAATTCCGATTAGTGAAAGGAAAAGACGCCTGGTAAGGATTGTTTGTTTATTAAAAACCGTATTTCTTATTATAACTGGTAAGGATTGTTTGTTTATTAAAAAGCGTATTTCTTATATATAATGTATGGTATGAGTTAGGGTTCTCGTCCTTGTTTTATATTTAATAGCTGGTTACTTTTTTTTCTCTTTAGGCCAAAACATTAGGTAGGGAACCCACATGTGAGGAATTGTTTAAGGACACCCACTGCAAGGTGAAAGACAAAACGTTTGTGGATAAAAAATCTGCAAAAAAATTTGTAAGTTCAATTTGGCACATTTTATTCAGAGATGAAACATATGTTACAATTGTAGGTTTAGTATGACACTTATTCATTTGTGAAAATTTTCAGGAAGACTATCACAACAAATTGCAGGAGTAC
Organism: Carnegiea gigantea; assembly: GCA_029747015.1. Classification (NCBI taxonomy): domain Eukaryota; kingdom Viridiplantae; phylum Streptophyta; class Magnoliopsida; order Caryophyllales; family Cactaceae; genus Carnegiea; species Carnegiea gigantea. The sequence continues at coordinate 102,176 of JAKOGI010001489.1, forward strand.
TCTCAAGCTGCAACTCAAGGGAGCTCCCAACTGCCACCTATGACCCAAGAAGAGTTTTGGATTAAAGAAAATTTGGACAAGAAAGGCCGTGTATACGGTTTTGGTACGGAGGGGATGAAGTTGAAGAAATCAGCTACCATCGCAGCTGCACGTCACTCATCAGCAGAGCATTTTGATCCAAGAGAGCAAGCGCAACTCCTCAGTGAGAGCATAGCGAAGCAAGCAGAGGCTATAACTCAACTAACCAAGAAACAAGGGAAGACAGAGCGCATGCTGAAAAAAGTTTTCAGATTTTTCAAAGGTCAAAGTGCAGGTTCTTCCAGCCACATCGACTTGAACGCTGATGATGATGAAGAGGACTCTCAAAATGACAATGATGATGATCCCACAAATTTATCTGACTCTGATTAGCTGATATGATATTCGTGTAATTTATGTAATCTGCGTGTACATCTAAAACAACGTATATGTTGTACTTATATATGTTGTACTTAATATTTATATATGTTGTACTTATATGTTGTACTTAATATTTATATATCTTGATATTTATATATGTTGTACTTAATATTTAATTTATGTTGTACTTAATATTTAATTAAGCACATTTTATTGGCAGATTTGAAACTTATTATTAATTGTTTTTTATTTTGAGAACTTTTGAAATTTAGAAACAAACTTTTCGGAAAACAAAATTTTTTTTTTGAAATTATCCGAAATTCCGACGGAATTTCCGACGGAATATTCCGTCGAAAATTCCGTCGGAATTTCGGATAATTTCAAAAAACTTTCGGATTATTTAAAAAAAAATTTTTGGGAATTTCCGACGGAAATTCCGACGGAATATTCCGTCGGAAATTCCTGCCACTATTTTCTGCAGTTTCTGCTTGACAGTATCCGACGGAATTTCCGACGGGTTTTTTCCGTCGGAAATTCCGTCGGATTCCGTCGGAGTCCGTCGGAATAAAAACTGCGACGAGCTGAATCCCGACGACCCTTTCCGCGTCGGTGTTTCCGTCGAAAACACAATTTTCCGTCGGAAAATTGACCTTTTTCCGTCGAATTTTCCGTCGCAGATTAGATATATTTTTGTAGTGTCTATATGTTGTGGGTACTTCTCGCTAAAAGTGAGTTTACTTGTTTAGGCAGCACAACAGAAGAAGCCTCTCCTTAGTTACAGCCTATATTGGATGCCTATTTTGATGTCTTCCAAGAACAAGCCTCATTGCTTCCCTTAAGAGGACTATTCAACGACAAAATTCCATTAAAGGAAGAGGCAACCTAAGGAAATAGAAGGCCTTACAGGTATCCTTTAAAGCAGAAGAATGTTATTCAAAAATTAGTGCAGGAGATGTTGGAGAAAGGGGTGATTCAGCTGAGTTCTAGTCCTTGCATCACTTGTTGCTCTTGTGGGAAAAAAGATGCGTGTTGGAGGGTATGTGTGGACTATAGGGATTTGAATAAAAGCATAATTAAGGATAAATTTTCAATTCCCATCATTGAGAAGCTATTAGATGAACTAGCAGGTTCGGCCATTTATTTCAAGGTGGATCTAAGATGAAGACTAAGTTCCAAAAGAAAGTGTGGATCTCTGGCACTTCTCTTGCTGTAGCAACAAGTGCTACCTACAATTGGTGAGCTAAACAGATACATAATATGCATAAGAAAATCTTTAAGAAACAATGCTTGCAAGTAATTTCATTCTCTATGTATATTTCTATCCCCATCGTACCCTTGACCTCCAATATATATAACGCTAAGATTATGCTTAGACAAGACCACACAAATCTTATTCTTGAGAGCTAATAAAGTTGTATCTTTAGCATGCACCAAGTGCAAAAATCGTTCTCATTTACACCTAATTTTATCAATAAACCTCATAGCTATGGCCTTTGTTCCCTTTTAACCACATCTCTGGATTCATCCACAATTATGCAGAACTTGGAATTTCTAATTTCTTCACGTATTGCAATCTGACTATTCTTAGCTAAAACATGTAGAATCTCTTTCTGAATCCCAGATGATGTATACTTCACATTTTTCGGAGCATTTTTCAAAACAGAATTTACTTTGTCATTATAGGATGTCAACAATTTAATCAATTCAAGAAAATTCCCTTGATTATCTGAATCAAAACATTCTTGATTACCTCTAAATGCACATGTTTGAAATGTCAGCCACCATATAGCATCTACACATGTTTTCAACTGCAATCTATTGCTGAAAATTTGTTCAGGAGTTTGTTTCTCAACTACCCCTTCAAGATAGCACGACTGGTTCATTAAATTATCAAAATAGTTAACTATAAAACTATGAGCTGAATTTGAATCTTTTCCCATATGAACAAGCAAAGTAAAATTCTTTCCATTGTTTACTTTGCTCCAATTTCAGAATCCTTTAATAGTGAATGCATCTGACCCTTTTTTCCCCATTGGCTTCTTTGTAAAAAGGAAGCATGCAAAACAATAAAGACATCTGTTGCAAGTGAATATTCTAACCAATAAACTTTTCCAACCAATGATACTGAAATCGATGGGAATCACTTTCTGAACCAGAGGTTGGATAATAAAGTCCAAACTTTATATTTTTCCTTCAAATTTAATCCTGCTCATTTATAGGATAACTAGCAATTGGTTTACGTAAGTCTGGATTGCGCACAAAAGAGTTCATATCGGAGTCTTCAGGTTCAATTCTTGGAGACTTATGAAAAGATTGTGGTTGTCCACTATCCAAATTATATTGATAAGGACTTATATTAGCAATTGGCTAAACACTCTATGTATTATCTCTATGAACAACTTCTTTCGCTCGTTTCTTAAAACACGAGTCAATTGTTCTTTGTGGCATAATATTCATTGGCCTACAATATTTTAACACATAAATTAGTAATATTACAGTAACTATTGAACAAGATTGCAATTAATTAATAATAGTTAACTCACATGTTTTACTAATAGCTAATTGATAGACTTTAATTTTAACTAATTGATTAATACACAAAAGACAACACACATATATACGTATATTGCTCAATTAAAAAGGGGGCTTTATGAATGAATAACAGAAGTAATTGAGATTAGGGAAATTTGCAAGGTGAGCACTCATTAAATGGGGAGGAACATTCAAGTGCTTTTCAGAACAAGTGGGTGTTGGTTTTGGGGGGAAAATGGAGTGGAGAATATTGAATGGGGGAGGAAATGACGGAACTGCCCTTAATGAAAATGAAGCATTACAAATTACGAAAATGCCCTGATTGACATATGGAGGGCTTGGAAGGCAGTTGAATGTGGCAACAAGCAGGAGATGAATACGAGAGAAGCGAGAGGAAGAGAAAGACAATCGTGAGGGAGTTCTAACGCAGGGGGAGATGAAGTGAATGCTAGGGCAGGAGTGAAGGGAGAAGTTGACAGCGACAGAGAGAGGTGGAAGAAGGAGAGGGTTGGGGGGAAGTTGGGAGGAGAAGTCGGCGGTGGTTGGCAACAGAGGTCAGCGACAACGGCAGGGGGAACTGGGCAGAGGTACAACGCAGGCGCACAAACCGGCAAGGAAGCAGGGAAGGATAGGGACAAGGGTGTGATAGAGGTTAGTAACTTTAACTTTCTAAAGGTTGGAATTGAACATGAAATGTATGTATGTGTGGAAGAGTGATGGTAGAATTGGGGATGCCTTAATGGGAATTGGGGGGGTAAAGTCGTTGGGAGGGGAAGGATGGACTAGAGGAGCTTGGGTAACTCCTCAATTGGGCATGAATTTAGGAGGTTGTAGTGGTGGTGGCAGTGTTGACCATAGTATTAGTACAGGTATACCCAAGTGAACGGGATAGGAGTAGGTGGTATACAAACGCAATTAATGTAGAAGAAGAATGTTAGTGGATATACGTAAATTGAGCCATTGTTGTTGGGGGAGAGTTGGTATGTGGATGTGTAGGAACCCCATTATAGCCTTGTAGGTCGCATAGTTTGAACAGAGGTGTACCTAGGGTTACCGGATGTGATTAGTGGGTTAACTAATTAGAAGAATGTAGGTATGACCAATGTTGTTGGGGTGAAGAGGGGGTTTCGTAATGGCGGTGTGTTAGATGTGGCCACGTGTGTAACTCCATTGGGATGATGACTATTTAACTCGAGGTATACCCACGGCCACATGAGTTGGACAGCTTGATACAGGGATGCATAGAATGTAAGTGTCAGTTGCTTATCTGTGTGGATGCGGGTCATTGCATTGTGTGTACCATATTTTTAGTATGGGTATACCTAGGTAGACCTATATGCATTATGGCATAGACCATTGTGGTGAAGAATGTAATGATCTATAATATGTGAGCAATTACACAGGCGTGGGGGATGGGGTGATGTGGTGGGGGCCTGTTACATGTGTGGCGGTGGAGGACTTAAGTGCGTCTACCATCGCATCAAACGCAGTGTACCCAGGTGTGTATGCGTGCAAAACATGGTAAGGTAGGGAAGAACCCAAGAAGTGGAAGCAGTTGACAGTGATAGAGCTGGCAGTTGAGTATAGTAAGGGTGGAAGTTGTTAGACATGTATTAATTAGGATATGATGGTATTTGTTATGTTATGCTGATTGTAGGTTTAGCCAATGGAGTCGCGAAAGCGTCGGAGGTCTGTGAAGAATGAAGCAGCCCCTGGCGTTGATTCAAGTTCAGGAAGCGATGATGAAGGGAGTGCCTTTGAGGCAGTGGATGAGGGCACGAACAATTCAGCCAATAGTCCATCTTTATCGCTGGAGGCAGAGGTCAGTGACAGGAGTGGGGAAGTGCAGAGGATGGAGTTGCGATCGAAGCATGTCCGTGATGTAGGTGTCAGCAGGAGTCGTCGTGTGAGGAGGCTAAAGAAGGGAGGTGCAGTGGTCGTGGTAGAACTGCGGTCAAAGAGAGTGCATGACAAGGGTGGTGTGGTGAGGTTGCTTCCCAGACTCGGACGAGGTCTTCAGGGAAGGCTGATAATAAGCAGGGAAAGCGAGAAAGTGGAAGGGGGAATAAGGGGAACTCTGGGGCAGAGGAAGGGATGATGGTGGAGAAGGAGGGGGAGGGCATTGGTGATGTGGTTGTGAGACATCGGTACACACTAGAAGCTGTGTGTACCTTGAACTCTGAGTTGGAGGAGTGCCAGAAATCAGCTATAGGAACACTGTGGAGCCCGATTCTGAAGTACAAGCCATTTATGATGGATAGACACCTAGTTCACGCCCTAATGGAATCATAGGTTCCTAAGTCGAAAGCATTCAGGATAGGTAGGCGAGAGGTTTCATTTTCGGTGTATGATGTGGTGGTGTTGACTGGCCTCCCTGCCACGGGGAGATATGTGACATTTTACCGGGGGGAAGCTCCATGTGAGGTGGAGGATGTGGTGAAGGCAGCGATGGGTGACCATATGAGCAGAGAGAGGGCAAGGCAACGGACTGGACATGCCGAAATACGAATGTATCGGAATTATGTTTCAGTTATAATCAAGCTGTGTAAGCAGAACAACACCCTGGACAGGTTGGGGCTATTCACTAAGTTGTATGCCTTGCTGGTGATGAGTGGGTTGCTATTCCCGCAAACTGCGAGAGGTGTAATGCGGGAGTTGATCGGGATGACGGAAGATGTGTGCAGGATGGCTGAGTACAATTGATCGCAAGTGGTGTGGAGCTTCCTGGTGGAAGCAATAGAGGACACAAAGGAGAAGATTCCACTGAAGAAAAACCTGTAGATACATAGGTTTGCGATGATACTTCAGGTATGCCATGGTTTGACATAAATGTGGACCTCGGTTGATGTAATTGCTTAACATAATAGGCTTAACTACTGATGTTGTTTGTGTCGAACAGGTGTGGTTTTATGAGCATACAAATCTGTATGCGCATGCTGATGAGAAGTGTGTGCCACGCATTGCTAGTTGGGTGAACTTATACATAGGCCGCAAGTATGATGCTGGAGAGCTAATTTCGAGCATCGAGGACAATCAGGTGGGGTATTTGAGTTGTAAGGTTTGTGGTTTCCTTTGGTTTATGCGGTGATGGTGGTATGTGTATGCGTAGATTCTGCCGTTCCTTGAGGTGCGCGACCTGGAGAGAGAGGAAGCAACAGTGAAGGCTTTCAGTGACACAGATGATTTTAATGCCTATATTGAGAATGCACAGGTATGATACAAACATATATGCATAAACTGCTGAGGTTGTGCAATAGGGGGGATACCAAATGAGGAGTTTGTTGCATGTGAGTCTGGTATAGTATGCTATCGTATGTCACCCTGTTCGGCATGGGAGTGGGAGTCCTGGGTAGTTAGGGCCGAAGTCAGTTTTGGTGACTTGGGTGGGTGAGGCGAATATGTGTTGTAGTCGTTGTTGAAGGTGAAGCATGGATTGCATGTTATGTACTTTTGTCTGGACACGTACTTCGTATGGGGTGGACAAATGTGGTCCGTTTATGATTACAGGGTATTATCAGCATTAAGGAGCAGCTCCGAAGGACGAGGGAGGCACTGCAGACAGCAAAAGAGGCACTGACGATAGAGAGAGCAGCGCATGCTGCCACAAAGAAGGAGCTGGAACGTTTGTAGGCCTTGCTGATGGGGATGGGCCGTGGGGATAGTGTCCCAGGAGTTATGCAACATGAAGGGCTCCAGTGCACGGACAAAGATGGTGAAGGCACCGTGCACACAGGTGAGGGAAGGGTGTGTACATCACCGGGTAAGGACATGCATTCATTCTGTACCAAAATTGAAAGTGCGAACGTGGGGAGCGGTGAGGATGCAGAAGAGCGTGACCCATTCGGTGAGGGCATGGAACCTGGCGAAGAGGAGGAGATGATTGCATCCCCCACGGCGGCAGAGGACTATGTGCTCCCTGCAGTAGACTGCGACACTGCACAAGCAGATACAAGCGGCAGAGGTGAAGAGGGCATAGTGCGTGTTGGTGGTGAGGGGAGCACCTCAACGATTGTGAAGAGGATATGGAGAAGCCCTCGCCGGCGACAGCGTTCAGCAAAGCAGGTATCGCCGTACATCAATCCCATCGCCTCAATGCGCACGGGAAAGCGCACTATGCAGAATGTGTACACATCCCGGAAACAGTCCAGGAAGGCGAGCTCCACCACAAGCAAAGAACAAGAAGTGGAAGATATAGGAGTTGCCGCAACAGAGGCGGCTATGAAGGGAATGATGGTTATGGCAGTCGTTGTCCAGATTGCAGCAGTAGGCAGCCTGGATGATGGTGTAGGACGCAACCACGACATGGTCGCCCACTCTGAAGAGGAACAGCTTATGAAGATCGAGTCGGTGACTGAGCGGACCACGGCGCCAGAGGCCATTCAGACCGGTGCAGCTGGAGACGCCCCCACCCATCAGGCATGGATCATCTCGTTCCCGTTATGTTATGTAACACACTTCACAATCGAAGTATTGGGTCTTTATATTTGCAACGTCGTAGCAGATGTGGTTCTGACCATGTCATTGCCATAGGGTGGGCACAACATGTGTGCACTGGTGTGCACAGTGCACACCATGGACGAGCCCATCACAGTGAGTGCTAATGACACCTCGGCCACTGATCACGATACGGGACCCTCCATTACTCAGGTACATTGCTTTCCCTTCCCCATGCTTTCTTACATCATGGTGTCCCTCTTTCACACTCTTGACTTGTCCCCAACTGGGGAATTTCATGTTCGTATCTGTACCCACCCACTTGTAGTGGTTTACCCCGGTATGCGGTTTTCTCTTCTGTAGAAAACCATCCGCTGATAGAGGTTGGTGACAGACAAATATGCTCCTGCTGACGTACATGCTGGATAGAGGATGGCAGCATATGGACGATGTTGTTGTCGCAACCGATGCGGCTGAGGAAGCTGCCTCACCTAGTGGCGTAACTTCCCTCGGCGAGGTTAGGAGGTCCCCCTTTACCCAGGTATAGCTTACCATGTACCCACGCATACGTACATATACATCTACAACTACGGTTGTACAGTTGAGTATACCTGTGCACACTGATGTAGACATGGGTGTGTACATTTACATTTATGCGTGTATATGTATATATACATTCATATATACATATATATGTATACATGGACACACACGCATACACACGCATATATTGTACATAAACATGTATGTATATATATATATATATATATATATATATATATATATATATATATATATATATATATATATATATATAGGTGCATGTGTGTGTGTGTGTGGGCCTCTCTGCGTGACATATGATGATATTTACGTGTTTATCAATGTTCCGACCCATGCTTCTCTGTCCCTGTTCCAAACTCATCCGAGAACCCGCACTGTACAATAATACATGTTTATGTATACCCAGTAAGTTATGCTGGTTTACTCGGGTATGTGGTGTTATTTGCGTTGGTATACCTGCTGTGGCTGTGGTTGCCAACCGCCACAAGTGCCCATCGTGACGTTGTGCAGGAAGGAGTGCCAGAGGAGACGACTGATGTTGCTATTGCCCATGATGCGGCAGATGAACCTCTGTCTGCTACCACCGAAGTTCCCCCCGTTCTGGTGAGGAACCCACCCTTACCGAGGCACAACGTTTTTATATACACATGTCTTTGTATAGTTCTCACTACATATACATATATACATATACACACACACACACACACACACACACACACACACACACATATATAATGTATATATATGTATATATATATAATATATATATATATATATATATATATACATATATATATATATACATATGCGTATATGTATATTCATATACACATATATATATATACACATATGTATATACATATCTATATGGATATCTCTTTATATATACATAGCTATATATGTATATAGAACCGTATATATATACATATATATACACATATATATATATATGTATTTATATATTATGCATATATATATATATACACACATACATATATATATATATACATATATATATATATATATATATATATATATATATATATATATTATATTAATATATATATAATATATATATATATAATAATATATATATATATATAAATATATATATTTTATATAGATATGTGTATATATATATAATATATATATATATATATATATAGATATATAGATATATAGATATAATATATATATATATATATATATATATATATATATGTATGTATCTATGTATATCGATATCTCTTTATATGTACATAACTATATATGTATATATATATCTATCTATGTATATACGCATAACTATATGCAAACATTTATGTATGGACATATACATGTACGTGTATATATATGTGTATGTCCCTGTGTCACAGTCTTCGAAGATCCCCTACTGTATGACATCACAAACGTATGCATGCCCACTAACTTGTCCTGGTTTACCCGGGTTTGTAGTTGTGTCTGCTTTGGTCGACCAACAGTGGTCGTGGTTGCTGAGCCATACATGTACTTGTCGTGTGGTTATGCAGGACGGAGGCCGGGACGAGATGCACAACGTTGATGTAGCTCATGATGCACAGGAGGTAGTTCCGCCCGCTACCACGACACCTACCCCGGGCGAGGTCAGCATCCCATCCCTTACCCAGGTATGTGTACATCACACACACAGACACACAAACTTCATGTTTCTATGTGTACCCAGCCACATATTGTGCTCTACCCGAGTGTGTCCTTCTATTTGCCGTGGTGTAGCATAAGGTGTTTGTTGGTGGTGAGGATCATATGTTGTTCATGCAACGTGCCTGCAGGTAGGAGAACGGGAGGCGATAGACGATGCTGTCCTCCATACCGACGCGTCGGTGGCACCAGCCGCGAAGACTATCACTCCTCCCCCAGGCGAACGCCGCGAGCCTCGATTGCCACAGGTACGAGGAAACACCAATGTACACCTACGGATGTGTACATTTAATTAGTGAACTGTACACAAGGGTGTCTACGTGGACAGTAGAGGGTACTACTTTATCTGTTGTTGGTGGTGACAATGTTGGTGTTATGCTTGTTACGGGCAACAGGAATGTGTGATGGAGCTCGTACGAGAAATTGATGTGGCAGCAGCATCTACAGTGGCAGGAACGGTCGAGCCAATCTCAGGTAACTTGTGTCCGACTTCTACTACTTCATCTCCGATTCATAGGTGCGTGTCCACATTTTTATGTGTATGCCAGGGCATCTGTCAATGTCTGTGTCAATGTGTACTCTTCATCAACTTAATTACATAACTGATGTTTGCGTGATGTTCGTGTAGGCGAGGAGCAGGCGACTGCTCTGGACATCGATACCCACGAAGGCTATGCGGCACCTCATGTAAGCCACCTCCAGCTTCGGGTACGTAAGTGTTCATAGTTACATTTGTGTATTGACATGTGCATTACGTTGACGTGATCGCAGGTCAACGGTGGGGAGGGAGTTCACGATGTCGTAGGGGCAACCTCGGTTGCCCCCACTGGTGACGACATGCCACGTACGTCATCCGTTGGCGATGGCGGTGACGCATCTGATACGCAGGTACGGGAACCCCATTTCGGTGGAACGTATGTTCAACTGTACGCAGAAGGCTGTCCATGGCAGTACTTACGTACTGATCAATCATAGGGCATGGGATTATTTACCTGTTTCTGTTGTTCTTGGATCAGGATGCCGATGCTACTCTCAGTGTCATCCTCGCCGCATTAGCCATGCATGACACGGCGGAGTTTGCGGACGCCACGTAGATGACGGCGCATGTTATGTCCGGACCAATCACAACAGAGTCAGTTCAGGTACATTCACCTCCTTCCCCCCCCCCCAAAATTTGCTGTGCCACACTGAAAGGGCATTGCCTCATCGGTTACGTTAAACAGGGGCCGTAGCAGTTGGGGACGTTCACAGTCGCCCACAGGTACAGACCACAGAATCCCCATGTACTAATACAAGTGGGACGTGCATGATTGACACCACTTCGCTTCGTTGTTTTGAGTTGTGTGCAGGAAGAAAAGGATGAGGAAGGGGACGATGTCGAGGGCTGTTTGGATACGGGTCCCTGCACAACATCTGTTAGCCCAACACTGCCCCATTCGGAGCCGACCGGCGAGAAGTTGTGCAGGTACGAGTTCTTCTTCCACTCCCGCACAACGGGGTGATCACGCAAGCGCATGCGTACGTATCTACGAATGTATACATTCGCACATAATGAACTGCACATGGATTTACGATGACGAACACGTATGTTACTATTGTGTGCTCATCACGCTGTCCACGGCGTGCCTCAACATGGCAGGCATTGCCCTGTGGATGTATGCGTGATTCGCAGGTCGGGGTGTCCAAAGCATGGGAGAAGCGTATGCATGGGAGACGTGATGTGGCTGGTTCGACATTCACGCAGGCAACGTTTCCAGACGCTGTATGATTGTGTCTAATGTTTTCGCACAGGTTATTTGTCGCTGTTATGACTAAGTCGTGGTTCTCGTGCTATTACGCTAATGTCATATTCTTCTCCTCTAGGTTGTACGAAGGTACTTGCTCAGTCCGTTAGAGAGGGAGGACGCGCACCTATTAGCTGGCGTGCGGGAACGGTGCTGGTCGTTCAGGACGTTGTCCGACTGGTGAGTGATGTTATAATGCCGGTTTGCCACATGTAATTCCGTTCCGTTGTCCCCTGTCGATTGTGCATGCCGGCCACATGTCCCCCAAGCCTGCGTCTTATGACGGTCGTCATATGGCAATCACATGTGCAGGCAACAATAGTTGCACGTAGAAGGGACGCAAAGCATTTGCACACTGGACGTGAAAGGGTTAGTGAAGGTCGTCCCTCGCAGAGATCCAGGGGACAATGCCGGGGAGTTTTGCATAAATGGGTTTGCGATTGACCGCTACAGTGTCCTCCACAGACGACAATGTGCACATCTGAAGTTCTATCGGCTGACAATATTCTTGAAGACATATTAGTTGGTAAGTTTCGTTCCTATCATAAACGCCCTGTCCTGCATCCATTTCCTACGGTGCCTGATGGAGTCATATTTTATTTACTTCTTCTAATTCTTCTGCTAACGGACCCCCCATGTATGTACATGTCAGACGGAGTGGGAACTGTTCCCCAAACAGGAAGAGCTTGGATGTCCTAATTAACGCTCAGCTCAACTCGAGGGTGGAGCAGGTGAGCCCGTGACGATCATGTACATTTACACACGTACCACATGTATGCTGCCTGTGATATGCAGTGCACCTGACAATATCCTCGCAGGTGATGCTGCCATTGTACAATGAGCACGCCCGGCATTGGCTGCTTATGGTTGTGGATCTACGGTGCAGACGGTTCGCTGTGTACGATTCGTTGCCCCCCACTCGGCCTGACCACCAGCACAAATGCGTCGCATTGGTCACTCGAGCGGTACGTCCCTCCATAAGTATGTGCATGCTGTGACACGCCACGGGGTTGTCATTAAAGACTGTGTGTTCCTATGCAGAAAGTCGCCGTCAGTGTTCCCCTCATGAAGGTGGACACGTACAGGGACATTGTGGGGTGGCCTGTCCTCAACCCCAGTTGCCCTACGCAGTCCAAGTATAACACCTAAGTATATGTCCCCATTGAATGGTCCTTTATGGTGCGTACCGTTGACGCTCCGTGTATTCGTTTTGGTTTTTGTAGCGGGTACGACTATGTTGTGTTCGTTGTGGTGTTCATGGACGTGTTAGCCCTCCAGGAAGACACGCTTTACTTCTCGCAGGATGATATGCGAGCACTTCAGAACAAGTGTCTGACGAACCTCTCGCGGGGCAGAATTAGGAACTTTCCCCCCTCCCCTTGACGGTGGGCTACAATTGAACTTCGATTGTGTTGCTGGTTTTGTAATGTTATTTGGTGTTTTGGGTGCGTGTATTTCAGAAGCAAACCCCTTCCCCCTGCCCAGCGTGCAGACCACAGTTCAACCCTGCCCCTAGTATGAACGGACCAACACTCCAGTGAACGATGCAGTACATCTGCCTATACGAAGGCACAAGTTGGTGCCCGGACACACTGCTCTTACCCGACCAATGTAGACGGTGTACCTGGGTAAGCAGAGGTGAGTGCAATGGCAAACAGTATGGGATCGTTCTTTCAATTGTACGTAGCAGGGGATGGTGGGGTACGTAGAATGGCTAAACATATATATAGCATAAACTGCAATAGCACTACATATAAAAGCACATATTGCTAGACCTATATACACACAAATGTATCTTGGCATTTATAAACGCCTGCCTTTTAGACACGAACAACACTGGAGCAAAAAACGGTTCCTGTCTCTGGTCATGAACGTGTTCCGTATGTTCTGTGATGGGGATCCCAAGGTACGTATCGTACGGACTGCGTAGACGACCGGATTGATGCTGTCGTTGCAAACCAAGGGCATCACAGTGGGCAAGTGCGCCTAAGACGGTGGTCTTGTCGTACGTTGCACTCCCGGGAGCAACATCTTCAGCACGCACATGCACATACGCCCTATCATAAGTATACCAAAGTTTATAAAGTTCACCCAAATAATTACAAACAAACATGGGTACATCAAGACAAACAACCCTTCCCATGGGGATGCCCAAAATAGAGCCCAAAAACGTTGGCCTTTTGGGGTGTGGCCCCTCTACTAGGCCACCATTCGGAGCAACAGGGACAGCAACATGACCACTGATGTCACAGTAATGAACATCCAAGTGGTGGTGGACCGCTTCATAGCCCTTAGGTCCTCAGTCAACTGCATGTGGGACACCTCGGACGACTTCAGTTCCAGGCCACTCTCCAACATCCTTACCTTCAGCTTGTTAACAGAATATTGTAGTCGCGAAATAACAATGGCCTTATTCTCCCGTGGTGTACTCCGCGTTAACCACATGTCATGATCGCATGTTCTCTGCGGCAGACCTGAAATTAGGCAACAAAGATCAGACCTATAAATGCAACGGGACACAGATCAACGGTAAGGATGTGGAAGTTTACCTCACAACAAATAGAACGACGTTTGCCTGGTACGTCCGAGTCCACCACATACTGAGCGGGTTCTCCATATCCACAGATGATCACAAACTCCATTGACCCAGATGTCTTCATCCCGGGATTGGAACCGTTGCAATTAATTGGGGAGGTTGCATCAGAAAGTAGTTGGGTAGCCATAGCATTAGACCTGAATGCACAGCATGAAACGTCTGCTGCCTCACTGGTGGGGTGGTTGTGGAGGAAGGCAGATATGAAGTGGGAATTTAATGCACACAGTGGATACATTTATACTGACTGCCATATGTAAGGAGTGTGGGCAAGAGGGCAAGGTTGATGGCGCCACTTTCTCCCTCCAAAATAATGAACTGATTGATGGGAAATTTGTGGAGGTGAGAAGGTAACGTAATCCCATTGCAGGGATGTGTACTTCCACTAGATGTGGGAAATTACGAGGGGGGCACACTGTGGTAAACTTCCCCACACCCCTCACAGAGGGGACCTGTTTGACTGGGAGTAATGAATGGACCCACATGGATTGGCTACTGGTGCATACCATATAACACAACTACTACGCCTCAGACTATGTTGTTTTAATGAAAATATAAACTCAACGTAATCCTCCCAATTCCCTTACTCACTCATTTGCATGGAATGAATGAATGAATGAAGTAAATTCTGTTGATCGTTTGGTTCATCTACGTGAGACGTTATGCACTTAGTATCATGTATGGAAATTGAAAGTAAGACAAGACATGTGCGTACCTATTTATGAATAACATGGTCAAGAATATGAGAAGTGAATCTATGAGAAATGAGTTTGTAATATTCCAAATATATGTATTCTCGTTGTACAATAACGACTTCCTGTTTAATCGTGCATACATGCGCAGTCTTAATATACTAAAACGAGTATCGTAATCAGCATCGCGCCACTATCAACTCATACGACCACATCGTGCTCAAACCACAACAACGCATGTAAATCAAAACGGTTGACAACATCTGGGTAAAGCAAAAATTGGACCCTTTGCTTCAGCAGTGAATCCCATATGTGGGGGTTACAAGTACGGAATGTAACCTACGTCACAATCATGCCGCACAACAAAAATCTGGCATATGACAGAAACCATTAGGGGTACACAATCACAACGGATTTATCTGCCAACATCTGAACATATAAAGTTAGGTTACAGTCTTATATATGCACGAGAGGACCAAGGTACGCAAACACCCCCACATATGAGCATCTCATCCGCCGTGAACGAAGATGACCACCCTATCTCCACCATTACTTGTGTCATAGCTCAGCACACCCTGGATCAGTACGCCTCACATGGACAGAGTTGAAACGACCCACCTAATTAGAAGTAAGTTCACAACAAAGGATATGGTAAACCATCCCTTCCATATGCGGAGCTCGCTGTGAAGTTTCAAATCCATGGCCCGGTCTTCATCCTGCATGAACCGGTGGTCATTTTGTTGAGTTCTAATACTGTCACGCACTTACCGGACCTCCTCTGCAAGCTTATCTATGACGTCCCTTGCTTGTTTTGGGTAGTCAGGGTCAATCAAGTTCAGGAACGGGCACGCATGTTCATTCTCCACATCGTGGGAAGGGGGTTCAGCATGACAGCACAGGGGGGTCAGCACATATGATTATGCATGAGCATTTTGGTGGAAGACAAAAGGCAGCACAATTTAGAAAGTGACCTGTTGAGGACACGCAACAAACCGATGCCTATAGTTGTCATCTGTCTCGAACACAGTAGCTTCTAGCCCACAGTAGCAGCACTGCTTCTCCTTGGACTTGAAATAACTTCTGGTGATCCCAGATGCTGTGGACCCATGGTTGTACACCCTTCTTCTTGAGGGCCCTGCCGTGTTAGTTGTACAGGGGGTGCAACTTACTCAAGTGGGGAGTGAAGAGGGAGAGTGAATTGGTGCTACGTACTTCACATTTATATAGGTGATTGGGACCTTCCACTAAGGAGAACTAAATAAGGGGTAGTGGGTGCCCATAAATGCTTCATCACCAACGTCCTCCTCCACCGTTGCATTGGTAATTAAATGGCGCACGAGTTCTGTGGGACCCAGTGTACCACACACTGCACCCAGGTATACCTTGGTAAATCTAGTTCAATGACCGGGAACACCTATATGACAGAAGCAACCATCCCTAAATCTGATCAAGAGAGCCGTAGGGGACAACGTACGGACTGTGAGCCCAACCGATAGTTGTACATCCGCGGCATACCATGTCATATTGATGACAATACCCACGTACACCTAATACCGTAATAAGGTATACCCATGTGCGATCGACATTGCTGGGTGGGGGTTTAGTGACTATTGACAACACAATGTGGCAGTACGTTTCACAGGGACGTACACGGAAGTGTGTAGCTGGTAGGAGGTGGCTAATTAGCATAAATATCGCAATGGATGTTCATAGGTACGCGGAGTGCAGCGGATCATATATTGCCCCATCGGGTTTGGGTCGGGGTATTGGGTCGGGTTAGACTTTAACAACCCTAGTCACGCCGTTCTTGTTAGCAGTATGTGTACCAACTCGGTGGCACTGGCGTACCAAGGTGTTCGTAGGTCGGGTTAGTGGTTCACCCCGGTCATGTGTGCCATTCATAGGCATGCCACGCTTACGGCGTGGTTCATTTGGGTCAAAAACAATGAGGCAGGGTGTCGCATGTGTCCCGGTCGATCTGCTGCACATGGCACATGCGTTTGTCGCATATGCACGGGGCAGTGGAACGGCGAACGCATCCATACATGGGAAGGGGAATATACAAACCACCGCTAATCGGCCATAAAATTACAACGTTCACTGAGGTTAATATATAATACATTCACACGTTCGTTCCATCCTGAGCACGAGACTTGGACCATAGTTTGCAATACGTTCAAGTGAGCACCCCATCATATTCATAACTTCCACTGAACACGATAACATCCGGTGCCCCCCATACTTTTTGGCAGTGGAATCGTTCGCTGGTGCGCACGCACTTGGCCAGCCATGTACTCCACATTATACGCGCACGTCACACACAATTGGTTCGGCCACAACACATGTCACATCAACTGTTTTCCAATTACATTACAAACCACAAATTCAAGCGCACAAAGTACATAGCGGCTACATTGGAGCGCTATACCAGCAATGTCCACTACTATAGATAACACACATACCATTGTTGATGTACCCACCAATACAGCAACCCACGCTCCACCCACTGTCAATCATGGTAGACATTGATGTAGCACTGGGTACATCGGACCGGGGTGGGCAGGATCACTGCAATTGTCCCGAGGGATACACACAACTGCGAAGCTGTGGCGGACATCACAAACACACAGGGACTGCAGTGGATACCTCACCATCTCGGCAACACTCGCCGGGGAATGCGGAACCCATTCTCTGCATAATGCAATCTCCATGGCAAGTTTGCACCTTCACTGGGTATATGTACACTGATCCGTGCCATGTGTACCTTACTTAAGATCCTGCACATACATGAACCTGTCAATATCACACAATGAAAACTATGTACATCACATGTAGTGAACCATACCTTCAAGTGTGACCCATCCGTGCTACGTACAAACCATCAAGGAGATCCTCAACCTCAACTACATCACCTTCGTAACTTGCATCAAAATCAGCTCGAGGATTATGGCACGTGCGCTTTGTATGCCTAATGCCACCGCATTTGGAGCACTACTGCCTTTTTTGTCCTGTGTTTACGACTCTCTTCGCTTTGACGGTGTCCTCCCTGGGTGTCGGCCATTGTTCGAAGGTAAGATACATTGGTTGTAGTCCTCATCCAATTCATCCTCCCCAACCACAAGCCCTGTCCTACATCCACAACTGCCATGTCATGGGTTTCCATAGGGTGCACAAGTTGATTGTATATTACCTCCTATGTTGCTGTCATATAAATGGGGTGCACGTAGTCATAAACCTATAGGTTGGCCTTCGCTATGACAGCCAGAACATGACAACATGGAAGACCGTGCATCTGCCATTGCCTATAAGTGCAAGTCTGTTGCTCGAGCTTCACCACAATCGACGGCTGTTAGTCAACTCAACACTGTACTCACCTAACATCAAACTATAACACTCTATCGCTGCAATACACCCTATTTTTTTATATGTGTCTGCCAACTTCTGCTCTATCCTCTCTCCCACCCCATTCTTCCACTTTAGCATCTCCGTCTTATGGTGGTCCATCTTCTTCCCGAGCTTCTCTAGGTGGCCACTAACAAGCCACGGCATAGGCATCAGACGTAAGCGTCGCATCCAATTGTTCCAACTTTCTATCACATTATTGTCCATCCGACCCCATCTCTCTTTAGTGAACTTCGATGCAGCCCATTGCTCAGGCTCATTCTCTTCCACCCAGGTTGCAAGCTCTGCTTTGTAGCACCTTATCTCCTCCAACACGATATTATACTCCCCTACTATTGGTGCATACGCAACCCTGTAGAACATTTCCTTCACTATCTGCTTTGTGGCTTCCTTACGAATGCCGTGTTTAGCTGCCTCCTTCAAGAAGTTCTCAGTCAAGTGTGGTAGGCAGTAGCTACGGTACTCTTTCCCAAACACTTGCGCCACCGCAGGCAGAAGTGCTGAGAGCCTGTCCGACATTATCACTGGCTTCAGCCCCCTAAACACTGAGCAATCATTTTCGGGAACCATAACCACTCTTCAATTTTCTCACCACATACAATGGCGTACGTGAAGTTGAAGAGATGGTTGTCTGCATCCAATACGCACGCAGCTAGCATCGTCCCCTGGTAAGGTCCGCTCAGATACGTTCCATCAACAAATAGTACGAGCCTGCAACCAACCTTGAAGCCATTCACGTTGGCCGCATACGCCACAAACATCCTATAGAACCTGCATCCGTCAACCTCACACACTGCGACTGACCCCGGGTTCACCCTCACTATTGCCACACGCATCCAAAGGAGCAATTTGTAGTGATCCACTAGCCTCCCAAGCGCCATCATGCGGACAAACTCCCTCACCCCCCATGTCTGCATGTATGTGAGGCAAATCCCCAACTCCAACTCCAAATCCTTCATTATGTCCTTCGGCGCGTAGTCCATACATAACTGCACCTTCCCCTCAATGAGGTGCGCAAGAAGTTCCGCTCTCACATGATGTCTGCCCTATATACCCATCTGATATTGCTCCCCAACACTGTGTACATGCTGCCCTCTAAAGTTTTTCAATGACATCACCTGTGTGTTCTTCCCACCTCTGACACATATGTAAAATGGGTAGCCATCAGCATCACACCAGACCACAATTCGTTGTCCGTAATTCCTCTCGAATCGATAGTTGAAGTGGTTTGCAATCGCATATTTGTAAATGATCTGCCTAAATACTTATGCAAACTGAAATATCTGCCCCCTCTCCCCTGATCAACTTCTTCCATATGCTCAGCTTACGATGATAACTTCGGGCTTGCATCCCAAAACGGGGCCACACATTGTCATTTACATCATTCCCATCATCACACCCTTCCCTTTTACTTCCTTCACCACATTTACTCTGAGCTGCTCCCTCATCCCCTGCATCATCCTCCTCTGCCGCTTCTGCATCACCGGCATCCTCTAACGCAACCAATATCTCATTGTCATCTAATAATTCAATTGCATCCCCTCCTACACATAGCCTGTTCCCCGGCTACTCCCTTCCTTGGACGCCGACGGACCTACATTCCTTGCACACCAACTTATAAGGCATTAGGGTCCACGCATGCAAATGTTTAGTGAAATACAACTATTACATCGGTATGAAAGACGTACCGTTTTACTCCAACTTTGTTGTTGCTGCATTCTTCGCCCACTTCTTGCACATCATTGCACTTTCGCCCACTTCTACCTATTTGCTTGCCTTCACCTGTATCTCATTCTCTTGCTTCGCACACAACAGCCCTCGCATGTTCTCGCCTCACCGGTCCTGCACTACCGGCTACATATAAGTATCCATGCTCGTCATTGCCCTTTAAAATCACCTCCATGTCGCTGTCCACCTCAACTGGCACCAACATCTCCCTATCATACTTCAAACTGTTAGGTTATTCTCTCCTTATTGTCCTCCTCATTCCAGGTACAACACCTACTTACAATGTCTACCACACATAAGTCCATTGCCTACCATGGTTCACATCTTAAAGTTGCTGGGTATTCCGAACAGCATGCTCCCCTGCTCACCCTTGCCCACCCTTCTCAACCCAAACAGCACGGACATGAAGGAAAACCTCCCCACTATTGGGACATTCACAACAGACAATGCCACATTCATCACCACCAACACTAACCATTTCAACAAGATCTACAAATTTCTTATCCAAGTACACTTAATTAGAAATACATACCTTCAATTCAGCCCACCTTGCATTTTTCCCAGCACATGCGCCACCCCCTTCCTCCCTTGCTTCCTCTTCTAGTTGTGTGCTTCCCCTCCCTTCGTACCTCACCCGTACTCCTAGTCTTCAAATCGCCATGACTTCATCCACGCACAGCCCGTCAATTCCCATCCACCGTGCGGTGCTCTTCTTCTTCCTCCCTTTGTTGTGCTCGCTCCTCTTCTACCTCACCCTTCTGCTCCTGTAGAAGCCCCATTCTTGCTCTCTGTCTTTGTTGTTCTCAGTGCAAACACCACGATCAGCATTTCTCTCTCGTACCTGCTTCACACTCTCTCCTCCTGCCTTTCCCATCAAAGCCCCCACTTACAGGAGGGCATTCGCGTCCTTTCAAACCCACTCACAGAAGGGCTTTTTTGTCTTTTCAGCCCCTCCTCTACTTTTCCCAGCTTTCCTTTCCCGCCAATAGCAACACCAACGTGTTGCTGAAAGCATTATTTTGTTGCCCCCTTTTGATGTGTGTTTACCTTGTAAATTTCCCTTAAAATTATACACCTCACTATTGAAGAAATTGATATACAAATATGCTTGTGAATTTTGATTGATGATTTGTTGGGAGAAACAATTATTATGGCTAGTGCCTATAATAAATTAGAATACCAAATATATATTGTACTATTGTAGAAAAGGGGACTTTGTTAATGACGAGAGACACTGGCAACAGGGTAACTACCTATGAATAAAGATGAGAGAGAAATAAGGGGAAAATTTAAAAAGTTAAACCTTTTTTATTCTTGTGCAGTGTGCACGACTAAAAGCAAAGAAGAATTGAGAATTTGAGAGGTTTATTTAGGGGTGTGCAGAAAAAACCGAAACCGAGAACCGATCCGAGAAATCGAAAAACCGATCAAAAAAACCGGTTAACCGATGTAAATTATTCGAAATAACCGGTTCGGTTAACCGAACCGGGAAAAGAAATTGGTTCACGGTTCGGTTACGGTTCAGTTGGTCCAGAAAATGCGGTTAACCGAAAATCGGTTTTTTTTTTTAATATGGGTATATAAAGTGGGCATTAAAAAAAACCCTAGAGCTTGGCTTTGCTTGCTTTCTACTTTCGAGAATTCTAGATCCAGACCCCTCTTCACTTAAGTCTTCAGTCTTCTCTTCTCTTCAGCAGTTCGGCTCATCTTCCCTCTTCCAGACTTCCATTTTTTCAATTTTTCCTTCGGCCCTTTCTTCTTCCAGACTTCAATTCTTCAACCCTTTGTGACTGACTTCGACCCTTTCTTCTTCCAGACTCCAGTGCCCAGTTGTTCAAGTTTTTCAAGCGCCAGATTGTTCGAGTTGCTCTAGTTTTCTCCCAGGCCCGAGCCGCACGATTCAACTTTTATGGGTATGGTTTCAATTTGTTTCAGGTTGTTTATGTATGAGTATGGTTTCGATTAGGTTGGATTTGTCGGGGTTTTGATTTGGTTCGATTTTTGTTTCAATCTGTCTGGTTTGGATTTCTGGTTTCGTTGCTCTTATTATTATATGTATAGTCCTAAACTTGTTTTTTTAAATTCTAGGTTTGCATGACTTGACATTGTAGCAACCTACAATTGCGATAGATGAGTCAATGGTTGCATCAGATGATATATGAGTTGGAGCTTGTGGGATGTTACATTCTGTTTATCATGTGTTCTAGTTTATAATTTAGATGTCCATGTATTTTTACCCCCTTTCCCCAGGACATTTTGTGTTGGTTATGGTGGTTATGGTCCTTATGGACTTATGGATATTGTT
This sequence comes from Carnegiea gigantea, assembly GCA_029747015.1. Classification (NCBI taxonomy): domain Eukaryota; kingdom Viridiplantae; phylum Streptophyta; class Magnoliopsida; order Caryophyllales; family Cactaceae; genus Carnegiea; species Carnegiea gigantea. The sequence goes on from JAKOGI010001489.1 coordinate 124,283, forward strand.
GTTTTCATTTCAAGGCTGTAATTCCTTCTCCCCAACCCTAGGACTCTTGCTGTTTGAAACTGAGTATTTGCTACTTGCTACTGTTGGTCTGTTGGACGGTTGGACTGCTTCTGCCTTCTGGCTTCTGCGGCTGCCTGTTGCTACTGCTGGTTGTGTGCACCAAATTCAGGTTTTTTTTTTTTTTCAGTACTCCGGTTAACCGTTAACTGAACCGGAAGTTTGGTTAACCGATCCGAAAATGCGGTTAACCGAATATTTCGGTTCGGTTACGGATCGAATGTTGGCCGATCCGAAAATTCGGTTAACCGAGAAATCGGTTAACCGCAAATTTCAGTTCGGTTACGGTTCGGTGTTTTCACTAACCGAATTTCCGGTTAACCGGTTTTCGGTTAACCGATGAACCGGTTAACCGGTTTTGCACACCCCTAGGTTTATTAGCTAAGAAGAGAGAGGGAGAAAGGGACTAAATAAACAAATATAGTTGCACATTTATTAGGCTATTACCCTAGCCACCTATAACAGTAAATAAATTGGGCTTAAATTTGCTATTTTTTTAAATCATGGGGGCCATCACCCATACTACTCCCTCTAAATCCGCCGCTGCTTCATGCCACTTCATCCCTTTTCCTTATCTTTTTTTTTTTTCTTTCTTTGTTTGTGATCTTTTTCATAATAATTTTTTATAGGGATTTTGGATGGCAATAATTCCACCTTTGGAGCATTTCGATGAGAGCAATCCAACCTTTAAAATTAATCTGAACAAACCAACCTTTTTAGGGTATTTATTCTCTACAAACAAATTTCAAGTTAACAACACTTTGACTGACTAGTTTAACTATATGGTAGTTTACTTATTATATGTGGATTATAGTGCTTAATGAAAATACACTATCCATGTACGATAAATCAATTATCATCTCTCGGATTTTGAATAAAAATGCATGTCATTTGACTGTGTTACAAATAAAATAAACAACCATAAAATTTAGAAAATAGTAATGTAGTAACTTCCTTAAGAGGCAGTACTGGAAAAAAATGAAGGAAAATATACCATCAACATCTAATAAATAATTAAGCTAGCACATGATTAAATTAACAAGTCAAAGGATCGTTGACTTGGTAGTGGTATAGTAAAAATAAATAATCTCAAAGGTTGAATCATTGAGCGCCAAATTTAAAAGTTGAATTATTGTTATCCACCAGTCTCAAATGTGAGATTATTGGAGTCTAAAAATTCTTTTTTATATTCTAATTTTTCATATTGTGTGCAACGTCGATAATTATTCATTTCCCTTACTTTTTCTTCCATTCTTAGATAGCTGACTCTAAATAGATTCTACAAATTTAGCACTAAATTTCCTTTATTTTTTCTCGACTTCAATATTTTTCTCTATAAAATTTATACAAAATAAAATGTTTTCTGTAAGTGTACTTAATTAATAAATTTTACAATTTTACAATAAATATGAATTAGGGTCATCTTCTTGTCTCCAAACAGTATGTGAAATTAAATCATCACTATTTAAAGCCAAAATATGGATTTAGTTACTTAATCTTTTTGAGGATAATGATAACCATTAAATATTTAATATGTCAAATCTAACAGGGTTGGAGCTCTGTGGGTGCAAGAGGTATCACCTGACACCCTAGGATTTTGGGGGGAAAAAATTTACATAATACGATTTTGGAAAATGAAACCTTAGGATATATAATAAAGTATATATATAATAACATTAGTCAAGTCATCCTAACATGCTTCGTAGCCTGTTGGTTGCAGCGCCTCATCATCTAAATGCAGTGTTGAGTTGGTTGTCGCGAGTTTGATTCGTAGGTATACCATGATATTCCTTTTTTGTTTTTTGAAATTTATTTGGCCATCTAATCCTCCCCTTATCGCCAAAAATCCCCAAAGTCAAATTTCAGGTAAATAATTATGTTCTTTTGATGATTATTATGTCTATCAAAAACAAGAGATTATTATATTTATCTTGTTGACTTTAACCACATTCATGTTAAATAATTGGTGGAGTGATTTACTTTTATAAATTTTTGCTTCCTCGCTTCTACGAATTATTATGTTTACTTTATTAATTTTAGTAAGACTCATACTAAATAATTGGTGAATTTAGTGATTTCTTTCATGAATGAAGAAATTACCATTCTTTGGTGGATTTTAAGTAATTTGTTGGTTGTTACATGTTGCAGGAAGTTGATTAGTCAACTAATTTTGCATTGTTATGTTCTTGATTTCTAAAACGAACCTAAGAAATTGGTGAATTAATTAATTTCGAACTCTTATGTTCTTGATTTCTAAAAAGAATTAGTTTGCTTTGTTTGTTGATGTGAGTACTATGAAACCTAGATAAGAAGTGAATTATTTTTCAGATTGAAATGGACAAATTTTTCAGGAAGACAGATAAGTGATCGGTTGGTTCAACTTTTGCATCACAGAACTCATCATTGGCTCAAGAAAGTATTGATTATACACTTTCAATAAGAAAAACTCACTGTTGAGCAACATTGTTTCAAGCAATCTATTGGAGACTTTCACAAGACTCACAAACTTTGCATCATGTTCAAAACATGCGATATGGACGATGACAACTTTCATTTTTATAACTGCTGTAAAATTTTATCTTGCACGTATGTTTAAACCCGACATGCCTTGATTGGAAACCTAACTATGCCACTGAAATTTGGATGAAAAATTGTTAAATGGTTTGGCAATGAATTTCTTTGGAATGGTCTATAAGTCATACACATTCAGTAACTAATCTTTTCATGGTATAGATATCTCGGAATAATATCAATATTTAAGTGTTATCTTACAAAATTGCACATTTTAGCCTCATCTCTGCAAGAAGGCTGAATTTCTTCCTTTTAATGCTCCTGTCAATCAAATGTGGCATACATGTTTGAGTTTTTATTGTGAGTTTTTTCCTCTTCAAATATCTTTCACGCTTTATGTTTAAATGTTAGAAATTTTGATCCCCTAGTGCAGAATCCTAATTTCTCCCCTATCTTCCAGTAAGTCTCACTGAACTCCCTTGTTATATAATTAAGGATACAACAAAATTGGCTCAGAAAAGTAAGACAAGGGAGTGGAAATAGATTTATCAAAGTACTCATCTGAATTTTCATATAAGAACAAAATGTCAATCAATGTGAGTGCTTTAAATATTATGTTTACAATATGCAATTTTAATTGATTTTTTATTTTACATTTGCAAATAGCCCTACCATCGGCACCTAGACAATATCAACGACCCTTAAAAGGTTTGTTTGGGGGGTATCCACACAAGACCTGGACTGAAGCCTACTTGCACGCCCACATAAGCAAATCTCACGATTAAGGGCGGGGATATGTTAAATTTTTATATCAATTGGGCTTTCAACAAAGAGTCATGCATATAAGCTCAAATGCTGTTCCAACCCAAAACCAATTGGTAATCGGTGGAGTAACTTACAAGCTTATATATATGCTCAAAACCTTCAATTTTATCAATATGGGGCAACACTCACTTTCATATTCTTTCATTTTTTTCAATGTTAGACAATGCCCACTTTCATATTCTTTTATATTCTTTCATTTTTATTAATGTGGGGTCCATATAAGGTGGCTGCCTTTTGTGGGGCTCATTATATCTTAACTATTATAGATGATGCAAGTCAAGCAACCTGGATATATTTGATGAAGGATCAACGTGAAACTAGTGGACTTCTAAAGACCTTCGTTGCCATAACCAAAAACCAATTTGTCAAAAATGTTAAAGTGATTAGGAGCAATAATAGGTATGAATTCACCTCAGGTCCTATGCTTCAGTATTATGCTACACATGAAATTATTCATCAAACAAGTGTAGCAACCCCCCAACAAAGTAGTCAGGTGGAACGCAAACATCACCATGTTTTAAATGTAGCATGAGTATTGGCTTTCAAGCCCATCTACTTCTTCAGTTTTGGGGGGGATATGAACTAACGACTGCTTATCTTATAAAGCAAACTTCTAGCCAACTATTGGGGGCAAGACCCCTTATGAAATTATATATCAACAAACACCATCATATAATTATATATGAGTGTTTGGGAGTTTGTGCTATGTGCAAAATAAGTTGCAAACTAAGGATAAGTTTGTGTCCCAAAGTCAAAAATGTGTCCTTGTTGGGCATCTATTTGGGTAAAAAGGATATAAGGTATATGATATTGAAATCAAGGAATTACTTATGAGTCATGACGTTGTGTTTTATGAAAAGATATTCCCTTTTGAATATCAAGCAACGCAGCAACAACAAAGTACCCCCATGAAAAACGGGTCACGCCCCATTTCTGTACCCTGCGATTTTGAAGAAACACCTGGCACGCCTAATGATAGGGGGTCCAGTGCAGGGGACACCTTGGCCCAGTCCTCGGGTTCGAACACCGAGCCTCCAGATGCCTCCAGGGCTCCTCGTCCCAGTCCAGACACTCCATCAGCAGGGCCCTTCGATGCTGTGACCCCTAGCCCAGTCTCAGGCCCCCTTGGTCCAAGCCCAACACTCTCCAAAGCTGATGGAACCAACTAGCGTGGCCCTGTTGAGCATCCTAGACACTGTGACAGGTCTCAAAAGTCACCAGCCCACTTACATGAGCACTTGTGTTATTCAGCCGGAATAAACCCCTCAACTGATGTTTAGCCTACTCCAACATGGCACCTCAGGTACGCGTTATCCCATTGGAAACTATGTCACTTGTGATCAATTTTCTAACTATTAATCGAGCCTAATAGGTTTAGGCCCAACGGCCATTTAAGTTGTCTAGGGCGACAACCCTAGCTGCCCCCTAAGTTATATAAAGGGATTTAAGGGGGTGAACCTCGAAAGACGCTATGAGGTGAATATTATATCTCCCATATTCTCCTATTTCTCTCTCACGGCTGAACTGCCATCTGTCGAGTTCTCGGGTTTAGGACGTGAAAACCTAAAGCGACTCTAGCAGCCGCTTGGTATTCTTATTGACGTGGATTGGTAATCTTATAAACATGGATCATTACCGACAGTATACTTCCGCATTCAAGTTAGTCCTATTTCTTTCAACAGTGGTATCAGAGCCAAACTGATCGGTTTTAGTCCCGTTTAATGCGTTTAAGATCTGAATAATAAGCATGCTTAGGTTCCGAGGACATGACTATATGATCAGTTACTAATTTTCGTAATTACGCAATGAAAAGCATGCTTATGTAATTCTAATGTCATGAATTGGCTAAAGATTAATCATTTGGCCATGGGCACTGATTCTGCCTAAACTAATAGTAATTAGTTGACTATTGTTACTATGTATCCAAAATCGCGATTCTAGATGTGATTATGATAAATCGAATTATGGATGAAAGATTAGCAGGCGGCTGTTTCAGTGAGATCCAGATATGAAAGCCCTATCTCTTAATCCCATGAATTCTGGATATGCTTTGTGACTGTTTTAATAAACCAAGATGAATCAGATTCGTGGATACTTATCTTTTGTATTATTGGCATACTCAGTTCGTTATCAAAACGACCAATCTTACAATTGTTAATCCGTGAATAAAACTGAATATGTGATTAGATATGCAAGCATGTTTTGATTTGGAACCATCAACATGCCACAAAGACGAAGCCCCATCTCCCTCACATCAAAACCCCAAATTGGAAACCCCTCTGCCTAGTTCTCGACCTCGGCTCTAATTAAAACAAAAAAAAAAGGAAAGGAGGTAGAAAACGGAAATAAGTGAGCCGAGCCATACCCATCAGAATCGCCATGGAGGGGTGGCGCGTGTGAGTCACGCGCCACCAACAAAGGAGATTTTGGCTCTCTTTCTTCCTCCAACCGCACCCTTGATCGCCGATCTACCCAAATCCAGCAAAGAAACCGCAAAATTCACCAGATTGGCGGTGCGTGTGAGTCACGCGCTACCACGTGAGAGGTGCGTCCGGTGCACAGTTGGTGTTTTCTGGCTCGGTTGCAGCCGATCTACATGTTGGTGGGTTATTTGTGGGCTTTCGGCGGCGAGTGGGGGTTCTTTCCTCATCTGGGTTTTCGAGAACTGGAACGGCGGTTGTAGCTGCCGTGGTGGTGGCATGAGAAAGGAGCTCAATGCTTCATTTCTCTGGCCATAGCGCTGGAAAACCGAGGGGTTTGCTTTCAGGGTCGAGAGGAGAAGAGAGGCAGGGAGCAGAGCTTGGGGAAGCAGACCAAGGAGAGAGAGAGGGCTCGTGTGGCAGAGAGGAGAGAGAGAGAGAGGGCTCCATCTTAGGCCCTTAAAACCCCCTCCTTGATTGGGGCTGAATCATCAAATAAAAGGAAAAGGGGGCCCGATTTAGTGGGCCGGTTTTTTGGGCCCAAATTTTGTTTTTGGACCGTTTTTCTTTTTAGGCTGATTTGCTTCTTGCCACATTTCAATGATATGGGTCAGAGTATTTTCGACTATTTTGGGCCGAATTATTTTTCAGCCATTATTGTTTAATTATTATCATTAGTCATAGCATGATTTTAATTGAATTATAATGATATTCAAGTTGATAAAGTTTCATGCAGTTAATTCATTCGCTGAATTAAGGTTGTGAATTAGTTATGTGTGAATTCGTTATAAAACACTAATATGTTTAATATCATATATAAATTCGTTTTGTATATGCATCAACTTGACATTTTCTTGATCGAGTAACTTGTTATCGATCCATTGAGTTGAGGTTATATGAATTTGTTTCATATATAAAATTAGTGTGTATGACGTAAATTTGTTTTACTTGAACTCAATAAATATCTATGTGATACAAAGATCCCCTTAGTCGGTAAATGAACATGTTTCATAAGTTATATTATATAAATATGTTTTATATAATATCCCATCACATGAATATATTTCATGATTTAATAATTTTATGCACAAAACATGAGCAATTATAAATCAGTTAATTGTTCTGTCATTGTTGTAGTTAACAAAAATGATTCATTAAGTTTTAGATGAACAAGTTTCATGCTATTATTTGGATATATAGGATATTTGATTATTTTATGAATCTGTTTCATGAAATTTAAATTTGCAATATTATATGAATACGTTTTATATAATTTGCGAGCTTTACTATGAATTCGTTTCATCCAAACTTTAATTTTATATGGATCTGTTCTATATATAATTAATTGCAATTAATATTTGGATATATTTCATGTTACAAATTATGTTGCATTCGATTACATGGATATGTTTCATATCAATCATCAATTAGTAGTATTGTACAAATGTGTTTTATACATACGAAATACATGAGTTGTAGTGAATTTGCTAATTTTAGCACTTTTTCCTTTCCCAAATTAATGAATGTGGATTCATTTCATATTATCTGCCAATTATGTAATGTAGCGGTATTTTATGAATTGGTTTCAAGAAATTTAAATTCGTAATATTATAAATGTGTTTTATAATTTACGAGTAACATTTGAATAAGTTTCATGTTATGTATAATTATATAAATGTGTTTGATATAATGCTATTTGGGCCTTTTATGAACTTCTTTTATAACGTATTATTATTCAAATATGTTTTGCAATATAGATTCATTTTATTGTATACATGCGTTTTATATAATAATCTGAATTTCATGTTTGATTTGTCATTGATAAAGTTCTAGATGACATATTAGTAGTGATATATAATGAGATAACTTCATGTAAATTTGATTTACGTAAAGTTGGATATCTTTGTGATATTTCTAAAACGTTAATTAGTTTAACCATCATGTTCTCCATAAATTTTATTTTTATGGAAAAATGTGATAATTAAATTATTAAAACTTCTAGTTCATGCTTGTATGAGGTGATTATGAGCTTAGTGAAATTTTCGATCATGCAACATGGATAATGGAGTTTCTTGATAATTTAATTATTCAAAAATATGCCTAATGTCCATTTTACAAATATATATTTTTAGATATGGCAATTAAAATATGGTTGTTAATTTGTTTACCAATGAAGAACTTGATAGCGTTGACTGTGACACAGAGTGTCAGAAGATTCAGTTTCCTCTAAGCGAGAGTGAGGTGTTAGTACTCTCGTTAGGTTCTAGGTCTCCTTGGATGGCAAAGATGATACCACTAGTGAGTAGTATCGAGAAAATTTATAAGTATGCCAAAAGTGGTTCGAGAATGGATCGATCAACATGTTATACTTTGTCGTATTGCATATGATGTGGATCTAGTGAGGGAATTAAAAGTCATCCCACTGTTGAGTATGCGTGGGATTAGCTGAGCATCAGGTTCGTCCATATCAATTTCCTCATAGAGTTTTGGACCTAAGAATGGTATTGCGAAAAGGAAAAAGACTAAGGGAAAGAAAGGAAGGCATATAGTACGTGTGAGTGCTATGACTGTGGAAATAAGAGATCTTATGCTTGGGATTATCCTGAGTTGATTAAGGTATCTTCTTCCACAGTCACTCCTGGATAATATGTATGCTCCCAAGCATTTGTTGCTAACTATGATCCTTAGTAGGTTGCAAATATAGGAGCAACCAAGCGCATAGTTCAGGAACGACTTGTTTTTGAATTTTCACCACTATACGGTGGGTTCACAAATTGTCGTTTTAGGCAACGACAATGAAAAAGATGTCCTTGAATTAAGGACAAATCATTTGAAGCTTTTTGAAGGGACTACATTATCTCTTCACGATGCCCTCTATGCACCTGATGTACGAAATTTTCCTTGTGTCTTCTGTTCCTAAGATAAGGTTTCTTTAATTTTCATCTAGATGTCTTAGATATCGCATGGCATGGTGATTTGTTTGACCATGTCACATTGAAAGATATTTTCAATGTTTTTTTGACAAAATAGAATATCTTCCATCCTTGTCCCATTTTTGAATCTTTTTTAAATATGCTCGTTTTGACCATGAGGGTTAATATAAAGTTAATAAACTAGCTAAAGACGGTCTATTAAGACCATCTCACTAGGCTTAAGTTGCATGATGTGAGTTATGTCTAGCTAGTAAAGCAATAGGAAATCTTTTTGTAAGGTTTTGAGGACATCGAATTCCTTAGCGTTCATTCACTCTAGACATGTGCGGTCCATGAATGTGAAAGCATATCATAGAGCTATATATTCATTATAAAGGTATGTGTACCGACTATCTCACCGCTATTAGATACTTGATGTGTTTGTATACTTTAGAGCAGTAGTAGGACTCAATTGGGGTGAAATATTAAAACTCTTTGAACCAATCGAGATCATGAATATTTTCTTCGTGAAACGAATTCTCACAATGATGATTTTCTTAAGGATAAGTTTCTTGGCATTTTGGTGAAATTTAAAAGGACCTCAATTTGTATGCGTTACAATAAGACCTTCAATCACATCTCGGTGAGGGAGAGGATTTAAATTCTCACTAAGTCACCGAGAATGGTACACCCTCCTTATTTGGTAGGAATGGTGAAGGTTTGTCTATTAAGGAAAATGAGATATGTCCTCAATCTTCAAATGTTGAGGAGAGTCATTCCTGAACATATAGTTAGTCCTCACGTTCAGGATCCCACCTCCAATGGATAGTGGGAGTAATCTTCTCTCCCTACTCGGGGTTTCATACCTCTTAGAGAAAAGGGCAGGAACACCTGGTCCCTTACCTCATAGAGAAAGGGGGAGGGATTTTTCACCTAGGCAGACAAATAATGAAGGTCCCAGGATCCCAAGAACTGAGCGTGAAAGAATTCCTTGACGATATTTTTAAATCGAAGAAGAAATATTCCTATGCACTCCCTTGGGAGTTGATAGATCTATCTCTTATCAAGAGGCGATTGGTTCACCAAATTACAAAAAGTGATTGGATGCCATAAGGGATGAGATGGACTCACTGACAGGGTTTGAGAACTCGTTGAAACTCCACCCCGACGTAAGTCTTCAAGATAAAACATCAGGTGGATAGTTTAATTGATAAGTTCAGGCCCGGATACTCCTAGCTCTGGTTGCCCATTCGGACTTTGAGCTGTTTGAAATGGACATAAAGGTTGCTTTTCTCAATGGTGATCTTGAGAAAGAGATTTATATGGACCAACCCATTAATTTTGTGTCAAAGGGACAAAAGGAGAATGTGTGTCATCTTAAAAGGTCCATATGCGATTTTAAGCAATCTTCCAGTTCTTGGTACTCTAGATTCCATAAAGCCATTTTGGCTTATGTGTGGTTTCAAAAGACCATTGTCTATGTCGAAAGTTCAATATGGGGATTATGTTCCTCACATTGATGACATACTGTTTACGAGGAACTTAAAGCCACTAAAAGGTAGTCATTCCATGTCTTTGAGACAAAGGATACGGGTGAAACCAGGTATGTCCTGGGAGTGGAAATAATCCAAAGTCCTCCCGAGAAGCATGCATCAAAATGTCTTACAATGATTTTGGGTTTATAATTCGTAACCCGTAGATACTTCAGTTGAAAAGAATCCAACCTTAAGTCTTGCTCAATGTTCTAAAACAGATGACAAAATAGAGATAATGAACAAATGTCCCTAACCTTAGTATCATAGTAAACTTAATGTAAGCCATGTTATGTGCATGGCCTGACATTGCTTTGCGGTTACTTTGATAAGTTGTTATCAAAGTAACCTAAGACTTCCTGATTGACAAGTCATCAGGAGTTGCGCTACCTTCGTGGTATTGATAACTCAGCTTTTTGCTATCAAGGAACAGGCTTCAAGTTGAGAGGATGCTCAAATGTTGATTGGGGTGGTGACTTGGATGAGTCTAAGTCAACCTCAGGACATGCCTTTACCCTGACTAGGAGAGCCATATCATGGTACAACAAGCAGCAAAGTTGCACAACAGTGTCAGCTATGGAGGTAGATTGTGTATCTTGTACCATAGAGATAAAAAAGTGTTACCATTGGGGATATATATAGACTAACAAGGTGATTATGTTCCCTTAACTAAACTCATTCCTAATGATACATTCAAAGCTCATTGGTTGAGTCTTGGAATTCGTAAGGTTTGGTATTTAGACGCGTTCTGTTTCGTGATAGACATGTTTCTTTTGTAAATGGGCAAAATGCTCATAACTTATTGTTGCACGTTAGGCATATTAAAATGTCATAGGCTTCTGATTGGCCTAGTCACACAGGCAATCGCCCTAACGCTTGAGTAGCAGGCAGGATGAGACTGAATCATATTGGCACTAGGTGTGCAATGTTGATTACTCACACTGAAAGTGTATGAGTAGAATGAATATAGTCGCCTTAGTGAGACTAAGATGAGACTCGAGGGAGTCGAGTATGAAATAAGTTTTCATATCGAAGCCTTAAAAACCAAATCTTGGGTGTCAAGATTAACATTTAGTATGTTGATCTAGTGGCTCAGATTACAGTTTTGGGTGAAAATCTAGCCTGATGATTCCCATGGTATAAAGAGTGACGTACCCAGCTGAGTGAGAGCTATGCCATGACACACATCTCATACTGTGTGTACTTATAAGATGACCCATACATGGAGTAACTATTGACTTCTCTATCTCTTGTCACTGTGTGACCCTATGAGCGATGACCCTTTGACTTAAAGCTATGATATGAATTCGAAGGTTGACGATGCTACTTTAATGTGATTCTCAATAACCACGATGTATACGGTTCAGCGAGAACACGTTAAGAAAGCAGTTAAGCTAAGATGAAATTTCATGAGTGTTTAAGGAAAAATTGATCCACCATCACCACATCAGCACGGGCGATTATGTTGAAAACATAATCATATGATATATCAGGCATAAGGGATTGGAAATGCCACTGGTGATGTCTTAGGATGGTTTTGGAGTATCGCATTTTGTGAAAGTGTTATGTTAGTTGGATGGTAACTTAATATAATATCACTTGTTATTTTTGGTCGTACGTCTTATTCCTGGTATGAAGCGTGAGGAGTTGTGATATATGGAGAATAAGTGTTTTATGGCCTAAGTAGCTGAGTGAGAGTTGTTAATCGGGCCTAATAGGTTTAGGCCCAACGGCCACTTAAGTCACCTAGGGCAACAACCCTAGTTGCCCCCTAAGCTATATAAACTGGTTTAAGAGGGTTAGCCTCGAAAGACGCTATGAGGTGAATATTATGTCTCCTATATTCTCTTATTTCTCTCTCATGGCTGAAATACCATCTATCGAGTTCTCGGGTTTAGGACGTGGAAACCTAAAGCGACTCTAGTAGCTGCTTGGTATTCTAATTGACGTGGATTGGTATTCTTATAAACGTGGACTATTACCGGCAGTATACTTCCGCATCCACGTTAGTCCTATTTCTTCTAACACTAACAATCACCGAAATTTTATTGCTGCTATTAACATGAGGTAGTCAAAGTTGCTCGCAGGAGGCAAGCCATGCAGGAAGAAATCCATGCTTTGGAGAAAAACAACACCTGGAAAATTAATGATTTGCTATGTGACAAAAAACCCATTAGTTGTAAGGGGTTTATCCGGTGAAGTACAACTAAGATGGATCTATACAGAGATTCAAAGCTCGTTTAGTCATTCGTGCCAATCATCAAGTTAAAGGATTCGATTATAATGAAACCCTCATCCCATTCGCCAAGATGACAAGCGTACAATGTTTTTTTAGTGTTGTTGTGGCAAAAGGATGGGGCCAGCACCAAATGGATGTCAACAACGTATTCTTATATGGTGATCTTGATGAAAAAGTTTACATGACTATGCCGCCCAACATTACTTATGGCTGACCTAATCAAGTTTGGAGGCTTAAAAAAATTCCTATATGGGCTATGACAAGCCCCCAACCAATGATTTTGCTAAGCTCTCCTCTCGACTCTGTGAGTATGGCTTTGAATGGTCTTATGCTAATTATTCACTATTTACGCATCGAGACGATGATGTTTTTATGGCCTTATTAATTTATCCCGATGACATTATTCTTGGTAGCAATGATTTGCAGCTTGTCTGAATGTAAGGCCTATCTGAATGAATGTTTTAGTATCAAATTCCTCGGTCCATTCAAGTATTTTCTTAGCATAGAAGTAGCTCATGGGCCACAGGGCATGTTTCTCAGCTAGTGGAAATGCACCTTAGAGATCATCGATGAGTGTGGCCTCTTTGGAGCCAAGCCTGTAGATTTTCCTCTTGAACAAGATCATAAATTGGCTCTAGTAGATGGTGCACCCTTATATGATGCTAGTAGATATAGATGGTTAATTAGGTGTATCATTTATCTGACCATCACTGCCTGATTTTAAGCTATGTGGCACACATTTTATCGCAATTTATGCAAGCTCCATGGGCCGAACATATGGAAGCTACATGACGGTTCTTAGATATTTGAAGGGGATAGCCGGTAATAGTATTTTGCTATAGGCAAACAGTGATCTACAGGTCAGTGCCTATTGTGATTCAGATTGGGGGGCCTATCTCCTAACTCGAAGATCCATAACATGTTATTTTGTGACAATTTGGGTATCCCTAGTCTCTTGGAAGTCTAAGAAACATGTCACTGTATCTCAGTCTTCAGCAGAAGCATGGTATAGGTCAATGGCAGCCTTAACCAGTGAGCTTATTTGGTTCAAAACCTTCTTTGCCTCTCTAGGAGTATTTCATTTTCATGGAATGCACATGTTCTGTGATAATCAAGTAGCTATCCATATTGCAAATAATCCAGTTTTTCATGAAGGACCAAACATATCAAAATCGACTGTCATTTTGTTCGAGAACTATTTCAATCGGGAGGTCTTATATGATCTCACATCTGCACCGAACTTTAGCATGGTGACATTAGGACTAGGGCTCTCAGCAGGCGCCAGTTCTAGTCCTCAAGAGCAAGTTGGGCATGGTTGAGTTAACATGCACCAACTTGAGGGGGGTGTTGAGATAATCTTTGTAATAATATTGGTGATAATATTTACCATAATACTATCCTTGTATATCTTTTTCATTATCTCTTGTATCTTGATAATATTGTTGATGAGTTTAGGGTAAAGAAGGTTTTTGTATCTTGTATAGGAAGCTAAGGTTTTAGGGTGCATGGGAGCTAGATCGAAGGCTCTCAAGTATGTACTCGACCACATTGAATTTGTAATAGCAAGAAAGAATAAATACGAAAATAATTTTCTTTCTTCTAAAAATCCAACTTTACAGGATACAATTTAAACCTGAAAATTCGAATAAAGCCACCCTAATTGACACCCAAATAATAGCTAAAATAGGTATAAATATAGGAAGGTGTTAATTTAGAAAATGAGCATGGACTTTAACAACTTGTAAGCAAGTCCATCCTTGATTTGCTAGCAATTACAGAAAGCATATTTCAGCCTCTATTTTAGAAAAATCATATTAAACTCAAATTTCGTAAAAGATAAGAAATCCTAATAACTTTATCTTTGCCACCTCTATCTTTTGTTTGTGAAATCAATTTTTTGCAGACAACATTGATTTTCTAAGCCTTGCTGTAGCATATTTTTTATGAGCATATTGAACTTGAAAACCCCACGGATTTGGCTTCTTCGAAGTTGTGGTGGTAACTGCAAGTTTGGAGTTGATTGATCCCTATTATGAAACATCAACACCATTCAAACAAAATTCAACAGAATCTCCCCTTTTTGGGGGGACAAAAAAAGGAAAAACCACACTCTATCTATTGGTCCAGTTTGACTAGTTAAATCACCCTAGAAGGCTATAAGTAGGGCGATGATCAAAGTAGCAAGATAATTGAAATAGAAAATGCAAAAAACTAAATGTGGACAAAACATACAATTTATAGAAGTTCGACAACACTTAGTCCTCTACTCACAGGCGCCCCTTGTCGATGGGATTTTGAGCCTCGTTTTTTTGTTACGTCGGTCGATTATACATGATTTACTAATCGTACAACTTATGAGTTGACCCTACAACTCTATGTATCTCAACGTATGCGTTGCTCCCCAACCGTACTTGGGTAGTCAACCTTCCAACTAATCAACCCAACCCAATACAAAGAAATATAACAAAATATACTTTATAACAAGAAGTAAATAAGCACAATAGATATACCAATATAAGCTCGATGTATCTCTCAACGTCTTCTTCTTAATTTGCAAGTATAGCTCTCTTTTTTCTTGTTCTTTGTTTATGCTCTTTTGTATCGCTTTCAACTACAAGGACCTCCCCTTTTTATAGCAAATGGAATTGAAGTAGCCGTTATATTCAAAAAAGAAAAGAAAATCTTCAACTGGTCTTCAAGCCCTTGGAGTCCAATTTCAAGGCCTTGAACTGTGACTAATTTTCAGCAACAACAACTCCCAAAATCTTCAACGGCTAATTGTTGAGTCTTCAATGGTAATTGTTGATTCTGCTTGAGAATTTAGCTTATGAAATCGGTTAGTTGCTATTTTTAGGCCAAGCAACAACTAGAATTTAATTTCAAAGGATATGATCATATTTAGAAAATCATAATCTCATATTCAAATTTGAATCACACAATATAATATCATAAAGATCACATATTCAAATTTGAATTCTGAATTATCTCAAGATATTGTGGCAACTTATATCAACTCAATTAAGCAATATGCACTAACATGCCAATATTCACTTAGAATCATAACATATTCAAACAATATAAATTTCAAGATAATTCAAATACAACATAATGAATATATCAATTAATTAATTTCTTTTTGTCTTTCATCAAAACATATTAATAAATACATTGTAAGCTTCAAAAAAGCTAATAGCATCTGAAAGTCACCTATGTAGTAATCTTTTACGCAAATCCAAACATAAAGAAATCAACAATTATTCTCTAAGTCTCTTATCTTCAGCTCTCTCGATCTTAAGTCTTCACTATGTTTTCGTTCATGTGACCAGCGGAATGCTAACGAGAAGCCCAATAGATGGATGTTGTTGCTCTCTCTCTCTCTCTCTCACACACACACACACAGAGACATCGCAATCAAGGCTTCCCAGAATCGTCTTCCTTTTGTTAGTGCAAATTCGATTTTGATCTGGTTTTTGATATGTAGTTTGTAGATTGAATAATTTTTTTAAAAGAAAAAGTTTAGATTGAGCCCTTGATCTTTTAGTTTTGACTATAAAGAAAAAGAAATGAAATAGAACCCATGAATTGACTGGATTATCTCGAAAAAATGAACAAGCAACAAGAGTATGCCTCCATAGAAAGAGGTACAGCGTACAATACATCTATACAAGAGGCTAGTTCCCCCCCCCCCACCGTTTGCTAAAAACAACTTAACATTAACTGAGAGGGGGAAAAACAAACAATGAGGATATAATGCTAGCCGCTGGATTAAAGAAGCGTTGACGCGTTGTTGGATGGATGGCTCAACTGCTGTTTCAGTCATTTGATGAATAGTAGAGGAGCCGAATCCTTGAACTTGGCCATTAAAAGCCAGCATAGCGTCTCGAGGAGAGATAGGAGGGGCGCGCCGAGAGGCTCCTTGGTGCGTCGCAACAGCTGACTTGAGCCTTGTGACTTGCTAAGCTGCTACGGTACAAGACACCCCGATCCCTTTTTTTTATCGTTTTTCTCCCAGAAACGACGTCGTCTTGAGGGCTTGACTCCACTTTTTTTTTTACGGGAATTTTTGGGTGTGAAAAAGAAAAGGAAAAAGCAAGGGAAATGCCTGGCATATGGACCATTGGAGGTAGGGAGACACCCAACATCTCTCTACCTAATTCAAATTTTTTTTTTTTGGGGTGTAATGTTTGCCTATAAATTGTTCAATTTATCTTCATTATTCTCACACAAAATTCTCTCACTTTGTCATCCTCTTCAGAAAATTTGTGGTTTTTTTTTGCATTTCTAGTGAGTTATTTTATCAAGAATGAAATGAAACAATTTGTATGAATTTCTATTTTTAATCCCTTAAATTCTTAATTTTGCATATCAAACTTGAGATTTTATTTTACTAACTTTGTTATTTTGTCTTTGTAGAGAAGTTCTAGTGTTGTATTTTATCAAGGATATGTGTTTTGAAAAATATTATGCGAATATGTTTGTAAATATGATATGATTAAAATTAATTATATGTTGGTAGAATATTTTTAGACATGTTGGAGGTAAATTATTCAAATGAATATAGAAGGTAGGATACATTACTAAAATGAATATAGAAATGACTATGATAATTAAACTGAATTTGTTAGTTCATAAAATGAATGTTTTCCTTTTTTACTATATGTTACTAAAATAAATATACAAATGACTATGATAATTAAAATGAATTTGTTACTTCATAAAATGAATAATTTCCCTTTTTAGTATATTTAACAAAAATGAATATGTTGCTTATTAAAACAAAAGTAGCCATTTTAGTAGATGCTAGTAGATGGAATATGTTAATGAAAATGTTACTTATTAAAGTGAATAGAAGATTGAACATTATGATGTGGTTAAATGGTTAATATGACTTTCCTAACTAAAATGAATATGGTTTTATTCATGAAATTTAATTTGAATACGATTATATGTTTATATGTTAATATGATTATATGTGGTAGTTGTATGCACATGGTTAAATGACTATAATCATTTGAATGCGATTATATGATTGTATGTAACTTGAGTCATTTGAAAATGTTTGTTTACTTTGTAATCTCATTACCTTCAATTACTATAACTCATTAAAATATTAATACAATTAATTATAAGCTTGTAGGTGGTAATTGCACCTAAAATATAGACCCTAACACCCTAGAGGGTGACGATTCACTCCAAGCGAGAGGGAATAGTGCTACCTCAATTCCACCACACAATTCCTATGTGTCTTACCCCCAATATGCACCACAAAACTACCACCATCATTTGCGTCATTCAGATTACCTACCATAACTTAACACGAGGATTTCGAGTTATTTAAGTCAAAATCCTCGAAACTATTCTCCATCATATTGCCCCTCGACACAAAGAATCTTTGAATGTGCATAGTACTAAATACTTATATTACCTTCCTTACTATCCCCAGCCACCTCCTCACCCAAATTATCTTTTTGCAGGGAGCAACTCTACACCGTCAACCACACCAATGAGATCAATGGTCAAGGTGGGGCACTTTGAGACAAACATTAAGGCAAGTGCTGATGAGGGGGGTGCAGAGGAAGTAATGGGGATAAAATTGGTGGCGTGAAAAAGTGGATAGTTTTTGAAGATCAACGGCTAATACCGGCGTGGGTTAATGTAGGAACGGATCTTATTGTCAGGGCCGATAAAAAAAAGTGTAGCTTCTAGGCTATGGTGGCCTCGAATTTCAACGAGCACTGTCCACATGTGGCATTGACACGTACTTCAAAGACATGTAATAGCCGATGACTTTGGTGCTAACCAATAGTTAATAAATGGACAGGTATTATGTTGGAAGTAGAATATAGTAACCAAAGTGGGTGAAATAATGCTAAGATTCTATAGGAGGCCCATAGATTGTACACCGAGTATACAGAAAAGAAGTTTAAATTGAAACATTGGTATGAGATGTTCAAGGACCAACCAAAATGGAGGGTGATATGTGACCCATCTCAGTCAAGGTCAGGTTCAGGATCATCAAAAAGGTCCAATCCCAACATCGAAGGGGCAGGACATGAAGGTGTCAGTGGGAGTGAAAGAACCGAGGGCTGGAAAGCTAGGAAGAGAAGGCTGAAAAAAAGGCTAACAACACCGTCATTGATTTAGTCACTACTCAGCTTAAGTAGTTGAACAGTAGCAATGCTGATGTGAATCAAATATTCAAAGATTTCATCATAGCAGCAAAAGAAGAAAAAGCTCAGAAGATGATGATGAGGAAACAAAAGTTGAGGGCCCAGAAGGATAGAATAATGATGATGGACGCTTCAAAAATGACTCCTAAACAAGCAGCTTATTATGAGCAAAGGAAAGCAGTAATCTGCAAAAGAGATCAGGGCATTTATCATCAACTCAATAATATGCCTTCCCTCCCCTTTCATCATATAAGTTAGAAGAACTATATAGCTCATCTTAGATTGTGAGATCTGACTATATAACTTTTATTTTCCATGTGTTGTCTGAGATATGAATTGGTGTACTCATGTCCTGATATGAATTTATGAAAATGGGCATGTCTATTATTGTTTAATACAATGATTACTCTTTGGGTGCATTAACATTTAATCATTATTATGATGCGTAGGCCGTTTGTGATGGATAGTTTTAATGTTGAAAAGCTACCAGTTGAGGAAGAATCATCCTCCTCATCCTCCCCATCTTCATCAGATGATGATGTCGTGATACCCATCACGGGGCTTACGTCGAACATCAACAATGAGTGCAACAACAAATGACGTTCCTTCTATAACTTAGGCAAGCAATGACAGAGTTGACGCGCTCATTATCTAGGCCTCGGGTGAAGAAAAGATGTATTAAGAGAGATAGAGAAGTTGCCCACAACCACTTATACAAAGACTATTTCGCGAAAGATTCCTTGTATAATGAAAATCATTTTGGACGTTGATTCAAAATGAGGAGACACTTATTTCTCCGCATTGTGGAAGTACTTGACAATCATTAAGAGTACTTTCAAGTGAGGTACAATGAGGCTAGAAAGCGTGGGTTATCACCATTAACCAAGTGCACCGCAGTTATATGAATGCTTGCCTATGGTGTAGCGGCTAATTATGTTGATGAGTACTTAAAGATTAGTGCGAGAGCCGAAACGGAATGCATGAAGAAGTTCACCTTAGGTGACGTTGAGGTATTCGGGGAGGAGTACTTGAGAAAATCCAATTAAGCCGACGTTGATCGATTACTGCAAGTTGCTGAAGTCTGTGACTTTTTCAGTATGTTGGGAAGCATAGATTGTATGCACTGGGAGTGGAAAAATTGTCCAGCGGCTTGAAAGGCATCATTTCAAAAGCAAACTTGCAAGGTGTCATCAATCATCCTTGAAGCCATTGCATCATACAATCTTTGAATATGGCATGCGTTCTTCGAGTTGTCTGGAAGTCTCAATGACATAAACGTCCTCGACCACTCACTTATTTTTCAACAGTTGTATGAGGATCGGACTCCTAAATGTGAGTATGTCGTTAATGAGCATGATTTCCGGTGGAATTTATCCGAAATGGGCGGCATTTGTCAAAATTATCCCACTTCCCTTAGGGTCGAAGAAAAAATTCTTCCCAAAACCTCAAGAGTCAGTTAGGAAGGACATTGAGTGAGCATTCGGTGTGTTACAAACTCGATTTGCCATTGCACGGGCCCCGCTCGTCTGATGGATCGAAAGACATTGTTGTCATTATGAGAGCATGTGTAATACTCATAACATGATTGTTGAGGATGAGCGAGATAACTACGAGCTTGCAATTGACTGCGACGTTGTCGAGAACTGTCCCAGAGCCTATTGTTAACTACGACCACCATCCATGCTATGAGATGCACTTTCAATGATCATGCGAAGTTCGTAACTCCGACACGTATGCAGCTCTCCAAACGGACTTGATAGAGGAAATATGGAAGCAATATTTGGGTCACGACAGAGAGAATAGTTGAATGATCGTTATATTGTAATTTTTTCTAAATTGTTCAACTATTATATTTTTTTTGGGTCCAATTTTAACCAATGCATCTTTTTTAAATTTATTATCAAACTCTTATAATTTCTATATTTAAGATGTGTGAATATTTTTTATTATAACTCTTCTGCTGTTTTTTTTTTTTAAAAAAATTGACCCTCTAATTGGTTGTGTTACCAAATTATTATGTGCGAATTATTTTTTCCAAAAATAATGAAGTCAAATAACCAACCAAAACTAAAAAAATTAAACCAATTAAATATAATTAGGTGTGGGGTCTATAGGTATTATTTTATTTGGTGAGTCAAAGTGGTAAGTTTTTCATTGGAGAGAGTGAGGACAGTGAGGCAAAAAGCTAGAGAGATGGTTGATGTAACAGTGGTAGACCCCCACTGGTGAGCCAAAAAAACTAGCTCACCATTAGGGGTGGTCTAAGGCCCTGTTCTTTTCATTAGTAAATCCAAATTTACCACCATCAATCAGCTTCAACTCATATCAACCCATTTCAACCTATTTCGCGAATAGCAAAAGACTTTAATCCAATTCAACTAACTTCAATCTACTTCAATCAATTTCAACCCACCTCCCAATATTTTAACCAAATTGTACCGATCATACCCAAAAAAAAAAAAAATTCAAGCTACTTCAACCCACTTCAACAAAAACATACTCACTTCAACGTACTTCAACCCGCTTTTACCAATCTCAATCAACTTTACCTATTTACCAATCCATATTTCCCAACCAAAAAAAAAACAAGTCCTAAATATAAGGTGCATCCCAAATTCCTAACATTAGTTGAATATCGTTTTCACACTCTTTATCTTTAGAGTTTAGACCAATAAAACATATATATTCAAAGAAGCATATGAGTATGGATATAAGTGTTGATTTCCAAAATCGATATATATGAATATGCAAATTATATTGTACAATTAGATAGACAATGCATTTTGTTCATTCGATTCTATCTTTATTTATTTTGAGATGCAAAAAGCATTGCTTAGGAAGAGGAGTTTAGAGGGTAAGGCGGCACCTCGACTTCCCGTCCTTCACTAGTTTGATGTTGCTAAGAAATAAACATCTTGTATTTTCTTAAACATTCCTCCTTTGGCTTATTTTCCTCCTTTTCTCTTACTAGTTTGGGCTCATGCTTTGCACGGTGCATGTTTAAATAGACAATTTATAGATATATTATCGAAATAATAAACGGATAGTTAGTGTAGACATAATTAATATTATAATTTAGTAAAGAAAAGGGAAAAACTCAATGAAAAAGTTAAATATAAAGCAACTTCATGCATAAACAATAGGTGTAATAATTGAAAACTATATCATTGTGGAAGAAGTCTATATAAGTATGATGGAGACATTAGAGAGTGAATTTCTTCCACTTAAAGTATTTAAGATAGCACTAACTCAAAAGGTCTAAGATTCAATTTGAATTGACTTTACTTAAAGTATTGATTAATTCAAAGACCCATGCATTGCCATGGGATTAAATTTTTTAAAGAACTAACAATACTTTTGAAGTCCCATTGAATAATTATTAATTTGATATCAATATATATGTATTACATAAGTTTCAGTCTAAGCCCTATTTCAAATGTCCTATACTATAATACTTTTTTTTTGGGATGAAATCCTTTTTCATGGGATGAAGATATTTTTAAAATAAGATTACATGAATGTTCATTACAGTGAGTGTTTGCCAAAATAAATTCATTTATTTATTTGTTTATTTTTTATATGGGTGAAATTTTGCCAAAATTTATTTCGTATAATAGAAAGTATTCCATAACCAATAAATTATTCATTCAAATTATATCAACCAGTACAACTAAAATAAACTTATCAATTCAAATCCTTGTGAATACCCATGTGCAAACAGATGTAACTTAGGGGGCATTTCTAGCTTTTGTAAATCTGGCATGAATGGAACTTACCATGTTCTTTATAAAAATTCTCCTTAGAACATTTAAATAATATGACAATATGGTAAAAAGCATATTTTTAACCCATTTAATTAAATAGATTGACACAATTAACCTATTTAATTAAATAAATTAAGTTTTGTTAAGATTCTCGATATGCGAAAACACCTGTTTGACCCTGATCAACCCATTTACGAAGTTATTGTTTATCCATTGCCCTTTTATTTGGGAATTAGGAAATAGAAAATAGAAGATAATATATGACATCTCTAAAACATCCCCTAACCTGACAAAGATTATATATATATATATATATATATATATATATATATATATATATATATATATATATAATATATATATATATATATATATATATATATATATATATGTATGTATGTATGTATATACACATATGCATATGCATACATCTCTCTCTCTCTCTATATATATATAGAGAGAGATGTATGTATATGCATATGTGTACATACGTACATACATACATACATATATATATATGTATGTATGTATGTAGTGTGTGTGTGTGTGTGTGTATATATATATATATATATATATGTATATATAAGTATGTATGTATCAATGAACTTACCTGACTAACAAGTAAGGCCTGCATAGAGAACTGTAAGCTGCAAGAGAAAAAAAATGAATACTATTATAAGAAATATGCTTTGTGTGTAAAATAATGACAACATTCAAAATATTAATTTCATCTGATAGAGCACACCTTGACATTCAGAAAAAAAAAAAAAAAATGCTATTATGCAACATTGAAAAAGAGCTAACACATACAATCAAAATTACTACAAATAGAGTACTTAATCTTTTACAAATCAAGCTGATTTAGTTCAAACATAAATGAGCATGAATTTGCTCAAATGATGTGTGTATTCCCATAAGTAAAGGAAGATATTTGTGTTTAACCCTCATGTATTTATGTGCTTTCAGAATAACCCAAAGGTTAAGCATAAAGGAATATAAAGTTGCATTAACCGTATTCTTTTGTCCTTGAATTCTTAGTGAAGTCCATTAGGGTCATACCTGCTGTTTGGGAAGCACCATCATTCATTGTGAAACCAACTTATCGAACAATTTTGTATAACAATCACTTCCTTCAATGAGCATTTCTTAGGGAACATTGAGTACGTTGACTAATGGAGTTGCAAGCAATGACGCAAATCTAGTAATATCTAATATAATGACACCTATAGGAACTTAGGAAGAAGCAAGTTAGCAGCTTATGTGCCCCACCGGAAGAATAACCCTTTCGAATACATATGTTAACACTTAAGACATTCAGTATTGGTGTCCATGGATAATAATTTGCAAGGACTTCTATTTGCAGTTCGTTAACTTACAACATAAGACAAATTTATGAACTACTACACAACTCAATTAATCATCAAAGTCATGGCCATCCTCATATATTTCTAAAGGAAAGAAATAAAAAAGGAACATGCCATACACCATTGAAAATTTATACATTTTCCTTGTGCCAAATCGCCCTTTTTATCATTTAAAATCATAACATATAATAAACATCAAATACATGTAGCATGAAAAAACCGAAATCAGACTCATAAACCAAGGAAAAACTAAATCAAATTTACTGAAATTAACCTCATCCATCAGACCTGCAATCGCAGGAGAGCCATGTTCAAGCTTCCAAAATCAAGTCAATTGTCAACAGCCAAGAACACGAGTAATCCTAGTACCCCTTCTTCTCAGTCAGTATCGGTCGATGATCACAACTCAGGTAATTCCTCTATTTCACTATGGACTCTCCATCTCTATTTTCATCGCCCAACTAAATCATGCTCTTTACCATTAGCCTAAAACTGAGGCTAACAAAATTAAGTACTAGAGGAGTTGATTGAGCAACGACAATGACCAGTGGCGAAAGAAATGAGACAAAACCTGAAATCATCTACAAATACAATTTAGAAGAAAAGTAGAATTGAGGCTGGGTAATAGTAATTTTTAATATACATGCAACAAACAATCCTAGCGACCAGTACCACTGGAGCTAATCATAATTGAACAAATTAGTAACCCTCTCATTTGTAGTTAAACAGACAATTTTTTTTTGTTATTTAATGGTCAAAATTGAGGCAAATGAATATAATAGTCGCGGATTCGAATCATTTTCCCCCTATATTAAAGCTGTGTTCATTATTTTCTATGAAAAGAGGGGGGGAATCCAAACTCCCTACCTGGAAGTGCCATATAATTTGCAACACCCTTGCCACCAGCAACCAAAAAACAAAAAAAGGGAAAGATCTTTGTTTTTCTTGGTTTAGTTTACTTTCTGGTTTCTACTCAGCTCTCCTCTGGATGCCCCATCCTCATGCCCTCGCATTTGTGATAGGCATAACCCACCCCAACTGTAAGCAGTTCAAATTCCGCGGGCAGATCAACATTCTTCTGTTGAACTACCAAAAGACAAGATTTAATAGCCAAATCAAGCATTAACCAAGTTCCAAGGGCATAGAGTGATGCTGCAATGCATATTCATCTTATCAGATTCTGGATGAGTCTACAATTCCTCTCCAACATTTTGCTTCTCAGAAAATAGATTCCAACTCCTAAAAAGCTCAGTTCTTTTTGAAAGATCGAATTTTTGGCTAACCCCAGATGAAATCTTGTGATATTTTGATGGATAATAGCCAAAAGCCATATAATTGAGTAATATTTTTTCTGGGAGGTTATGCTAGAGAAACAGCTGACTGGCCATCGGTTTGATTGTTCTATGTGTGATTGGTTCTGGGATCAAGTCATTACTCAAGGTGATTCTTCCCAGGTACCCTTATATGTTTAGAAATCATCCACAAATTCAAAACCTGAAATCCACAAATACAATTTAGACAAAACCTGAACTTAAAACAACGGTTATAGAAGTAAAACCTTGCAAAGGAGACTTACAGAGCAAGACGTGAAAGCATATAAGATGATTCAAGTCTCCCAAAGATGAAAGAACAACAAAATCCCTAAATTGATCAAAACCAGTGGACAGAGGATTGCTTTTGAGATCCAAAAACTAAACTTAAAACCAAGTTCTCATAATTAAAACTCAGCAAATGAGACTTACAGCTCAAAACATGGAAGCCTAAAACATGATTCAAATCTCCTAGAAAACAAAGAAAGACAAAATCCTCCAAGGATTTCGTGAATAGCACTGGAGTTTAGAGAGAGAGAGTGAGAGTGAAGTAGGAGAAGTGCAGTTATGTGGGAGATGAAGGGACCAGACAAACCACTGTATATATGTCAGTGCGTAGTTTTTGATAAATGGGAAAGACTTTGAATAGAGGGAAGTTGTGGGGGTTTTTTTTTTTTTTTTTTTACACGGTATAATTAAATTTTTTTTAGTGGTTATAACTTAGTGGAATGTTTGAAATTTAAAATAGGTGGGAAGTATCTTTTTGATGGGATTGCATGAAATTGTAGGATTAAGAAAGGGAAGGATGATAAGTCACTTTTATTCTAACATTTATTATATAAAGATTTTCTATTTTTCTAATACATTTTGCCTCAATTTTTTTATAACTTCTTTTTTAATTTTTTATATTTCTTACATAGCATCGTATATTTTCTTAAACTTTTCTCCTTTGTCTGATTTTCCTCCTTTTGTCGTACTTTTCATTTTTCCAATACAGTTTCCACTGATTTTTTTGTAACTGCTTTTGCGTAAACTTTTTATATTTATACATATATTCCTATGTTGTTTATGATATATCACAAACTATCTTCATATATTCGGAGCTAACTCAATATTTTAAAATAAAGGGCAATCATTTCAAACCAAGAACAAACTGAATGGACTACATATTATTACTCACTAAATATTTAAGTTTACTAGATAGTTTAGCTGGTGCTTTTTAAATACAAGTTATTGCTCACTGAATGCTTAAGCAATTATAGTTCAATGAAAGATAGAATGCAACTCACTAAACATATACTATAGCTCGCTACACATAAACGACAATTCACTAAACTCCATTAAATTCTTTTAAATTATAATGTATTTGAAAAAACATATGCTATAACTCACGAAACAAATATCACACTAGAGGCTTGCTTACTAGAACTGTTTATGCGCTCATAGTATGAGCAATTAAGTGTAATTGCTCACTAATGTTTTTTAAATTATATTTTACGACAATGTACTTTCGTATAGACATACACTATAGCTTAGCAAGATAGAGTACAACTCACAAAAACAAATGCTATAGCTCACTAGATATATACAACTTATTAAATATGTAACACAGTTTGCTAAATTCTTCTATGTTAATTCAAATCACACTATAGGTGACTAAACATGTATTATAGCTCGCTAAATTCTTAGTTTTGTTTAAATTTATTCTCTTCAACTAAATTTAGTCATTTTTCTTACTTGTAATATTTTATTAAGATCACATTTAACTTTTCAATAACTTCATTTATTTTAATGGGATTAAAAACAAACATATAATTGAAATTTCTTACTTTATTTTTTCACCATTTCATTTATTTAAGATGACCATCTAGGTTTCAAGTAGACGAGACAAGCATATTGAATTTAAATGATGAGTATACAGTCAGATTTAGTTCAAGGAGCATATAATTGTATAATTTATATTAATTTCTTGCTAAATGCACAACAAACTCATTACACATATCACCAATCCAAATTTTAAATGAATGGGATAAGCACAATAATTTAAAATGATGAAGATATTTAGTCTAGGATGTTGAAAAAGTTTTACTGACCTATGCTTATGTCTTTTTAAGAGACCTATTGTATAGTGTTTTACTGAGCAACGATATACATTTAATAAGTTATAATATATATTTAGTGAGTTATAAGTGATCAGATGTTAGCGAGGTATCTACTACGTGTTAGTAAACCAAATGAAGGTATACTTGTGTAGACGTAAGTGAGCTATACAGAACTTTTTGTGATTGGAAACGAGGTGTACATTAGATGACATTAGTAAGCTACGCAACAGTTTTAGTGAGCCATTAATCAAATTAATAATATGAAAAGGAAAAATAACAACAACAACAACAATAATAATATTTTATTTTATACATTAGCAAACACATGCACATTCTTGCTCATATTCTTAGCTATGATATTTTTTAGTGAGCTACACTATGTCTCGTGGTCGGCTATTACTGAGAAATATCTTATATTCATCTTGTGATGTGCTATGATATATTTTTTGGTGATTATGATGCATTTGATTCACATTTACTTTGTCTCTTAGGAGAGATATTGTATAATATTTGAGTTAATTGTGACATATATTTGGTGAGTTATGATATGTATTTAGCGAACTATGAGAGTAAGCAAATGTTGGTGAACTATGTAATATATGTTGCTAACAAGAATGAAGTTGTACATGCGCAAATATCAGTGAGTTAATTATAATATTTTTAATGAGTGAAAACCAAACATACATGAATAGATATTTTGAGAGCTACACATTATTTTAGTGAGCTATTAATCAAATTAATAATATAAAGAGTGAAAATTAACTATAAAAACAACTGCTACTACTACTACAACAGCCTCAACAATAACCATAATATCTTATTGTATACATTAGGGATCACATATACATTGTTGTTCATATTCTTAGCTATGATATATTTTGGTGAGCTGCACTATGTATTTTGATAAGCTATGATGTACGTTTAGTGAGCAATACTTTAGGTTCATCTTGTAAGGTATTTGATATATTGTTTCGTGAGTTTAAGATATACCTGAAAAGTTTTATTCACATGTATGATGTCTTTTTAAGAGAGCTATTATATAATATTTTGGTGAGGTATAACATACATTTAGTGAGCTTTGATATATATTAGTGACCTATGATTTATATTAGTGAATAGATGTTAGTAAACTATACAATATATGTTAGTCAGTCGAACATACGTGTACAAGTGCACATGTTAGTGAGTTATAAAATATTTTTGCGAGTGGAATCCAATAGTATAGAAATAGGAATTAGTGAGCTATATGATATTTTTAATGAATCATTATTTAAATTAATATATAAAAAAGAAAATAAAAAGTGGGACAAAAAAGTTTCTTTAAAAAAAGAAAGAATTTAGTTTTACCGATAAAAAGAAAAGGAGTTGAGTATATAAAAGATCGGGGGGGAATCCGAATATAAATGTTACATAAACAAACAGGAAGAAAACATTTAAAAAAAAAAAAAAACTACAGTGGATGCTGGGAGCGTCGAATTGTTGCCTTCAAAAAATGGGACTGAACTGCGCTTCACGTGAAGCAAAGCGCGGAAAATATTATACGGTTGTGCAGATGAGACCGAACGTACAACCGATTATACGCGCCCACTTATGCGGTATAAGAACAGGATATGAGAATATGTTTGATTTCAAATCAAAATGGACATGGGGCAGATACCTGAACCTACCCCAAGTCTGTCTCATCTCTGTCCCTGCTTCCAATCAGGCAATTTGGAATTTAAACCCTGCTCTCCGGGTTGGCGCAAATACATTTACTTAATTATCACCCGCAAATTATGCAATATCTACATCTTTGCATTTTACTTTGATTATCACCACCAAATTATTGAATATCTGTGTCCCCAAGTGCCCTCTTATTGGATTTTGCCGTTAAGTAAAAGGTGAACTATTTTAGTGGTTGTCTAGTTTAGTGGGGTTTTATTCATATCTTGGGTGCTTTCTTTTTTTATTAAGCCCCAAAAAATGTTAAGATGGTCTAATCATGATCATTCATTGAACTTAACGTTGTATTGTTTTTTCCTGTTTAAGTTTCTAAAACGTAGTAATGATTTAAAAATTTACTAATCATTTTTTTCCCTAAAAAAGCCATGTGCAAACTTAAAAGAGACGAACGTACTTAATCAAATCAAGTCCATTGTGCCAGTGGCCATATGCCAATTTGCTTAGAAGAGTTACGGGACATTTTTGTTCTCTTCTTTTATATGCCCAGAAGCAAGGAAAGCATTAAAAGAAAAAGCGAAAAAAAAAAAAACAAAAAGAAAACAACAGAGTTGAACATCACATCTATAGGCACCTTCCACAGGTTGCATCATGAGGAGGGCTTGTTTTTTTTCGTGATAAGATGCAGCTATAAAGTGTAAGAAAATGTAAGGAGTTGTAAAAAGTTATAAGGAACTACAAGAACTGTAAAGAAGAAGTAAGAATATGTAATGAGTTGTAAGAAACTGTAAGGATAGATGTGAAAAATTGTTGAATTATCAAAAGTTGTATAGTATAATGTTTAGAAACGTTTGCATATTTGTTAATCTTTAATGTATGAATTGTGGAAAAAATTATTTCATGAAAGTAAATTATGTGTATCACTGGCATTTATGAAATAAATTTTATAACATTACTAAAAAATTATATTTTACCATTTACAGAAAAAATTTATTTTTTATGACTATTGCTTTGGATGATAAAAAATAATATCGAAATAACGTAGTCAACGAAAATATACCTTTAAACAAGTCAATTAAATAACAATAAGATACGTTCAAGCTGGAAAATATGTAGAACCAAATATGTTCTACACTTGAGAGGTTTTTTGTTATTAAAATTAGTTTCACCTCCCTATAAGTAAATTAAAAAACAAACAATTTTTTTAACAAAATTGAATAGGACCCTAAAAATAAAATCCTATTTAAATTAAACATTTTGGAATTGAATTCAACCCAATGTTCAATTGTACGATGATAGTAACAATGTTGTCATAGATAAACTTATGGATGAAATCTATGAAATAATTGAAATAATTTCGTCGCCTGCAGTTTAACTAT
The DNA here is from genome assembly GCA_029747015.1 of Carnegiea gigantea. NCBI lineage: Eukaryota > Viridiplantae > Streptophyta > Magnoliopsida > Caryophyllales > Cactaceae > Carnegiea > Carnegiea gigantea. Next base: position 154,527 of record JAKOGI010001489.1, read on the forward strand.
TTTCATGCATGATTCATATCGAAACTCAAACATCAATGTGATTTTTGTACTATAACTTTTTGACTTATTTTCTCTATAATGGCATATATGGTTCATGTCAAAACTCAAATATCACATCGTTAAATTCTATTTATGTGTTTATACAAATATTATATTAATAAAAAGTTGTAAAATTTTCATATCGGTTGTCTATGAAAAAATATACACATATTTCTCTAAATATGAGAAAAAAATAGATAACAAATTAAATGTTATAAAAAATATATAAAGATATTTAAAAAATATAGGAAGATGTAAATAGATATAAGAAGAAGTAACAAGTTATAAAAAAATTTGTTAAAAATATAAAAAATTATAAAAAGCTGTAAGAAGTTATAAATTGTGAACTAAATCCTCTCATCACAATCACAAAAAAGAACAGGACTTAATTACAGCAAATTACCAACAATCATTACATTTTATTTCTAATTAACCAATCATTTTTTTAAAAGTAACTCTTTGAAAAGTCCAAGGAATAACCTAGACAATTGCTTTTACCCAGCTGTCGTTGGCCCAGATTTAGGAATTTACCCTTTTTCTCCCCTCCGTTCTTAGCTGATATGGGTTCACTCCTATCTCTACTTTGTCTTTACCCTCAAGCACAAGAAGGGGGGCTATGTACTGGCGGCGATTTTCTAGGGCTAAGGGGTGGCGGTGGTGGTAGACATATTAATCAACGTTGAAACAGGGGGTCTCGCCTCCTGTCCTGTTGCATCTGAGAAAGAGAAAGGACTGCGGAAGGGAATTAGGGTGGTTATTTTTGGTGGCTATGTGGCCGGAGAAGCAGTAGTAGGGGCGTAGGAGCACCACCAACAACAAATTGGCCTACCCCCTGCTTCGTTCTGCTGAGATGAGAAAGAGGAGGGGCAATGTGAGGCGGTGGCTAGTGGCAGCCTCCAATGATTGCAATGGAGGCAACCGTGTTGTGTTCTCAGACACCGGATTAGTTGGGAAGGAGTGGAGCTATTGACCCTTGTTAGGCAAGGGTTGAAACCCCGTGTTCTACTTCGCGCAGGATGAAAACAAAAGAAGGTGGGGATGGAAGTGAATCTTTTATATTAAAACAAAAATGTTAGAAATCTTGGCAATGGAATAAGACGAGATGGACACATATCACAGGCAGTAATCTGCAGTATTGCCGAATGACTAAGAAAGACACACCGACTCTGAAACTCTCCAAAATTGTCACCCGTTGCTCTTCTGAGCAACAACACCAGCGACGGCTCCCCTGAGGCTGTCACTGGTTCCGGTAATCTTTCCTGGCCTTTGCTTACTCCTATCCTCTGTCTTCTAATCTTTCCAGTCCTTATTAGTTGAAATTACGCTTAGGGTTTATCAAGCTACTTTCATTTTAATCACCTTCTATTACTACTATTTAGCCTGTTTGTAGTTTGCTGCTCATCTTTTTAGTGGATTTTGGCTCAGAGTTAGTCTAATTGACGATTTTACAAGCGAGTTGAGTCTCTATTCAAGTTCTAGGGTTAACATGCATTGGCTAAGTATCCCTGTCGCTGCAATGATTTATTACTCGTACCCTCTATTGTCTGAATTCTTAGAGACACAGGTCAAAGAGTGTTTGATGATGATGCGAGGAACTCTATTATGGAGATGGAGGACTCTAAAGATGCACTACAAAATCTCAATTGCTAAAAGATGAAGGGAATAGGGTTTTCAGGACAGAGGACTATCAGATGGCTATTAGCGGGTGTTAAAAATCTCTCCAATACCTTTGCGTGATAATGCCTGAGCCTGACGAAGATGCTCGATTGACGGAGGAACTTGGTATCTCTCTTAATTTTAACCTAGGTACTTGTTGGTTAAAGTTATGTGCTTATAAGGTAGCTAGGGATCATTTTGATTTTACAATTAGGTTAAACTCTTGTAATGTCAAAGCTAGATTCAGAAGAGCTCGAGCTCTATTAAAATTGGGTAGCGTACAAGAAGCTTACAATGACATTTTATTGGCCTTCAAATTTGACCTTAGTAATCAAGAGGTAAAAAAGAACTTAGATATGGTCAAACAAAAGTGTAAATCAAAGTGTATGAAAGATCAGGTGGGGCAAACAAAAATTGGAACTGACTTTGCTGTAGTGTCGACTAATCTGACTGAGGTAAAGTTATTTGATTCTTCAAACTTATGTGGTCCATACTAGCCCAGTTGCCCATCTCAACTTAACTCCCATGATGGAGAATTAGATGAGTCTGGCCAGTTTTCGAAACTAGACCTGAGGGTTGACAAGAAGAAAAAGGAATGTGCAATAGAAGAACTAAATGATAGTCTGTTAAACCAACGGGCTTGCCAAGACTCAAGTAGTATTGAGGCATCTATCGAAAAGATGGGTTGAAGGATTTCGTGTCTGACTATGGCCATATGACTTTGGACTCCAAACTTTGCATGTCGGAATCTAGTTTAAACACATTAATAAGCGTAGAGGGTAGGGCTGGCTCTTCCCCTACGTTATCTCCAGCTGATCAGGACCTAAGAGTGACCCAAAGTAAATCAAGATACAGAAATGGAAGAGATAGGCACATGAGATTGTCCAAGCAGTGAGCCCAGCATGAACTTTAAGGAATGTGGAAACTCTCAGATGAACTCTTCCTTTGGCATGTCTGAATCTACAACTCTTACTTTTCAACGCTCAAGAAGATTAATAGAAAAGGGCCCTTCAAGATGTCTTTGTTTGCCATTCGCAACATATAAAATGATTGAGAGAGGGCAATGGACCGAGTTCTTTAATAGACACTCAATGACCTATGTGGTTGTCCGTGTTCATCATACCCACTCATTAAACACACATCAACAAGTCATGTCTGATGATGACCAAGGAAGCTCTGCAGTTCATGCCATCCAGTTCTCAGCACAATGTCTTGACAAGCCAAAGAAAAGAAAGACAAGCAGATTGAAGAAATCTAGCTATGACCAACGAGGAATAGTCAGCAACAAGCTAAAATGTTGACTACTATTGGTGGGAGGTATGAGCCTAAACCATTTAATACTAACCCAATAGTTTGGTGCAGGGAGGATTGTAGCCATGGGAAGCAATGCAGATGCTAGATTAATAATGCATATCGTCAAAGCGATTGAATCCCTACCACCAAGACTATATGTGGCAAGAGGAAGTTGGACATGTTTGGTTTGGTTGACGAGCTGATAAATAAGAAGCGAATACTTGGCCAATGCATAGGTGATATTAATCGTCCTATAGTTTGTTGTAATGTTAGGATGTTTCAGGTTTAATATTTGTAGGTGAGACCTCGATTGCTTCCTATTAAGTAGTCACTCTTGTATCGTTCTTGGACTTGTAATATATATCTTTGCATTACCCAACATACAAAAAAAAAAAAAAAAAAAAAAAAAAAAAAAGAGATGGGAGTGGGTCCATCTAATAAAAAGGAGGAGGAAAAAAGATGGAGAGGGAATCTGTATATGCCCTTTTCCTATTTTTGCTTTTTGTTAATCATTTTCTTCTTCTATTTTTCTTCAACCAAGTAAATTATTTTATAATCTCATTGATTTATTCTAATTATGGTATTATTTTTCGTATTATTCTAAATTCGAAAATAGACTTAACTAAAGATAAATAGTTGGAATCAATCAATAATTTTTATGGATAATTTAGTAATTTTAAGGATCATTGTATTAAATTAATCATAATTAATTACAATAGTACACTTAAAATTTATAAATTTTGACATAATCAGATCTAGTACATTGTTAATGATCTAAATATAAATCAATGACTGAACCCAGTAAGGCTATAACTCATTTGTCATATCTAACAAATGATTACTGAAGATAATCAAAGTTCATTGACCTTTGAATTATTATTTTCTCACAACTACGTCTTTCTTTTATCCTTGTATAATATAATTAATCTCAACAAAAAACAAAACCTGTTAACCTTATCTTATTCAATGGTATTTCACTGTAGGGTTTGTAAACGCAAATTTCGAGGCTAAAATAAATTAGATAAGAAATTCTGCAACAAATTGAATTTTTGTATTGATTTTTGTATATGGGTACAATCTCTGAATTTGATACAATAAAATTGATCCTCTGATTCGATCTCCTAATGACTTGAGTACTCCGAGGGCTTGATGCTTGATCTCGGTTGATGCAAATCAGCTGAAGAACTCTGAAGACGTTTCTTAGTTCTGATCTGCCAGTGACTGATTGTGATTTCTGAAGCTCTACAAGTCTTGATCCTTCTTGCTTGGTAGCTGGATGCTCCTTGCTGTCTGAGCTCTGAATTCTACAAAATGCTGAATGCCCCAAATGAAGGGAGAAAACCCCTATTTATAAGCTCTGCCGGCTAGGGTTGGAGCCAGGTTTTGGGCCTAGGCCCAGCAATTATTTTCTTATTTTTAAATAAAGAAAATAATTACTAATTCCTGCATCATCGATGACATGTGGCGGCTTTTGATTGGCTGCACTTAATTTTGACCAAGCGGGTCCACCAAAGTCAACGTGACATGTGGCACCTTATGGTTGGTCTATATATATATATTTTTTTTTTATACATGGCACCATCTGATTCGTCATAAAATTTTTACCTTCTACAAATGCCCCCTCGAGAGTCGGCCGCGCAATCATTTTTTGAAGCTGCTGAGTCTCGAATATTTAATTGATGCAAATGATCAAAGGTTTGACGGGTCAACTTTGTTATTTGCCAAGTAATTTTTTTTTGACTTGACATTTGCCTGATTTTTTTTTTTTTTTTGAAATTTAATGAGGTAAGGCTTGGGAAAATAAATTCGGCACCAAGAAATTTTTTTTTTTCCGTACGGCTTCCCCCTTTTTTTACCCTCTTTTGTGTTTTTTTTTTCTACTTTTTTTTTTTGAGTTGATAAAATTCTATCAATAGTTTTAGATAGAGTTTATCTGGAACTTAGAGAGATAAAAATTTATCGATATTCAAATTGCAGTAGGAATAGGAATTTTCAATTGCCTACTACTATATATACTCATCTACAGGTACCTCCAATTCATCAATTTTTTCTATTCAGTGCCGAAAACTTTGAGGTAGTTTTTTTTTTCCTCTTTTTTTTTTGACAGCCCAATAAACACTTCGTTGATTTCATCGATGAGAGGCTCAAAACATTCTCTCATTGTTTTTTTGGGCCTCCATAGAATGGAATCAAGATTACAGCCCCTTATATCAATCTAGATTATCAGTTTGCCGGTTTCGACCTCGGAGAATCAGTTTGTGAAGATAATAAGATTAATAGTTGCAGAATAAAGAGAGGAAAGCTTAATTTTCCATCTTAAATGAGAAGAATTTACAGAGGGAATCTTGTATATGTATCCCACTAAAAGAGGGAGCATATGATCTTTCTATCTCTCTGTACAAAAGCATCTTCCGTTGGCATCAGAAAACCTAGGATACTATCTTTTGCAGGAAGTTGAAAGTCTCCTTGTACCTTAAGAATCCCGTGAACCGAAACTCGGAATTATCGGTAGCAGTTACTTTGCAATGGGCCCGTTGCTGTAGAAAGCCATCCTTTTGGTGGAAATAAAGAGGCGGCCAGCAATAGGACCGCCAGTGGTGTACAAGCACCATGGCTATGGCGGATGGGGAAGGAAGAGAAAGAAGAGGGAGAACGAAGAGCAGCGTCGTGTGGGCCCTTTTTTTTAGTAAATTGTTGTCAAATTACTGTAAAGTGTTGGTCCTGATGAGCCTAACACCTCATCGTAATTAGGCATGTTTTTTTTGTTTTTTTTTTTCTTTGCTTGCTTCTGCCGAGGGGCGCTTGTACTTTGATATTTTGCCTTCCCTTTTCTTTTTGGATTCCCTCTTTTTTTTTTTGTGTAACTGAATCGAGAACCACTGAATTCCCCTTTTTTTTTTCAGGAAGCTGCTGAATCAACTTAAGTTCCTTTCTGCTGGCCACGACTCCCCTGATTAGATCGCGACGTGAGGTCGACTTCTAAGTCGAGGAATCGTTTCTCCCCGTAGATTCGATTCTTCGCAGGCGACTCCCTCACTTAATCTAATTGGGGTCGACTTGAATCTCTTTCTTCCAACCATGGTGCATTTTCTGGATTCATCATCCGATCCCAAGAAGCTAATTCTTACCATCCTGGATAGAGAAGATGATCCAATTGAAGAAGGCGTGACGCTCCGTGTAGATATGCCAACACCCCTACGTCCAGGCATTCTTTACTCCATAACTACCTTGCAGATTCATGCTGGAGTGTGGAATCTACCCGTGACATACAAAGATCAGATGGAGTCATCTCGATTTTGAGAGTCTTGAAGCTTAACTCGCCATTATTTGCATCTTCAGTCCCTTCCCAAGGAGCAACACCCTTACTTAGGCATCGTATCATGGACGGGACACTATCTTGGGGCAATTTTTCACCTTGTTTCTCCGACAACTTCTTCATACCGTGCTATTGGGAATGGCTTGAAGACGTTCTCGGTCGCAACAGGGACAAACTTAAGGAATGGAGGCTTCATGACGGACTATATGCATCACTGTTCTCTTATGACATGAGTCTCACCGTCTTCAAAGTATTTTATGAGCAGTGGTGCCACACTACCAACACCTTTTGCACAGAGAGTGACGATATGTCAATCTCCTTATGGGATTTGCGGACTATAGGTGGACTTCCAGCTGACGGTGCTTACTACGAAGAAGTCATTCCACCCGCCAGAGAACTCCTTTCTGCAGGACGTGAAGAAAATGATATTCCAGCGACTTGCACATTCCTTTTTTCTGCATTCCACAGACTATGCCAAGATGTTCATGGCCTTATTCAACTTCCTGCTACCGAATGGATACGCTTATGATTTCGAGGGCGGCAGATTTACACACTTCCTCCCAGTCGTGACAACAGGAAGCGAGTTAAAGCTCCAACAAACACATCATGTCCATCTGGTATGATTGCTCCTCGCACAGGGCGAACGAAGAGAGAGAAGGACCCTTTTGTGATGCTCAACATTCCTAAGGCTCTAATCGAAGAGACTTACCTTGCTGCCCTAATTTCCTGTTGGCTGTGCTCATTTGTGCTACCAACTGAAGCAGTGTGCCTTATTCGCCCAACTGTGTTTGTAGCTGCAAGCAAACTAGCTCGCGGAGAATATCTAAACCTCGCAATTCCTGCTTTGGCTAGCATTTACCGGGGATTACATAGAATTTCCACGGCTCGGAGCTTGAATAAGTTGGAAGTAATTTTCCCTATTCACTACGTTTATGGATGGTTAGGGACTTACTTCCCAACTTATTTTGATCATCCCCATCATCGGCAGGGCCATCCTAAAATGGTGAGGTTCTCTGGCGAAAAGATGAATCGGACTCCTGACGTATAAGAAGCTCGAGAACTATTGAAATGCAAGGATCCATCCGTCATGTATTCTAACGCTCTTATGAAGGATACATCGATTACCTTGATTGACAACCAAAATTTATCCTCAAGCTGGAAAGCATATTTGATTTGCCTCCGCTCTGGGTTTTTGACTTTGCGACAAGGAAGAACAATTGTGATCGAACCATACTTCCCTTGTAAGTTTGGGCGACAATTTGGCTTCTATCAAGATGTACTCAGTGAGCCACGGATGAATGACAGAGAGGGCACCTTACAGGATATAGCTCGCTATTGGGTCAACCTTACAGAACACATAACAAGGTCCAACGTGACAATTCCTGCTCCTCCTGACAAGAAGTCTTCACTGGTTACCATTGCATATGCTAATTGGTGGCGATCTCCGCGAGGCGACCTTTTCTCTCAAGGGCTTAAACATCCTAGAGGCGAGATGGTGCAACCACGAAGAGCTCCTAAAGTGAGAATTGCTGATGATGCATCCGCCTTAGTTGTCACATCTGGTAAAGCAAGTGCACATAAGCCAATCATGCAGCAGCGTAATGAACATACCCTATCTCCAGCTGAGCTTAGAAAAGAAGGAGGGGATAGTTCCTCATTAGGAGCAAACACATCTCCTCAGAAAAGTAGAAGTTGTTCGCCTGGTAAAGAGAAGATTGAAGCTTTGAGAGGTTTGGGTGTTAGGTCTTCTATTAGTGGAGCGAAGAATTTGTCAGGCTCCAAAAGCAAACTAGACGTTGCCACCAAGCTGCCTAACTCCAAGAACAAGTCTAACAGTGCGACGAGCTCACTGAAATCGGCAAACAAAGCAAAGGGAGAGGTGCATCTTGTTATCCTTCCCCCTTTTTTTTTTTTTACCTAACCCTCCTTTTAATGTAGGGATATACTGCGGAAATCGGAGATAAACTTAAGGCCGTATTTGGTGACAAAGACAGTGAAGCCACCTTGACTGTGCCTGCTGCCAAGTCGATTGAGGACGATTCTATTAACATAATGCCCTCGCCAGTGAAACAAACAGAGCGCTGTGAATCACCTGCTCCTTCTGTTGCAACCTACTTCCCTGGGAGAATTGCTTCTGGCGTGTTTAATGATTTGGCCTTGAGTGTGAAGCAACGTTTTCAGCAACAGTTGAAAAAGTTCATCCCAAAGACAGAGAGTGACCTGGGAAATATTCGCCAGGAAGCTGAGCAAATATATGAAACGTTATCATCCTTTCAGGCAGATTATTTGAGGCTGAAGAATAATGTCGAGGCATACTTAAACGAAGTGGGACAGTATCTGAAATTGAAAGCTCAATTAGAAGATCGGACTCCTACCAAAGATGTGCTAGGTAAGCGGGCAGCCTTATTAGACAAACTTGGGGAGGCACGAGCTTCAGTGGAAAAGGTCGGTGTGCAGTTTGATGAGACAACTACTGCTATCGCCCAAGTTCACAAGCGAAGGAAGCTACTCGAGGCAGATCTTGAGCGAGCAAAGGCGGATGAGCTGGAACTGCAAGACAAATTAGTAGAGACTGAAGCTTCATTGAAGAAAGCCAAAGATAGTGTGTCTCTTCTTGAACAAGAGGTTGCTGATTTAGATGCTGCCCCCCTAGTTACCGCAGAAGAAACGGCTCAAGTGGAAGCAGCAAGGAAACGTGCCCAAGAGCTTTTAGGCACATTGGATGCCTAGACCATGTCCGATGGATTTGTTCTAGAATTTTTTGGAACTTTGCAACTTGCTAGTTCTTTTTTTTTTTTTGGGAACTCAGTATGGTTTTATTGTAATTGGTTTTGATATATTGCGATAAGATGAATCTTTCGATTCGAGTTTACGCAATAATATGCAACTGTACCCAATGAACAAAACCAATACACTAACACAATGACGGCTGTACTTAAGAAATATATCAAAGTTGCCTACGTACCTAGAGGGAGTGTAATACCCTAAAGGATCAAGCCATACGTAGTTGAAGAACATAACATTTTTTATTTGTTTTGTTTTGCCGTTCACAGTTTAGACTCTTGCGGGCCAGGAGTAATACAAAAGAAATTTAACTTGAGAACGAGCAGTTTAGGCTCTTACTTAAGAGCTTTACAACATTAATTCTACTTCAAGGGTAATAACGCTTCAAGAACTTGCCATTTATGGGTCCTACGTGCACTCCATCAGCACCAACTATCTTGTATGCTCCATTTGTGTAGACTTCTCTGACTACATAAGGACCATCCCACTTGGAGGTGAATTTGCTTCCAGACTTGTGAGAAACGATGATCGGTCTTCTTACTGCCAGGACTTGGTCTCCCACTTGGAACGAGCATGGCTGAACCTTTTTGTTGAACGCTCTTGATAAACGGGCTTGGTAGCATTCTAACTTTTGTTGCGCCTGAAGTCTCCTCTCATCAAGGGCCTCCAACTCAGCTAAGCGAAGCCTGTGATTTTCGTCTTCCGTCAAACCTTCCTGTATGGCGATGCGGAGTGATGGGATTTGAAGCTCCAATGGTAGAACGGCTTCAACTCCATACACCAAAGCGAATGGGGTCGATTGTGTTGGCGTCTTGTACGTTGTTCGATATACCCAAAGAGCTTCCCCTAACCTCTCATGCCAATCCCGTTTAGACTTTGCGACAACCTTTTTGAGTAAGTTGCAAAGCGTTTTGTTAAAGGCTTCTGCCAGGCCATTTGCAGGGGCGTTATACATGGAAGACTTATGCTGGGAGAACTTAAACTTCTCGCACAGACTTGTCATCAGGCTGTTGAAGAAAGGCTTACCATTATCGGTGATGATGTTCCTCGGCACACCATACCGATAGATAATGTGTGTCCTTATGAAGTCAACCATATTTTCTTTTTTGACCTCTCTTAGTGGGATCGCTTCCGCCCATTTAGAGAAGTAATTAGTGGCGGCTAGGATGTAGGAGTGATCAGCAGACGATTTAGGCGTGATTGGTCCAACGACATCGAGCCCCCATGCCTCAAATGGCCAAGATGCAACTGTTGGGTGGAGAGGTTCGGGAGGTTGATGTATGAAGTTAGCATGGAACTGGCAAGCATCGCACCTCTTTGCATAATTTATGCAATCTTGCACCATAGTGGGCCAGTAGTAGCCCATCCTTTTAATGCGATCATGTAACCTAGGCCCTGATTGGTGTGCTCCACACACACCTGAATGAGCTTCTGTCATTGCTTGCTTTGCTTCTTCCACGCCCAAGCATCGTAACCAAAGACCAAGAGGGGAGCGTCGATAGAGCGTCCCGTTGTAGTAAAGGAAGCTTGAAGCCCTCCGCTGTATTTCTGTCTTATGCCTTGGGTCACTAGGCAGTTTTCCATGCTCTAAGTACTCAATTATAGGTTGGTGCCAATCTTCTGCATCTGTTTCAAGAACACATATCATGTTGACGTCTTCCTCTGAGTTTTCATCATCTGGTGGAACAACCCAGCAACTACATACTGGAATAGTCATTCCTTCTTCTGCCCCCAGTGCCAAAGTGGCTGCGAGGCTTGCTAGTGCGTCAGCCATCTTGTTGGCACTCCTTGGCACGTGCTCTAATTTGATCATGTCCAACTTATTTAGCAGGCGTAATGCTTGCCTGTGATACGGGACAAGGTCCTCTTTCTTGACCTCGTATTTGTCAAGTAGTTGATTAATGACCAACTGCGAGTCACCATATATGTTGAGATCGATGATCCCCATCTCAATAGCCATTTCAAGGCCCAAGTTAAGCGCTTGGTATTCCGCCACATTGTTGGAACACAACTGAGTGAGCACAAATGAATATGGAAGAATGTGCTTTTCGGGGGAGACGAAGACCACTCCTGCACCAGCGCCATCACGTCTAGCTGCGCCATCGAAATACATTTCCCAGGGAGGGAGGATATCGATGTAGAACACGCCTTCTCCTGGCAAATCATCATTCAGCTCCCAATCATCAGGAATGGGATGATCTGCCAAGAAATCTGCCAACGCTTGTCCCTTAACTGCTCTTTGGGGTACATAGGCAAGGTCGTACTGTTTTAAGATAACTGCCCATTTTGCCAGTCGCCCATTTAAGATTGGCCTAGATAAGATGTACTTGATGGGATCAGTTTTGGAGATCACTTGCACTGTATAGGCCTGCATGTAATGCTTTAATTTCTGGATGCCAAAGATGAGTGACAAGCACATCTTTTCAATAGGGGAGTACTTCAACTCAGCGCCGACCAACGTACGACTTAAGTAGTACAGGGCAACTTCTTTCCCTTCCTCGTTTTTCTGTACGCATAATGCTCCTAGAGATTTTTCTTGAGCTGCAATGTACAGTCGAAGAGGCTTGCCAGGAATGGGTGCCCCCAATACCGGATGATGGGACAAATATTCCTTTATTTTTTTGAAAGCCGCTCGGCATGAGTTGTCCCATTCAAACGGTGCTCCCTTTTTCATGAGGTGGCTGAAGGGGTGACAACGTCCTGCAAGATTTGAGATGAATCTTCGGATGTATGCCAAGCGACCTTGAAGTCCGCGAAGCTCTCTAAGATTCTTCGGCTCTGGCATCTCTTGAATTGCCTTGATCTTCGATTGGTCGATCTCGATTCCTCGATGGTGAACGATGAAGCCTAAGAATTTTCCGGATGAGACACCGAACGCGCACTTGAGCGGGTTCATCTTCAATTGACATCTCCGTAATCGTTCAAAGATCAAACGAAGATCTTGTATGTGGTCCTCCCTCTTTTTGGACTTGACTACTAAATCATCGACGTAGCATTCAACTTTTTTGTGAAGTATATCGTCAAAAATTGTTTGCATTGCCCTTTGGTAGCTTGCTCCTGCATTCTTAAGTCCGAAGGGCATTACCTTATAGCAAAAAATGCCCTTAAGTGTGCGGAAAGCTGTGGCCTCTTGATCCTCTGGAGCTATCAGAATCTGATTGTATCCTGCGGTACAATCCATGAATGACAACGCTTCATGCCCTGTAGTTGAGTCGATCATGAGTTCTGTAACAGGTACCGGGAAATCATCTTTTGGACAAGCGTCGCTGAGATCCCGGAAGTCCACACAAATACGAAGTTGTCCATTCTTCTTTCTGACAGGCACGATGTTTGCGATCCATGTTGGGTATTTGACCTCGCGAATGAATCCCGCCTCTATAAGTTTGTTGACCTCCTTTTCAATTTCCGGTACCAACTCTGGGCGAAAACGTCGTTGAGGTTGTTTCATAGGCGAAATACCCCTTTTGATAGATAAGCGATGAACTGCAACCTTCGGGTCCAACCCGGGCATTTCTTTATAGCTCCAGGCAAATACGTCCTTGTACTCTGTCAGGAGTTCCAAGTACTGCTTTTCTTCTTCTAGTGTAAGTGATGAGCTTACATAGATAGGGCAAGGCTCTTCATTGGTTCCAAGATTCAGCTCTTTCAGATCATCAACTGTAGCCTGGCCCCCATCTTCGAAAGTCTTAGGAGTCTCTGCCAACTTTATCTCGGAGTCTGAGTCATCACATTCGTGGATCGTGATATGATTGGAAGAAATAGCTTCTTCTTTCTCCGCTTCCTCGTTAGAGCCAGAGTTTTTTCGTTGGCCTGTGAAGACCACAGTGCGCCTCTTTACTCTTAATGAACCGTCTGTCTTAACATCCAGACTAGAGAAACGTTTCATACAAGAAGGGATTGAACTTTGAACTTCATTTATCATTCCCAAGCGGCTAAATGCAGAGGTTTTCTCGAGCTGAAGTTGAGAGTTTGAGGACTTTTCACCAACTCCTATCCTGGCAAAAACCGAAGGCTTTGGCTGAGAATCATTTTTGATTCTGTTGAAAACAGAGCATCTGTGATCTTTCCCTTTCCCTATACGAGCGAATACTGACAGACGTTTTGTAGAAGTAGATGATTGTAGCCTATCAAACACAGAGGGCTTTGGGTCGAGAGCATTTGGGTTGGGTGAAGCATTTTCCTCTTCACTCACATCTACTTCTTCAGCTGAGATGTGTTGAATCACCAACTTCTTGTCTCTTCGTCGGCCGGAGATTCTAACTGGCTGCGGTGGCGTGAAACCGAGTCCAACTTTAGAGACTGCTGCTGAACCTCCCTGCTCTTGAATCTTCCTCTGAGTTTCAGTAAGGCCATGAGGCTTGGCTTCGACTACCTTTCCTAAAGTAGCTGGATTTTGAAAGTCGTAACCAGCCCTCTCCATAAGCTTGTACGCATTAGGGTCAAATCCTTCCCTAGTCCGTGTGCTTGGCAAGTCGCCGCCTTCTTTAGAAGAAACGACAAAGCCGGCAAGAGGGGGCCTACTCACCTTAGTCTGCCACATCTTAAGCGCTGGAACTATCGCACTTCCTTTTAAGGTGACTATGCTAGCTCCATCATCCTTTTTGGTAGCTTCGGTCTCGACGCTTCTGCTTGTACACTCGCTAAAGGGCGATTCGCCCTCCTTACGGCGAGACCTAGGTATGTACCTTAAGATTGGCGGTACTGATCCTGTGGAAACAGCAGCTTGTTTTGCGACTTGCTCAACGCAAGAAGTGGTGCTACCTTGCTTGGTTGCTTGTTTCTCGAGCTGCTACTTAGGAGCAACATCTTTTATTGCTCGAGGGGCCTTCTTTGCGACACCTTTGCCTGTGGAAGAAATGGTTGACGGCATGGTTTCTTTAGGTGCAGCACCTTCTTCAAAGAACCTTGCGTCTGCAAAATGGGACTCAGCCTTAATGAATGGTTTGACATCTCCATTTATTTTCTTCTCTCCATCACGGTAGTACTTAAGGCATTGATGTAAAGTGGAAGCCACTACCCCATGCTCGTGGAGCCATGGCCGTCCGAGTAACAACCTGTAGGAAGTCCTAGCATCGATTACATGGAAGATGGAGGACGTCGTCAAATCTCCCATTATCAGTTCAATGCGAATCATGCCGATTGCACGTTGGCCCTCAAGGTTAAAGCCTTGAATCATCGTTCGGCTCTTAGACAATTCTTCCACTGTGATGCCTAAGTCGTTCATTGTAGACTTCGGCATGATGTTGACGGTGACCCTCCATCCACGAGAATGCGTCTGACTTTCTGCTCCCTAATGTAACCAGTCACAAACAAGGGACGATTATGGGACTTGGATCCCAACAACAAATCGTCGTCAGTGAAAGTGACTGCGGTGTTGCAATAGGCACACTGAACAGGGCCTTCTGTTGATGCTCCCACATCCTTGATTTTATCAGCATAAAGTTCTGGGTGTTGTAAGGCAGCAACAACATGTTGGCGCATCTCGTCAGGCAAACAAAAGATTTGCCCCCAGCCCATGCGAGCTGGCAAAGCCTCCAAGACAGTTAAAGTCTTATCAGCTACTCTAGGAGACCCCTCTTGTCCGTCACTTCCTTCGTCTTCCTCTTCTTCGAGCTCAGAACATGAAGTTATGTTGACTGTAACTTTCTCAAAGAAGCCTGTTGGGAAAAACTCTTCGAGTGTGACAGGGACAAGCGGCTCCTGCTCAAGGAGGTCGGTAGGAAAAATTTCGTACCTTTTGACGTTCTTGGTCTTCTTCTCTCCTTTTGAATGACGCGGGCTTTTCTTTCTTCCTTGTCTCTTCTTGCGGCGGAGAAGCGGTGATTGCACTTGGCTTTGCTTCCTTGGCCTCCGGCGAGTGACAAGAGTCCATCCCTCTTCATCAACATCAGTTTTATCAGAGACATCCATAATAGGCTCAGTCTCTGGCGCGAGCCCTTTGGAACCAATTGGAATCACCACAGGCTCCAGACTTCCAAATTGAATTGTAATTAATTTCACTCCAAGGGAGGAAATCAATTCGGTATTTAGTTTACCACGAGGTAGAGTATGCTTTGGCCTCCAGAGCGATGAGGAATACTCCAACTGAGTGGAGTTATGATTTGTCTCCACAGTATCGTCCAAATCTAATATTATCTTCCCATCCCTGGCAAGTTGCATAATACGCTCCTTGAGCGTAACGCATTTCTCGAGAGGGTGACTGACCACCCTGTGATACCGACAGTATTTTGGGTCGTTAACCCTTCCAGCTTCTTCGGGACGTTTCGGTTCTGGAAGTTGGATAACCCTATTTTCAAGGAGTTCATCAAGCATTCCTGACAAGTCTGAGTCAGGGAATGGGTATTTCTTCTCCTGTAGTTCCTTCAATGTAGGACGCTTCTTTCCAGAATCCTTGGAGAATCCACCCTTCTTATTTTCATACTTGGGCTTCCCAGAGATTCGAACTGGCTCCCCAGTTGAAGCAGCCATGGATTCTTTGTTTGAGGACTTTGTGGACTTAGGATTTTTTTTGAATTCACCCTTATCCTTTCTAGCGTCAGATGAGGAAGAAGACTTGCCACGACGACTTGCGATCGTTATCTCCATATCATGAGCTTTTGTTGCCAATTCCTGGAAGGTCCTTGGCTTACTCATCTGCAGGACGTATAGTAAATCCCACTCCATACCTTGAGCACACATTTCAACGGCTGAAGCTTCTGATAGACGATCCTTACACTCAAGACTTAGGGATCTCCAGCGATTAATGTAATCAAGAACCGGTTCGTCCTTCCATTATCTAGTGCTTGTTAACTCTGTCATGCTAACAACACGTTGAGTGCTGTAGAACCGATTCAGGAACTCCTGTTCCATTTGTTCGCAGCTGTCAATAGACTCTGGCTCCAAGTCTGTGCACCAGTCGAATGCAATCCCTTTTAGAGTACGAACAAACTGTTTCATCAGTCGGTCCCCCTCTGTGCCAGCATTACTGCACGTCTCAATGAAGTGGACAATATGCTGTTTGGGGTTGCCCTTGCCGTCGAACTGGTTGAACTTGGGAGGCTAATAGTCATGCGGCATGCGAAGAGCATCAATCCTCTTTGTATAAGGCTTTGTATATAAGTGGGTCTTGTGAGATCCTCCTCCCAACTGAGCCTTGACCGCATTTGCTATTAAGCTCTAAATCTGCTTAACAGACATCGAGCCTAAAGAGCGGTCTTTTCTTGCCTTGCGCTCGTCATCCGATTCTTCACTGTGGTTGGACTCTTTATCAGAGTCTTCAGCGCCTGAACCTTTGTTAGAAGCTTCAGAGGACTTCTTTTCCAGTTTCTTCATCAGCTCAGCAATCTGATCGTTCTGGCGTTTGATTTGAGCGTCCTTTTCTGCACTCTCTTTAGAGAGCCTATCCAAGGTAGCTTTCATGCTTGCCAGTTGTTCTTCGAAGTTAGTAGCCCCTGTCACCATAACTGGCATGATGACAGTGTCAGATGATTCAGCTTCAGCATGCGAGGAAGGTGATCCCTTTGATGATGCTAAAGAGAAATCGCCGCTTGAGTAACCATCATCTTCAAAATTGAAGGGTTGAAAAGCAGGGTTTGTGTGGGTTTGGAGTTCATCCATCCCACGTGGAATTGTTTGTGGCATGATGAAGCCCGCAACAGATTTTTGCTTCAGAGCATTCGAAACGATTTGATTGACTCCATCAGATACCTTAGAGCCGAGGTTTTGAATCTTGTGTGACTGTGATGGTGCAGCCACAACTGATTGTTCTCCAGTAGCTTTTGTCATACTTCTCGTCATGACACCACCAGATGCAGCACTAGCAGTTGTTGATCCTTGCAATGCAGATCGAACAATTTTCCTTGAAGATTGGGTGATAGCGTTCTTAGGGGCCATGTTATCTTCGAGGAAGTGCAGAGTTGGTATTTTGGAGAAAGAGATGAGAGGCAGAGAGATCCCACCGAGCGTGCCAAATTTGTAAACGCAAATTTCGAGGCTACAATAAATTAGACAAGAAATTCTGCAACAAATTGAATTGTTGTATTGATTTTTGTATATGGGTACAATCTCTGAATTTGATACAATAAAATTGATCCTCTGATTCGATCTCCTAATGACTTGAGTACTCCGAGGGCTTGATGCTTGATTTCGGTTGATGCAAATCAGTTGAAGAACTCTGAAGACGTTTCTTAGTTCTGATCTGCCAGTGACTGATTGTGATTTTTGAAGCTCTGCAAGTCTTGATCTTTCTTGCTTAGTAGCTGGATGCTCCTTGCTGTCTGAGCTCTGAATTCTGCAAAATGTTAAATGCCCCAAATGAAGGGAGAAGACCCCTATTTATAAGCTCTGCCGGCTAGGGTTGGAGCCGGGTTTTGGGCCTAGGCCCAGCAATTATTTTCTTATTTTTAAATAAAGAAAATAATTACTAATTCCTGCATCATCGATGACACGTGGCAGCTTTTAATTGGCTGCACTTAATTTTGACCAAGCGGGTCCACCAAAGTCAACGTGACATGTGGTACCTTATGGTTGGTCTATTTTTTTTTTTTTTAACACATGGCACCATCTGATTCGTCATAAAATTTTTACCTTCTACAGGGTTATCCCATTTACTGGCTTAACTTATGAATATTGGGTTCTTATTGATTCAATAACAAGTTGCTATTTGAAAACTTCGCAACCTATTAGAATCTACATGTATTGAACACAGGATAATAACTTCAAAACAACAACGGTCATTATTGGAGGTACAACATACTTGTCCTTTCCAAGTTGCGATTTCAAGTATTTGATATTTATTAGCACAAAAGTGGTTGTGTATTACATATTTTAACTCTTATTCAGACATTCCCTTAGAAAAGTGATGTTAGTATTATGAGTTCAAAGTATATAATTAAGAACTACCTGATTTTGTAAATTTTCGTTCATTTTCTCCCAAA
Source organism: Carnegiea gigantea (assembly GCA_029747015.1). NCBI lineage: Eukaryota > Viridiplantae > Streptophyta > Magnoliopsida > Caryophyllales > Cactaceae > Carnegiea > Carnegiea gigantea. The sequence goes on from JAKOGI010001489.1 coordinate 172,530, forward strand.
TATTTGCCTTTTCTAAGGAAATCTCCAAAAGAGTACAAAACCAATTTATAAATCACTTAATCAAGGTAATTAATATGATTTTCAAATAATGGTTTATTTTTTCATGAGCTATGATTCAGGGTTTAGCTTTTAATGCTTAGTGTTCAGATCACGGCTAAATGCTAAACCCCAAATCCTAGACCGCAAATATTGAATCCCAAATTATAAAGTGTTACTATTAGGGTTTAGGGTTTAAAGCGTACGACTTAGGGTTGTAGGGTTTAAGGTTTAGGGTTGACCCCTTTTATCCATTATTGGGATTTCGAAAAAGGAAAATCCCATTAATCTTGTTAACAATGAATATTGTTTTCTTATCTTGTTAAGAATTAGCAACTTTATTAATTGCACGTCCCATAGCAAAACAATATTCTTATGTTAACCTGATAAACTAGATGACCCTACTTGAGATTATTATTAACAAATATAGGGTTAACAGGTTTTGCTGCTAGGTTTGCTACTAGTTTAGGGTTGAACCCTAAACTAGAAGCCTTAAATATTGAACCCTAAACTTTGAGGTTTAACCTCAAATCTTGAAATTATGAATTTTGACCGTATAGACAATTGAACCAAATATAAATTGATAATTTCAAAATAATTTGACCTAATGCATAGTCAACTAATCCAAATATAAATTGATACCTAGACCCAATATAACTAGCAACTTATATGTCACATCTAACAGTGATTAGAAAAAATAATTGAAATTCGTTACTCTTTGAATTATTATATTCTAAAAGATACGGTTTTTTTTTTTTAATATGTTCTGATATACTATAATTAATCTTGTTGCTCAATCTAGAAAAGAGTATGGTACTTTGATAATACAAAAGATCTATTTTAAGGGCTAATACATTTTTTATTTTACTCTAAGAGCTACGGATATTTATTGGGTTAAGCTTTCAGGACTTCATGATTTAGGGTTCAAGCCTAAGGTTTAAGTATCAAGGTTTAGCGCTTAGGATTTATCCTTTCTAGTCTAGAGTTCAAGTTTTAGCATTTAAAACCAAAAATTCATAGTTAGGGTTTAGGGAGGTTTAGGGAATAGGGTTTAGAGTTTATAATTTAAACTTCAATTTTTGCAATTTAGGGTTTAGGTTTAAGATTAGGGCTACATACAAAATCGCAAAACCTAAACCCCAGATATTAAATTCTAAACCCTAACGGTTTACAATTAGCATATAGGTTCAGGTTTAGTGTTTCAAGGTTAGGATTCAAGATTTAGGGTTTAGGGTTTAATGTTTGGGTATTGGCATTCAGGGTTTATATTTTGATTTTTGTGATTTAATGTCCGTGGTTTAGCATTTAATGTTTAGGGTTTATGGTTAGAGCTCAATTCAAACCTCGAATCTTAAACCACCAAAAAGACTATGATTTATTGTAGTTTATCTTTGTAAATGCTAAGATTAACTTTCAAAAGTTTTCAGTGCATATCACATGCCATAAAATAGTAGTTGAAGAACATAAATATAGAATAATCCCTAAATCAAATTTTTGTTCATTTTAAATTGTTAGTCAATGAATTGTATTTATTTAAATAAAGAAACCATAATCTTTGGAAACAAATAATTCAAACACTAACTAGTTTTCCTATTTTTTTACAATTATAATTAGATGTGATAAATGAGTTACTATTTATAATATATTTAACCAAAATTAGTTTGTGAGGGGAAAAGGTGTGTATCCATTTGTCCTTAATTAGATTTATGTTTACGTCAAAGCTAAGATAAATAATAGAGTATTCCGATTTTCTTTCTATTTAAAAAAACAACATATCTAATTATAACTTTATAGTTAGATTAATTGACTATGTAGTAGATCAAATAATGTTCAAATTATTGATTCATACTTGGACCAATTAGATTCCGTTGAAAGTTCAAAATTTTCAAGTGTAATACTATAATTAGTTAATATGCTAATCCTTAACAAAATTAGTTAGATTATTTGTGAAAAATATTGATCGATTTGATTGATCTTTAGTCAACTTTATGTTTCATTGGAATATACATATCTCTGTGTCCGTGTAAGTGCATGTGCTTACGTGCGCGTGCACATGTAAGTTTATATCTATGTATAGTGAACATTAAATATTCAATTTGTTTATTTAAATTTATGATGAAAGAAGTTGAGAAGTCGTCAAAATAGAAAAACTCACATTAGATTTAGGACTAATCAAGCTGGAATAATGACTGTTTTATCAAGCCTTGGTACATTGAATCTATTCGAAACATATATGCCATTATTCATGTACAAAGTAAGAAGCATTATAATTCTAGATTCTAATTGGATTAGTATCCATATAGCACTACAGGAAAAACTGTCTTTCTCCACACTTAAAATTGTATTTGCCCACGGATATATGTGCAGCAGGTATTCTTCGCCGCACTTAAGCTAAGCGTGCCGATTGAAAGAGTGGGAAAATATTCCCCACACTTGATATCCATAGCAAGGGTTACGTTTCCCACACTTATAAGCGTGGGGAATGATGTCTTCCCCACTGATGTATATGTGGGTATTGTGTTGCATATATAAGTGTGGGGAAATTTAGCTCATTGTGAACATCTACGCTCCTTATCACTGCTCTTATAAGTGTTGCAACTTGAACCTATTCAACTAACTTTTAAACAACTAACTTTTGAAGGAATTCATAAATAATTTGGCGGGAACTTTTTTAACAACCTTTGGCACCTTCAATAATTTTTCAATTTTTGGTAATAATATAAACCTTCAAAAATTAAAATCTTGAGCATTGTAACGCATATATATATATATATATATATATATATATATATATATATATATATATGTATACATATATATAAGCTATAAAATTACAAAAATAATACGACAAAATCATAATAATTATTGGAATAATTGTTGCTATCAAGAATTCACAAGTACTGTGACAGTAAAATAGAAATGAAGTATCCCGGATGCATCCTAAGAGTGCAAATAGGTTCTAAGAATGTGACATAAATACATAACCAATAAGCAAGAGTTTCTCAACTAAAATCCATGTGTAACGTCTAAAATGGGAGAATGGAATCAAGGCCAACATTTCCTCCATTTCTTGTCTCTTCTCGTTGCACATTTCTCTTGGTTGTGACCTAAAAATACCAAATCAATCCATTAGAATAAATATCATTCCACATTGTAGAAATTGAAGCAAACATCAATCATCTTGAAAATAAAAGACATTGTTATATACTGCAGAAAGAAGTGATACACTTACAAGTGTAATTTCGTCTAATTTTTCACGAAGCACCATATCTAACATACTTGGTTCAGCCTTACGTTTGCAAATTCCCATAGCCTACAAGGAAGATGAAAATAAAAAATTACAACTTAGAAAAAAAATGAGTTCCGTGTTCTTTAAAGAACGATATTAGAGAAAAATAATTTAAAAAATGATAACGAATAATTAAAACTTCAAAGAATAAATATTGCAATTTGTACCACTCCCGCTAGGTAGAAAACAATGAGTTCCTTCTTCTCTGAAGAACGATATTGGTGCACCTCCTTAGAATGATTTCTCAGGACAGTATCAACCAATATGTCTACTTGAGCACGACTCAACTAGAATCAAAATATGTGACAATATATGAGATACCACAACACAAGCATACCAATATGAATGTTACATGATTTCAAAGTAAATATAAATCTTCTTACTGAAGTTAAACAATTTTTTTCATGTCGTATTGCAGTTCCATGCTCAACAGCTGCCTTTTGAAGCATATGTGAAGATATAACAGGAGTGCTTTTGACTTGCTTGTCGATTCCCACAAAAGTTCTCTAATAGTAGACAGAAAATAAGTAAATACATAACCAACTGAACATATACTTTATGATAAAGAAAACAGAATGTTTGATTGATACATGTACTTTCTGATTTTCTGCATGGCTATGCAATGATGGTTTGCAACCCTTTGTTAAAGTGCCTCCTGAGGTAGGATTCGCTTTTATTGAAAGTTCCTCATGAGAGCGACCGCCATCATGATTAAAAGTAATATGTTTTGATGGTTGAGCATTAGGTATGACACCACCATTATTAAGAAGTGTGGAACTAGGTTGGACAGGATTAGGTCGCTTGTTGCCATGATTAAGAGATTCAGTTCTGATGTTACCATTTGACTGCTTGGACAATGACTAGGAATATGAAAAAAAAAACAATTAAAAGGCAAAAATGAACGAATTTAACCACCAGAACATTTTTTTGCTTCCGATGAATAACAGTATAATGATATATCATTTGTACTCACTGGTGTCTTTCCTGATTGCTTTTGATGACCACCTTGCATTGAGTTGATATGCTTTGATGGCCTTGTGCTTCTTTGGGTCTCATACCCTACAAGCAATTACCATAGAAATATAATCAAGTACTAAAATGAAATATAACATAACTTACAAACATATAATCTTTCACTATCTAGGACATTAGAGATAGAAAAGGCATCCCCATATTTGGGTGAATCATTGCTTCTATCCAGATCAACAGGTGTGTCAGGCCTTGAACCTTTTTGAGATCCATCGCATATAGGTGAATCTTGGCCTTTGTTTTTATCACACGGTTGGGCATTTCTTGAAACTTCTTGAGAACTTGTACACTATATAAATGGTAAGGATTAAAATTTAAGAAAAGACTAACGAGCATGTATTACAACTAATAACCCAAAAAAACTAATAAACAATTGTGCAAACTGAGAGCATAAAGAAAGGGGAACAAAATAACGAAAAAAGAAGCAGACGACACCATAAGCAATGTAGCAGCACGCACAACCCTACCCCTTAGCTAAAAGTGTTAGCAATTCCTAAAATTTCTGGAACTAAACGGACAGATTTCGTCTAAAACCTGACCATAACCCAGGCTTAAAGTCATACATTAGGTATCTGCAATAGAGAAAAACAAGAAAAAACATTCTAATAACTCAACGGCCACACACCAGAGCTCACAACTCAACAGGTCACACACTCGGAGTACACAACAAAATAATTTACATAAAAGAATATACAACACACGGATTGCAACAAATAGCCCAAAAAAAGATTAACGAGCATGTATCACAACTAATAACCCAAAAAAACTAATAAACAATTGTGCAAACTGAGAGCATAAAGAAAAGGGAACAAAATAACGAAAAAAGAAGCAGATGACACCACAAGCAATGTAACAGTACACATAGCCTTGCCCCTCAGCTAGAAGTGTTTGTAATTCCTAAAATTTTTGGAACTAAACGGACAGCATTTCGTCTAAAACCTGACCATAACCCAGGCTTAAAGCATTACATTAGGTACCTGCAATAGAGAAAAACAAGAAAAAAACATTCTAATAACTCAACGGCCACATGCCGGAGCTCACAACTCAATAGGTCACACACCCGGAGTACACAACAAAAGAATTTACATAAAAGAGTATACAACGCACGGATTACACATCCGTAGCCAAACGACTTACTAAATCATGTGGAGTGGCTAAAGCTTGTGCACCAACTTTCGCATTCAACACTTCTAGTTGGTTCTCCAAGGTTTGCACTTTGTTTAGAAGTTTCAACACAATCGGTGATTCAGCCGGGTAACGTAGATTACGTAAATCTCTTGCAGATACTCCATGACCCAATTCCCATACTTTTCCCTGCATTTCAGCACCCATTAGTTTTCGATAGGCGATGTTCTCCACTTGCTTGGTTGACTCTGAGAAGACAACTTCATGGGACCTTGTCTTTTGCTTGATAATATTCTTTGCTGAATCCTAACTCACAACAAAAGTGTAACTTCAGACATCCATCATGTAAATGATAATATAAACTTAAACATATACAAGTACCACAAATTGTTGGGTGATGGGATCATGAAAGGTCTTATCTTTCTTATTCTGACGAGTCTGTATGAACCATTCGATTGGACCAGGCTCTCGATTATGTTTCTTTCCTAAAACCCGACATAACTATGTCAATTTAAATGAATAATAGCAGCACATGTTTTACGCATGCCTGTTAATAATGCCATCGTAAGAAAAGCAACACTTAGAGTACTCACAAACTTTTCACGCAAAATAGTAAAACTCTGTGAGCCAGCGGTGTGAGGATGTAATTGCTTTCCCCTTGCTCTCTTCCCAATCTCAAAATATTTCTATAAAAAAAATATATATATGTTACAATTTATATTCCAAACTAAAGTTATTATCACGTATGTAGATTATTAGAGTGTAGTAATTAACCTGAAACTTCTATGAAAAACATAAGTCTATAAATCTGAACTATATTGTATCACCTACTCCATAAGGACGCTTCAGGCCTGTTGTATTTTCTGATTCAGCTGCTGGTAAAGCGTATAACTCTTCCTTGGTTGTACCTTCCTTAATGTATTTCATTCTTAGATAACGTTTGTATCCTCTTACCCTCTCCCCAACAGCGCCCAGAACTTTTTCGTAAACAGACTGAGTGGCTGGCATCACGAACTTCTTCTGCATTTATTCAGTGTAAGAAAATAATGAAGTGTATAAGTTAAGTTTGACAAGTACAACAACTAGAAGTGAAAACAAAAGAACCTCACCCTTATATAATTTATAATTTGATCCTTAAACAAAGAAGGTACAAGTCGCCACTCCTTGCAGTTCAAAGGACAGAAACGAGGGCATTTCGCCACATCAGCAAGGAATCGGTTGAACACGCTTCCTGCTTTTTTTACTGGTGGTAAAAACTTGTTCAAAGGCACTAGAATTCTAGTCGAAACATCCAAGCCATGCACCACTTTTACAGTGATTCGCCCTCTAAGCTTGCTTACAGTCCCTTGTCCATCTATCAAGTGGAATCAAATGACGTTAAAGATAAAGCAAATAATTGAGAAATATGTTAGTTTAATATGTTCGGTTAGCAAATAATATTTTTAGGAGCAATTAGTGACTTCTACTGACCTATGATATTCATCAATATCGTCAAGGTGTAAAAGTACATATCTTTGAGCTTGTAGAAGGTTTAATTGAGAAATTTCAACCATTTGCACCATTCCTTTGGGTTGGCCCAGAGTACCAAATAAATAGACATCCTCATTAGGGTTACTACCATCATTTCGTTGTAGTCGAGTAAAAACTGTTTCCACCCCATTAAAGTACCTTGAACAGAAGGTTATACACTCATGTGCAATGTATCCTTCTGCTATTGAGCCTTCGGGCTGTGCCCTATTATGTACCAGACCTTTTAGGAATGCCAGAAACCTACATAGGTCAAAGTAAGACTAGTATAATACAACTATCATTATAAAATACTTAGAAAAAAACAATAATAGAAAAAATATATATTCTAACCTTTCAATGGGGTACGTCCATCTATAAAAGATAGGTCCTCCGAGCTTTGCTTCCTCAGTTAAGTGTACAAGTAGGTGCACCATAATTGTAAAAAAGCTAGGAGGGAATGTTTTTTCCATTTTACACAGTGTTATAACAACATTAACTCCGATATCATCCAATTTCTCAACTGACAACTCCTTCGCACATAATTCCTTGAAAAATGCTGATAATGCACATATAAGATCCACAACATCAGAATCTTTTGCTGCTCGTAGGGCAATGGGGAGCAAATCTTGCATCAATATGTGACAATCATGGCTTTTCAGATTGAATAACTTATGCTCCTTCAAATTGACACATCGAGATATATTACTCGCATACTCATCTGGGACTCTTATATGTTTCAAGACAGTTAGTAAACGTGTCTTCTCATCAGATGACAAAGTGTAAGGAGCATTAGGGATTTCATATTTTCCATTTGTTAGTTGAATAGGATGAAGCTCTGGTCGTATTTTCATCACTTGTAGGTCTTGACGCGGATTCAAGTTATCTTTAGATTTGCTCTCAAGATTCAATAAGGTACCCAAAAAGTTATCACATATATTCTTCTCAATATGCATTACATCCAAATTATGGTGAAGAGGATTATTCTCCCAGTATGGCAAATCAAAGAAAATGCTTCTCTTCTTCCATATTTGCTCCTCATCCTTTTCATCGATACCAACATTTTCAGTTTCACCTTTACCATAGGAAAATCTTGACCCCTGTAACTGTATCAGAATATCACTACTAGTACAAGGTTTAGGAGCAAGACCAGGCTCAATATTTCCATCAAATCCAACATCGTCAAAATGAAATGGATGATTTTCAGGAAGCCATCTCCTATGGCCCATGTAGTAAAATTTACGTCCATTCTCCAGCCACATGGAATGTGTATCTCTAGCACAAGATGGACAAGCAAAACGACCCTTAGTACTCCATCCGGATAAGTTTGCATACGTAGGAAAATCACTAGTGGTAGAATGAAGAACCCCACGCAGTTTAAACTTTGTCTTTGAGTATGCATCAAATGCATCTACCCCGTCCCATAACTGTAACAATTCTTTAACTAGAGGCTGAAGGTAGACATCAATGTCCATACCGGGAGCCTTTTCCCCAGGAATGATCATGGATAGAATGATAGAAGATTGTTTCATACAAAGCCATGGGGGTAGATTATATGGAATTAAAAGCACAGACTAAGTACTATGTGTGGTACTCATTACACGAAAAGGGTTAAATCCATCCGTAGCAAGTCCTAACCGGACATTGCAAGGATTAGAAGCAAAATGAGAATTCTGTTCATCAAAGTCTTTCCATGCTTTTGCATCTGCTGGATGCCTAAGGATTCCATCTTTAACCCTCTCTTTATGGTGCCAAAGCATATCTTCTGCTATTTTAGAGGATTTATACATCCTATGTAACCTTGGTATAAGAGGGAAGTAGCGCAAAACCTTATTGGCCACTTTCTTGTCCTTGTCCTTCCATCAGGAAACATGACATTTGTCACACTTATCTTGGTTTTCCCTCCCATCCTAATACAGGATGCAATCGTTCGGACAAGCATGGATCTTTTCATAGCTGAGCCCTAAATCCTTCTTCAACTGCTTACATTTACTCCAAGATGATGGAAACGGATTAACTTGGGGGAAAACAGTTACTGTGAGTTGGAGCAATATATCAAATGACTTAACAGACCAACCATACATGGATTTCAAATGAAATAAGTGCAAAATGAAAGATAGTTTTGAAAAACTCGATCCTGGATATAGTTCCTGCTCAGCTTGCTCTACTAGCCTTCTATATCCAACATCTTCATCGTTCTCTCCCTCATTCATTCCATTGTTGCACATAAATTCATCAACAAACTGATCATCTCCCCCCAACATTGGATCTCCAATGTCCCATAAGTTGTTAGCAGCATTATTTTCAATGTTTCCTACATTACGTATCCCAAAGATATCATTCAACAATCCAGTAGTGTCTACATTGCCTTCAAAGCTAGCTTCAACACTAGCGTCATTATGGCTTACATTTTGAGGTACTGAAGTAGATTGCACATAAAATAATTCCCCATAATGCACCCATTCTGTGTAGCTAGGCCAAAATCCATAAAACATGAGATGATATGCCACTTCATCTCTATTAAACCAATGATTGTGCCCAATCTTGCACCGGTTACAGGGGCAAATAATTACTTTACTATCCCCAGCATTGGAGAAAGCAAAATCTAAGAATGATTCAACTCCTTTAATATATTCAGTTGATGTCCTATTCACATTAATCCAATTTTTATCCATTTAAAGGAGTGGTAGGACCTAAAAACAAAGCATGATTAATTAGTAACATACAAAAGTGAACTATAGCCCTCTTCATTCACACAAACCCCATAAGGAAAAAATTAAAAAGAGATGTGTAATGAAGATCTTAAAGACAACTTGACTATGCAAAAATACATTAAACCATAGTTGAAAAAATAATTAAATTTCATACCATACAAAGACAATCTAAAAAGTTACGTTTTTAATTTTTAATTACAGTTTTAAGGGTTTTATTATGTCTAAAAAATTATATTTTACAAGCTAGGTGTTCTTATTATTTGTTTGCGTATTTAGTTTACAGCAGTTAATTAATTTTCAAATTTTTGATTTTATTTTCTGTTTTTATTTTCTGAAGTCATTTTCTGTTTTCTGAAAATAATTAGAAATAATTATGAGAATAATTGGACCCTTCACATCCCACCCTAGGTGTGACGGTTTGGAATTCTTATTGTTCCTGCACTGTATAACGTGATAAGTTCATAGCACAGTTCACAAATGTTTTATTCTACCCTCAATTTTACTATTTTGAGCCATGTAAACAAAAAACTGCAGAAGGTGTTATCATACAGCTTTGCTATTTCGTATGCATCGGACATTCAGACCTTTATTTGTAGAACTTCTTGCCTAATAATATTCTGATTGTATAGCTTCTGTCATCCAATATTTTAGGGACTCTGCATAGTGGGCTTCATAGTCTAGGCTATTGTTGGATATTTTTTCCTTGGTGGACATATACAAGGTTAAGGTCTATCAGGGTAGCTCCTCTCAAATATTCTTCCCAGAGAAACTTCAATAACAAAAAGTCAGCTTGAAGATTTGACTTGAGTACCTCATGAAGCTAATTGATATTGCACTAGTCTGAACAATTGCTTACATTTTATGATATGAAATTACAGGAATACATACGAGACAGGACTGAAAATGACTTTGTACTTCTTTTCGGAGCTGTGAACGTAGAACTGAATTATTTAAAGGTTGCTTTCTAACCTATCCTTTCTTGAAGGTTGCTCTAGTGAGGTAAAAGCATAATATAAGAAGCATTCGTTGGAAGAATATGACATGAGAAATCTTGAATTCTCCTGATACTGCAATAAAAGGGTCATTTATTTTGTTTGTTTTCTGAACTAGTTAAAAGATTGTAAACATTCATCATTAAAGCCTGTGTGACTAAAATAGGAATAAGATTATATAATAAAGGAATTCCCTGGAAGAAAGAATATTTGAGGATTCTCAGCATCACGATTTCCTGCGTGGTCAGTAAAATATATTCTTAGCTTCCCTGACACCCTTTTAGCCTCTGAAGTAATCTTTTCCCTTGAGTTGTGCTTATCTAGAGCACTTTGCTAGAATGCCGTGAATATGTTTTCTTTAGCCCCCTTTCGCAGACTCACGCAGCTACCAAACCTTTAAAAACACTGCCATGATACCCAACCAAACAAAACACGTTACAGGAAGCTAAGATCATGGGTATTCAGCAAATTATTTCATGACAGGGAGACTAAACGTAAAACCCAACAACAATAGAGAGTTCAATTCAAGCAATTTCAAAAGCACACAATAGTATCCCTAATTTCCAATTTCAGACTACACAATCGAGATAATGAGAGAAAGGAGATGATGTTACCGACTCTAGATTGAGCGACTGGCCGGAATCCTTGCCGCCGGAACCAGGAGATGCCGGAATTTCAAGCTTTGGTAGCCCACAAATGGTGGAATCAATTTCAGACCACACAATTCAAGCTTTGGCCGGAATTCAGATAAAGAGACGCCGGAATTTCAAACCCACGACCCGAACTACAAACCGCAGATCGTCGGAACCTTGCCGCCGAACACCACTGACCAGAGCAGACCAGATGCTTATGACGGGGGCAATGTTAAACTAGAGAACGAAGCAGAGGGGCGCGCGGGAGTTTGATGCAGAGGATTGAGTTTGAGGCAGAGGGTTGAGTTTCAATTTCAAATATAACCCAATTTTTTTCCTTTTTTTACATTTAATTTGGCGGTTTATTTAAGGGGAAACACAATTTCAATTATTTTTTCTTTTTTTAAAATTTAATTTGGCGGTTTAATTAAAGAAAAAGCACAATTTTAAAAAATTAAATAAATTGGCTACGACACTTAATATCTGTGCTAATTGTTTCATATTTACGATAGGTAATTCCCCACACTTAATATGTGTGGGGATACATTATTATCTTACTACCACTCTTATAAGCGTGGTTATATTTATCCACACTTATTATGTGTGGGGAGAGTATTGGGTACTTATTTTCCTGCTACGCTTACTCAAGTGTGGTTAAATAAGCGTGGAAGCATGACCTTTTTTTTGTAGTGTAGGTAGAGTTTGTCAGATGTAATACCCCGTAGGCTTGCATTTCATGTAGTTGTCTAGGTACTTATTATGTGATGATCTGACATATAGTGCACCTTTGACTATAAATTTGCGGTATTAGTTGACTAAATGATTGATTGTTGTGCGATAACAGTGAACCGATCGATTAAAAAAGTGAGTTGCAATGTTAGAAAATGAGTTAGATGACGGGTGCTCTCATGAGTTAGTTAAGAAAATGAGTTAGATGATGGGTGCTCTCATGAGTTAGTTAAGTGTTGACTCCATTAGTGATTATCTTTGTGCACACACCATTAACGACCTAGTTAAAGGTATGCCTAGTTTCGAAGTCAAACGGCTGTAAATGGTTAACTCCAAGCCCATCTTCTTTCCTTGGGTACAATTTGCTCCCCAAAGCCTAGGGTGGGGTGAGTAGACACACGCAAAAACTAGTAGATAGGGGGCTAGAAACCATTAAACTAGTTCCATTTTTGAAGCCTATAGATTCTAGAATGTTAAAGTCTCTTCTAATTATCAAATTAGAATATGCTCTTGCATTTGAAGACTTGCATTCATTTCGTGATAATGCATAGGTTTAGGTTTATGAGTATATGCTCCTATGTGTAATAAGATGTTGTTTTTGTATGTGTATACGCCGAGACGTATACGTCATTGGATTTGTTAAAGATGAATTACTAGGAAAGTGATTAAAGAATTTTTTTCCATGTTTTAAAGTCCTATTAGATGGTACCTTCCTTCTGTGTATTGTAAATTGTTTATAGAAACTAAGTGAAATTTTCATATGCATGCATGCAAATTTGGGAAATAGTGGTTTATTCCTGCTGACCATTACATAAAAGTTATCCCTATTATCCTGTACTATGGTCATTACTGCTTGCATGATGCTCCTACTGCTCTACCTATCTGTGGTCAATGTTGTTTATACAATGTATTTCTAGCTTTCCGTCATAAAACTGCTACTGCTAGCAAACCGCCCATATGTTATGATTTCTATCATAAGGCTGTTATTCTTATTGTGGGGTTGACAACATTCTGGTTAGACTAAACCCCAGTACTCCTAGAAAGAAAACGAGAGGAAAAACATGACAAACTTTGGAATTGTCACCCTGCGTATGCCTCCTACAATTATCCACAGTTACCTGTGCATTGTTAGGTATCAACACAAAGTCCAAAAGCCAAAACTCTATAGAGGTGGTTGAACCTTCCCTTTCATACTGGAAGTCCTTAAGGATCCTATGATTACATATGAGATAGATGTGCCTCACGATCATCTTAATAAGCATATTCACATGAGTTGTCTTGATACAATTGCTATTAACTATCAATGGAACTATTACCCAAGAAAGCTTTAGCTCGGGTGCCCCTCCATCATTGCCTAAACAACATCTTTTTAGTCATATGACTGTCTCTCATAGTGACATAAGCTGTGAGACACCCCATGAGCATATAGAGTTGTTATTGGTGACTAATGTTTATAATTTTAGGAAAAAGCGTCAACGCCTACCTTTTACCATAGCTTGCAAACTAGGATTCGCAATCACATATACTCATCTAGATATCTTCCTATGTGATAATTCCATGAATTTGCATGTTTTAGAGCGTATACATGACATATTCAGTATATAAAGCTCAGCGGTGCTTATATAGTTACTTCGTTTCGTTCGAAAGTGACCTTTGATCTGTTTTGCGAATGATGCTATGTGGGTGAAAAACATGTTGCCTATATATCTTCAGTGTGATTGTACGTGGGTGGAAATGGTCGAATTACTTGATTTATTGATTGGTTGCATGATACGATTGTCAAGCTATTATTTGAGCTACATGATCTCTAGTCTCTTATGTTGTAGTTTCAACAGTTGCTTGCTCGTATATTTTGCATTCATGTGTGCTTACGATTATCTAATTCATGTTTGATAGGGTGACATGCTAGCGAATCCATGATTATAAATGAATTCTTGACTATGGACTTGATGAGTGAGTGATGTAAAATGATTGTTGGCATTGGCCATGTGTGCACTATGGTGTGATGTGATTAAGTTGTCTTATACACATTCTACAACAAGTTCATATGGGGACCCCTAGGCTGAGGCTTTTCATCAACCATTGTCTTTATCATGTTTACTTGTTGATCTTGTTGGTGCATTTCGACTAAAATTCTTATCTAGAGCATTTCCGAAGGTCATAGAAAATCTTCTAGCTTTAATTGAGTTTTTACCCCTACCTTTTCACCCTACCAGGGAGAAAACTAGCCCTTTGTGTCTATTTGAAGGATCCCATGCTCTTTTCAGCACTAGCCTTTGAACATGCTACATCTCACAATTGCCCTGAATCGAACATTCAAGAAGTAAGTGCTTTGTAGTTTTCCACTGGCCACAGAATCAACATACTTCCTCAGGGTAAATCCTCATCTGAAATAACATGTCCTTGACAGCTAACTTTTCTTAGAAGAGTAGCCATACCCTAAATGCATGTTTAAGTATATGGGCCATGTGCCAAACCAATCCCCACTAACAAGAAATGCATGTCATGACAATGGGGTTATAGAGAACATTCACTATATCCATGGCATGTTAGTGGAATAGAGGAGGGAGGAAGGCGGTTCAGTTGATAATCAAATGAATTAGCTGCCTATAACTTGCCTGCCATTCTTGTTATACTGGATACCGGTGCTTTTTCTCCATGACATTTAAGGTGCCATATTGCTTCCCTATATGCTTTCGTTGCTACTATAATTTTAAATGGTGTGTCACAATCGTGAGGCTATACAGCGTCCATGCTACTTCTATTACTATTAGACTAGACAGTTCACTAAGCAAGATTTTGTCATTGTGGGAAAATGACAAGAAGGTGGGAGAGAAAGGAAGAAAGAAAAGGGGAAAGGACGGAATGAGCACTTAGTGTTAAGTGAGCATTATTTACTTGGGAAGTACCTGGTTGATGGACTTATTCCAAAGGAATTTGATTTCCTTATATTTTCAGATAAAATTGATTTAGTTTGACTACACTAACGTAGCCTTGTTGTACCCCCATCAAAATTTTGTGTGTAAAAAGCTTTTAAATGTTAACCCATGGTGGAATGTAAGTAGAATGTAAAAACTCATTATGTTGGTTGTTAAGATATAAGGTTTAAAGTGGGTGGCCTACCTTTAAACGAGTTTTGATGTGGTTATCTAAGCGAATTCATTTACCGTTCTTCTACATGATTAGCCCCTCAACACCTTTAACAGAGTGAAGTAGATGCTCAAAGAAAGATGGTGAAGAGGAGGCTAGATACCGTAAACTTCGTTCTCTATTTTGAAAATTATATTTAGTTACAAAGGGAGGTCTTTATTCTCTTGTTGCTTTTCGTATGGTTTGTGCTATGTGCATAAGAACCATATGCTTTACTATACGTGAGACTTCAATGTTTTTGGGACAAAACTTTTAAGAAGGGAAGGAGTAATAGCCATGAAAAATTGGCCTACTAGCTTGAGGTTTTGGTTAGTGTTTATGGTAAGGGCTATGAATTTTGGTTTGATTAACTATTCTGGTTAGTTAGTTCAATTAACTTTATTAGATTAACTACATGTGCTAATTGTACATGATAGTTTAAGTGAGTTAAGTTTTATTATTTTCTCATGGGCTTAGGTGGAACTACTTGAATTAGAGTGATTATTAGATGCCAAGCCAATGTGTTGAGAGTTGACCATTCAACCTACCAAACACTTAAAACCCAACCAATGACCTCTTCTTTAGTAAGTACCAAAAAAAAAGAAGAAAGGCAACTTAAAAAAGAGGGTGGAACGTTATTTTTCGGCTTGACATTAAGCAGGGAGGAAACCTTCCAACCATGCCCATTTGATTCTAGCTGAAAGAGGAAGCGAGGAAGAGGGAATGACAGGAGGTGACGAATGACTACAGCATTAGCACTGGTTATTGGGCATCTGTTCATCGCCAGTGAAGAGCTGGGCAATGTCGCCACAGAGGCGCTGCACATAAAGAGGGAGGAGAAGACATGACAGAGGCTATGAAAGAGGACAAAAAAGGAAAAGGAAAAGAGCAGAACAACAGCAACATTAGGCACAGGAAGAACAATAAGCACAGAGAGGAGCAGTACAATAGCGAAAGGATAAAGAAGAAAGAGGTTAGAGTTGGCATCCATCCACGATACACCAGAAATAGCCCTTACTCGGGTCCAATAAGCTTGAAACCTAGGTCGGTAATGTTTCATCCCTAACTTAGTACTAAATTACAAATTGTTTTGAACATGGCCATGGCATTTGTTTAGTGCCACAGTTAGGGTTTATACGTGAATTGATTATGATTGAAAGGAAAAGGATTGAAATTGAATTATTGAGGAAATAAAGTGGTATGTAATGAATTGGGAATCGTTTGGATGATTGTTAGACTTTGAGCTGCAATTTGTGGTGGTGCTGTGATGAGGGAGATCGGGGTTTTCAGCAATAAAATTATGGTAGTTGTGAATCACTAAGTTATACCTTGAATATCCTCTTCATTCTCAGCCATTTTGGTTAGTGATCAAATTATGAAAATGACATCGCTGATTATACAACTATACCCTAAAGTCGTTGGAAATGTTTTATCATTTTTGTTTTCTGTGTGTGTGTGTGTGTGTGTTCTGTTAGAGAATAGGGATTGAAAATAGAGAGCTGGCTAGCCGGTTTAGTAGCCCTATCCAACAATGGATTGGTTCTGTGAACCCGATAGTGGCTGACTCTAATTCATCCCCACTTCTCATTGACTGAATCTATATAGCTGCAAGTGTTCAGGTGTTCCTGACTATAGGCAGCAAAAGGCCTACTGCTTCAGCAACCGGTCCAATCATGGACAAAGGTTGTGAACCAGGCAGCCGCTTGCCTCATTCTGTCAATAACATAGGCGTGTGTGTGTGTGTGCTGAAATCATTATTGTAAATAATTTGGGATTGCATTGAGTAAGTAAAGTTGAACTCGATAAGGGTCGTTTGAAAAAATGGGTCAGAACCTTTCCTTTTGTTTTTTCAAATTAATGGGCTCAATTTTAAAAATTAGAGGGACAACTGATTATTAAAATAAATTTTTGAATGCTCCAGCTAAATAATTTGAGAATTAATTTGCTTATACGTGTGATTACATGTGTCTGTGAACTTCTTTTACAACCAAGGTGTTATTAGTTTTCCTGAAACTATAACTGCTATTGTCAAGTTACTTTGAAACAACCATGTGTTATATATGATTGAAAGTGGACTACACTTGAAATATTTTGGGCTAGGAAGATAGTTCTAAATATATGGACTTGGTCTAAGGAGCGAACCTGGAAAGCCAAAATCCTAATTTCTAAAGAGTGGACTCAGAAAGCGGGAACTCTAGTTGATAATATCCTTATGAGGGTAGGATCTATTTACTTTGAGAGGCTTCTAGGAGACCAAAAGTTATAAGATGTGATAAACACTCATAAAGAACATTACAATGTAAATCCAATGCCTGAAAGTGATTTTCTTACCTGTTATAAGTTGGAAACTACCTCTTTCTAAATTACATCAGCACAAGGGTTGAAAAAGGGGAAGCTTCCCATCAAATTAAAATGACATTCTTTATATTAAATCGCTTTACATTTGCTAGGGTTGATTAGATTTAACATTTTAAAACCTTTTGTTTTCTGTTGCTGCTTTTATGCTGAAATGAGCTAAAGTTGGTAACTCAGATTGAGCTCCTAATTGTCTGAGTGTGGTGTTAGGAGCCTGAATGATACGGTTTACTTGATCCTAGAATGTTTTAATTAACATCTTATTAGTTGGTTGGTCCACGTTTTGCTTAATGTGCTACTATTAACTGAAACATTCCGTGTGGCTGGTACTTATTATATTGCATACAACTGTTTTTGTTTTCGGAACTGCGGATTATCGACTGAGTATGTGGTAACTCATATCCTCCCTCTTTTCTTTCCCCATAAGTTCTTTAAAAGACATGGAAGTTATCGATTCATTAAGTGGATCTCTCTTAATTGCCTTGTTCATAAGTGTCAAGGGAATTATCCATATGTATACTTAAAGTCATGAGTTTAACAGTGTAATGTGATGTACTTATCAGTCCTTTGGCAAATATGCGTCTTATTCTTGAGTCTTTGTTGTCTAGTTGTCGCTCTAAATGGCTGCATCAGCCACCATCTAGATTGTCGTTCGTTTTCATTTGGTTGGAGTTGAGTGTTTCGGGATGTAATCCCATGTGTTCCATGTGGCCTATTGAGTTGTAAATTGATTTATTTGAGTTCTATTTAAATTAACATTTTGCATACTCCGAGAGTAGGGCTCGTAGAGTTGTGGCCTACGGCATGTAGCCGCCGATCCTATTTAAATATGTCCTTTATCTTTTTATTATTACAAGCACCAAATGTGAGGCGATAAGGCTCATGATGGTCAGTTTTTGGAGAAACTCTATTCATTTCATTCAAAAGTTTTAATGAAATTTCTAAAATCTTTAGATCTTTGGGGTAGGGTTGGTACCGATGGTGTTAGAATAAGGTTGTGTAACCACTGGCCGCGACCATAGTCTTGCATTTCATGTAATTATCTATATACTTCTCATGCGATAATATGACATATGGTGTACCTTCAAGTGTAAATTCGGTACATTAGTCGGTTGATTGATTGATTGGTTAATCGTTGTGAGATTGGAGTAAACCAACTGATTGAAAAAGTGAGCTACATATTAGAGTAAGAGTTAAACGACTGGTGCTCTCATGAGTCAGCAAAGTGTTGGCTCCATTAGTGATGGTCTTTGTGCACGCACCATTGACGACCTAGTTGAAGGTGCGCTTGGTTTTGAACTCAAATGACTAGAAAATGGTTAACTCGAAGCTCTTTCTTTTCCCTTATGTACGATTTGCTCCTTGGACCCTATGGTGGAGTGAGGTGACGTACTCAAAAACTGGTAGAGAGGGGGCTAGAAACCATTAAACTGTTTTCCATTTTTGAAACCTATAGATTTTAGAATGCTAAAGTCTTGCTAATAATTGAAGTAGGATATACTCATGTGTTCAAAGACTTACATTCATTCGATGATAATGCATAGGTTTAGATTTATGGGTATATGTTTTAATGTGTAATCAAATGTTGTATTTGTTTATGTACATGTCGAGGCGTATATGTCATTGGATTTGTTAATGATAAACTACTAGGAAAGTGATTAGAGATTATTTTCTATGTTTGAAAGTCCTATTAGATGATACCTTACTTTTGTGAATTCTAAATTGTTTATAGAAATAAGTGAGAGTTTTATATGTATGCGTGTAAATTTGGATAATAGTGGCGAATCCCTGCTAACCATTGCATAAGGGTTCTCCCCATCATCCCATGCTATCACCATTGCTGCTTTTACAATGTTATTGTTTTTCTATTCTATGTGTGGTCGATATTGTTTATATATTGTATTCCTTGTTTTCCATTATAAAGCTGCTACTCCTACCAAGTTTTCAAAATGTTATGCTTTATGTCATACAGGCTGTTATTCTTGCTGTGGGGTTGATAGCATTCTGGTTAGATTAAACCCAAATACCCCTTGAAAGAAAAAGGGAGGAATAACTTAGTAGACTTTGGAATTGTCACCCTACGTATGCCTCCTACTAGGGTGAGTACTCCCTACATTACCATTGTATTCTTAGGTATTAACACAATGTCCAGCTAGAACTCTATAGAGGTGGTTAAACCTTTCGTTCTGTATTGGAAGTCCTTAAGGATCCTATAGTCATATAATGGATATATATATCCTACTTATTACGCATATCCATAAGGCCATCAATGTGGTTGCCTCGATATGATTGCTTTTAAGTGTCAGCGAAACTATTAGCCAAGCAAGCTTCAGCTTGGTGCCTCATGACCATCACCTAAACCACACCCTTTTGGTTCTATAACTATCTCGCATAGTGACACAAGCCGCAAGACACCTCGCAAGCATATAAAGTTGTTATTGGTGACTAACTTTTAATCATTTTTTGAATAATCCTTAAGGCTTACCTTTGACCATAGGTTGCAAAGTGGGATTCGTACTCACATATACCTATTTAGATATCTTCATGTGTGACAATTATATGAATCTATGTTTTAGAGCATAAATACGAGGCTATGTGCTATATAAAGTTAAGAGGAGCTTATATATTTACTTAATTTCATTCTAAAGTGGCCATTGATGTGTTTCGTGAATGAAGTGTTATATGGGTGTAATACATGTCCCTTATATACCTTTAATGTAATTGTACATAGGTGGAAATGGTCAAATTACTTGATTTATTGATTGGCTACATGATACGATTGTCAAGCCATTACTTGAACTACATAATCTCTACTCTTTCGTAGTTTGCACTCGCATGTGTTGGTACGATTCAAATTTGATAGGGAGGCATGCTAATGAATCGATGATTATAATTGAATTCTTGACTATGGACATGATGAGTGAGTCATGTAAAATGATTGTTGGGATGGGTTATGTGTGCACTGTGTGATTAAGTTGTCTTGTGCTATATACTTCGCAACAAGTTCATATGAGGACCCTAAGGTGAAGCTTTTCATCGACCATTGTGTTATCTTGTTGATAAGTGCTTTTACATCCATCATTTTAAGGATGTTTTGTAGCACTTTTTCGGGAATATATGAGCTTTATGTCATAATTTATACTCATATTCTCGTTTTATACTTACGTATGGTTCTTTGATGATATTTGCAGGAATTTAGACTATTTTGACCCTGCATTTGACCCTCATTTAAGTGTATGTTGACCCCCCGCAGATGCCCCTGAGTTGCCATACCTGTGGAGCAAGAGAAGAGTAGAAGATTTCGGATCCAACAAGCATCACTGTCTGCTAATGGTGGTTGTCATACCTGTGGTGAGATTGTAACTGCTAATCTCTTTATCTTCCTTCGTTGTACAGCTGAGGATGATCTATTTGCTATTTTAAAGTGTTGTTTTTCAGCTGAAAGAAGACATTCAACATCCCATTCCATCACCTATCACCTCATCCACCATTAGAGATTAGTTTAGATTAGATGGAGGGAGAGAAAGAGGATCAAAGTGAGATCTTGTAAGGATTCCATGTCATGTTTGCGATCGACAGATTCAAGCACAACTTTTGGTTGAGCAATTCTTCTCTCTTTCTTTCTTTTCTCCCCTTATTTTAGAATTCATGTTTTGCAATTTTGATTTAGATTTGTAGTTTTGATCTTGGATTTATGCAAATTCTAGCTTATTTCCCTATCTTATATTGTTAGCTTTGGTGCTTTTGAATTTGTTGGATTGTTTTATCGAATCGTAGATGCTTATTACCTTGTGAGAAACTCGATCACTTTCTTGCATGTTGTGGGTATGGGTGACGAACTTAGAGGTGAAATCTAATATCGGAATCGTAGGATTTGACTTGATTGTATAGAGTGTTGAGAAAGTCACATCGATTGAGAACCATTGATTTGATGGTCACATGCTTAATGAACCTAAACGAATCAAGAGCCCTTGAGAAATAGTAATTGGTAAGATTTAGGTATTTCACTTCACCTTGAATGAGGGTTGTGAACTTCGATTATCGGTTTTAAAACAACCATTAGAGGAAAAAGTGTCTGTTTGATATTTTGGATTGGAAAATTACTTGAATTTTTTAATTACTTGATTTTTATCCATTACATTAGATAGTTTATTATTAACATTTCAATCTCAAACTTGGATTCGCTTGGCATATCTTGAGAGAATATAGCCTAATAGATCAACCTAGTCTCTATAGGATTGGCCTTGATTTGCTACAACGCCATCGTGTGCTTACGGGCCTATCAAGTTTTTGACCCCGTTGTCGGGGACCAGTGTCGAGTATTGGGTTTTTCTCGGTAGGTTTGACTAAGCATTTTGTTTTTCTTTGAAAAAAAACCCAAAAAAATTAAAAATTAAAAAAAAAGAGCTAAATTTTTGGGGAAAAAAACCATGGCCATTTCCTATTTTCTCCAATTCGAGCATGAATTATTTTAGAGGTATTTTAAATGTTTAAATGTTTTTCTTGCTTAATGTGATTATCGTGTGGGTAAATGGAAAATATTAGACATTGTTGATGAGGGTGTGAATAGTAAAACCCGTATTCTTTTAGAGTATTAGGATTTTATGGTAAAAATGTTGATGATGCATGGTATTTGCTTGAGTGGATTGCTTGGGATTCATTTGAGTTTGAGAAGGATAATTGTGTTTTTGGTTATTCTTTTTCTGATCCTTATGCGTTTTATGCTAGATCGTATTATGCTCCTTTTTGGCGTGACTTGTGTGGTTCTTCTAACCCTAATATTGTTTCATGTCCATTCTATGTATGCTATGCTCAACCTGATTCATCCTTTCCTTTATCTCCGTGTACGGGGCTCGAGGTTGGTAAGCCTTTTGGGTTGATTGCTAAGTTTGATGTGGGTGATTCATATTGTGCATCGGAAGATACTCTTGATGTGGTGCATAATCTAGTTAACACTCCTTTAGAGGGGTGTCGTTGTAAGTATTTGCATAAGGAGTCTTCTAGCCTTTGTTTAGCTATGCTTTCCCCAATCCCCTTGGTCATTCCTATGTTTCCTTTACATGTTTACAACCCTCTATTTCCCTCGAATATTATCGTGATGAGCCCATTAATAATTTCCAAATTTGTGATGCTACTATTGATTTGGGCTATGAGGATAACATATTTGGTATGCATGGTAGGAATGTTCATGATTGTTTATCCCTAGGTTACTTTAGAGGGTGTGATCCTTCCATTAATCCTTATTATGTATGCCTAGAGGGCTTGCCTAAGAAAGTCATGTGGACTACATCCTTTAATCCTTCATATGATTTTTCTAAGGCTTTTGATAAGGTTAAGAGGATACTTGGTGTCTTTGGTATGGTTTTCGTCATTGCTTCTTACCTTTTATTTTCTAAATTGTAGTCCCAAGAGTTTGATAAGCTCCTACATGCTTTAACGACATCTGATTTGATGAGTCAAGACTTGAAGATATGCTAGAGTGGTTGATGCTCCATTTGCCTCATTTGCGTGGAGGCCGTAGCTTTGGTGTGCCCAACACCTAACTTGATCAGATTGTTCCCTTTTGTTTTCCCTTTTCCTTCTCTTACTTTCTTTTCTTTGAATAATAATGCTTTATTTAAGCATGGGGGAAGGGTAGTTTCTATGTTTTCTATTTCAGGTATTAGTTTGCGTATTTGTTAGAGCATATAGTTTTAGGTTTCTTTTTGTTGCACTTGTGTTGCATTTTGGTTTGCATATAGGATTACATGTAGAGATGGTGAGGATTGGTTTGAGATAACCTCCAATGATGTTTTTGTTAGGCAAAATACCTTTCATGAGCTTGAGTAAATTTTGATATGTAATCTCTTTTGGTGCGAAAATTTGTGAAGGTTTGGTCAATATTTCTTGTTTTCACCCTTGTCTTGATTAAGAACTATTTTGCCTCCTAGAGTCCTTAGTACTAATGTTGTTATATGGGAGTCATTTTATGAGCTTAATGAGACTTTGGTAGATGTTCCGTAAGATTTTGAACCTTATTTGAACTAATCATTATATTTAGTCTCATGTTTGTTTTATGTGTGTGACTCTTACATGTTGCATCTCCAGAACTTGCCTAGATTCTTGTTCAAAACCACATTAGCATATGCATATTTGATTATATGATAGAGGCATTTCTTTCTTTGGTCATTTTAGCCACATAGCCAAATAGCCCGCCCTTGTATTACATGTTTTATCCCTTTGCTAGCCCCTTTGAGCTTATATCTTTATTTGTTGTAATCACTTCATATTAGCCCTTAGCCAAACACATATTCTACCTTTAAGCCAAGTCTATGGAGCATTACTTCATCCATGTAGTGGGTGGTTTTGGGGATAGTTGAGTTTAAGATGGCTTCGGTATGTTGGTTTGCAAAGAGATTGATGATATTAAACATTTATTTTAGTTTCCTCTTGTTTGGGTTGTGTGTATATATATATATATATATATATATATAATATATAATATATATATATATATATATATATATATATATATATATATATATATATATATATTCGGTTGTGAGTTGATAGTTAGTGATCCTATACCTTTCAATAATTGCAATTTTTGTTTCATTTTCCAAAAAAACAAAAAAAAGGTTATGCTGTAGAAAAAAAAAAGAAAAGCAAAAGAACAAGGTGAAAAAAAGGAAATGACTCAGTGATTGGCATTGGATATGTAAAAAGTTTGTGTTCCTTCTTTGTCAACTCATTTCCTACTTAATTGATTAGGGTATGTTCATTGTATTTTGAGGTTTAGAGTGTTGGTGAACTTAATAGTTGATTGGTGCTTTGATTGGTTGCTTCCTAGTCACTTGGCTAAGTAGCTCCACATTGCCCAAATTCATTTGTCTACCTCCTTTCCCCTAACCTTTCTAGCCCACATTACACCCTGAATAAAGTCCTCTTGATTGTCTTGCATACATTGCATTCTAGTGGTGGAGAATTTGAGAGTCTTGTCAAGCATATGGTAGATTGCATCTTTGGGATGAGTCTTGAGAGTGAACCTATGCTATGTTTTAAACACATGAGTGGGAGTGATCCACATTTCCCAAAAGTGAAGCTTCACTAATCTATTTGACTCTAATAAATTCCATGTGCTTGTATGATGTGCTTTGTAGTTCTCTGGGGGTGATCAAGTTTGATGTCGAGATTGCGGTTATGTCCTTCTTTGACAACATTCATCTTCTGCTGATTTTAAAATGTTTTGCGCACTATTTGGGTTGCGTTGATTGATATTCCTACTTGTGATATGCTATGATCTACCTGCTTTAAGAAGGTTACCATGTTCTGAGTCCTAGATGCATCTTCCCTTGTCGATTTATGTAGTGTTGGCTTAAGGACAAGCAACGGTTCAAGCATGGGGGAGTTTGATAAGTGCTTTTACATACATCATTTTTAGGACGTTTTGCAGCACTTTTTTAGGAATATATGAGTTTTATGTCATAATTTATACTCCTTTTCTCATTTTATGCTTGGGTATGATTCTTTTATGATATTTATAGGAATTTGGACCATTTTAACCCGACATTTGACCCTCATTTGAGTGTATGTTGACCACCCACGGATGCTCCTGAGTTGCCATGCCCGTGGAGCAAGAGAAGAGTAGAAGATTTCAAATCCAGCAAGCACCACGGTCTGCCAGTGGTGGCTGCCATGCCGGTGGTGAGCCTGTAACTGCTAATCTCTTCATCTTCTTTCACTGTGTAGATGAGGATGCTCCATTTGCTATTTAAAAGGGCTGTTCTTCGGCTGAAAGAAGACATTCAATATCCCGTTCCATCACCCATCACCTCATCCACCATTAGAGATTAGTTTAGATTAGATAGAGGGACAGAAAGAGGATCGAAGTGAGATCTTGGAAGGATTCCATGTTAGGTTTTCCATCGATAGATTCAAGTGTGATTTTTGGTTGAGCAATTCTTCTCTCTTCCTTTCTTTTCTCCCCTTAATTTAGACTTTATGTTTTGCAATTTTGATTTAGATTTGTAGTTTTGATCTTGAGTTTATGCAAATTCTAGTTTATTTCCCAATCTTGCATTGTTAACTTTGGTGCTTTTGACTTTGTTGGATTATTTTATCGAATCGTAGATGCTTATTACCTTGTAAGAAACTTGATCACTTTCTTGCATGTTGTGGGTATTGGTTGATGAACTAAGAGGTGAAATCTAATACCAGAATCCTAGGATTTGACTTGATTGTGTGGAGTCTTGAGAAAGTCACACCGATTGAGAAACCATTGATTTGATAGTCGTATGCTTAATGAACCTAAACGAATCGAGAGCCCTTGAGAAATGGTAATTGATTAGATTTATATATTTCACTTCACCTTAAAAGACGGTTGTAAAACTTCCATTATCGGTTTTCAAACAACCATTAGAGGAAAAAGTGCCTGTTTGATATTTTGGATTACAAAATTGCTTGATTTGTTTAATTACTTGATTTTTATCCATTATATTAAATAGTTTATTATTAACATTTCAATTTCAAACTTCGATTTGCTTAGCATATCTTGAGGGAATGTAGCCCAATAGGTCAACTTAGTCTCTGTGAGATCGACCTTGATTTGCTGCAATGCCACTGTACACTTGTGGGCCTATCACTTGTTTACTTGTTGAACTTGGCTATGCATTTCAACTGAATTCCTATCTAGAGCATCTCCAAAACGTCATACAAAATGTTTCTACCTTTGACTAAAATTTCCCATAATATAATACCTTAAGTGTGGCTTAGTGGATTTCAAGTGACTACTTATATTACCAAAGACGCACCTTCCTTTTTGAGGAGCCCATCCTAAAAACTTAGTTAAGCATGCTTTTTGTAGAGAAATCTTGGGATAGGTGATCAATTGGAAAGTTTCTAGAGTAGCGTACGAGCGAGGATGAAGCACACTAAAAAAACTTGTGATTATTTGAAGGGCTCGTCAATGATCCTTAAAGTCATTCCTAGTAACTATCTATAGCCTGGGAAGAGGTCAGAGTGTTACAGATGTTATCAAAGCCAACCTACGACCGTCAGGTGCACTAATGAACAGCATATGCCTAGGCGGTCACCTAGTTGGGTGATGAATGTCATATTTGCATGCATTATTGAAGCGTCTTAGAGTCATTTTAGGGAGTTAATATGCTTAATCGTATGATTTATGCCCCCTTTGGTACTATTTGCTTGAGTTTCGCTTGTTTCAAGAGTGTTTACAGATTTTGACTTTGTAAGCCGAAGTTATATGAGTAAAAGAATAATTTTGAGGCCTTTTGGATCAAACAAGGTAGCATAAGAAGCCCATGGGTACCAAACGTGGGCATACCCTGGCGAGTACCATGGTCTAGGAGGTTCCAGGCTAAAGAAGTAGAAAAAAAAATTCAAGACAAAAGAAGAGGAGGGCACCACGGTCTATAGCCACCACACAATGTTGATAAGGATATAAGTGCACAATGGCATTGGAGCAAATTAAGGGTTATCTCCCTCAATGATTACATCCATCTAGTTGGCTATGTCCCCTTAAGATAGGTTTAGCGAATCAAAAGTTAGGATTGATAAAAACAACTAAGAAAATAAAACAATTAGAACTAATCTGAATAGGAATAAACATTCAGGAATGTGTTTCACCACATGACAAATTACTCGAGCACATTGAGCATCAAATCAATCTAAGCCAACTCAGTTTAAAGTAGAACTAGGAAAGCTTGGCCCTACACGATATCACAACATGAACCCAAGTCGAAGTTACTAAGAGAAATATAAAAATGACTTAAACCAAACCGATTTTAACTCAAAGTCGATATGATTGAACCATTTAGCATGAAAACATGTAATTTTTTAATTTTAGGCAAATCTAAACTATTCTCAAGGTCAGCATGAAATTGACACTTTTATTAAACCTATCAACCCAACTCATTCCCCTTCTCTAGTTTAAAGGATGATAATCAAAGTATCACTACTGTCTTTCAAGTTGTAGCGAAATGCTTAGAATCAGTAAATCCCTTATTTTTATGGTTTTCAATCAATCTACACGTATTAAGGAAAAGGATATCAAACATGCTCTCTCGGGTGGTAAATCTTTCTCAAGAATTCACAAATATAATCCGATTTTAGTTTGCTAATGTCAAGCTTCACCATTTGGTAGTTCACCCAACATAAAAATCAAGCAAGAAGATGGCCAATTAACACGCTTGCAAATAAAAATTCTAAAATTATATTAAACTTGATATCAACCTAAATTGGAAGATTGGAATGAGGAATCTACTATAACATGATGAATTAACCATCCAAGTATTCTAAAGAGAAAAATCTAAAGAGAAAAGAGAAGAATTTGCTCATCCAAATGCGTGCAGAACGTATTAATTGTATACCTAATCTTGCTCTCTCGTGAATCTTCTTCTTTAACTTGCTCTTCCTTACTTTAAAGTGGAGCCTAAAAACCTAACTAGATAGTGGAATGGATGAAGAGCGCAGTTGAAAGCAAGCTTTTATCACGAAAAATACACCAGGAAAACGTTAAAAAGGCTTAGAAAATGAACAACCATAAGGAAACTGGTCGATAGGAATGAAGGGCCACCATGGATTGATCATTGGTCCACCGTGGTCTGTGGCCATCACTACGGGTAGGCCATGGTGTCCCCACTTCTTTTGGCTTCAATTGTTCTTCTTGCTTCTTCAACCTGAAACATCCTGGACCATAGTACTGCAAATGGTATGTCCATGTTTGGTGTGCTTAGGCTTCTTTGGCTATGTTCTTTGATCCACAAGGCCTCACAGTCATTCTTCTACTCATATAACTTGGGCTCGCAAAGCTAAAATCTGCAAACATTCTCAAAACAAGCAAAACTCACGCGTAATAGTAGAACTAGGGGCATGAACCATATGTTATGCTTTTAACCCCCTAAAATGGCTTGAAAACACTTAGATAATCCATGAAAATATGACATTCATCACTCCCCTATGCTTAGGTCTTTGCTTATCCCTAAGTCAAATCTAAACTCTAGACAAACCGATATATGCATCTAGGATCCAAAAATACAACAACCTTCTTAAGCTAGGCAACTCATGGACCATCACAAGCAAAAATCTCAATCAATGGCAACCCCAAGTAGTGTGGAAGACATTTCGAAATTAGGATAAGGTGAATGTTTTTGAAGATGTATGAGATGATGAGCCCGATATCAAACTTGATCACCACCAAAGAAGCATAAAACACATCATTCAAGGACATAGAATTGAGTAGAGCTAAATGAATCGATAGAACCTCACATTTGGGAAATGTGTATCACTCTTACTCAGGTGTTTACATTATAGCATGTGTTCACTCAAGATTCATTCCAAAGATGCCATTTACTATAGGCTTGCCATAGACTCTGAAACTCTCTGCCATTAAAATGCAATGTGTATGCGATAATCAAGAGGGCTTCAGATACGCCACAATATGGGCTAAAGGGCTAAGGAAAAGAGTAGTACAAATGCTTTGGGGTATGTGGAGCTAATAGCCAAAAAGGCTAAGGAGCAATCAATAATGGATCAATAAAGCATAAGGCATACCAACATGTCCGATCCAACAATGCAATAAAGATAAATAGGAAATGAGATGACATACAAAGGAGCACCAGTTAGATACATGTCCAATGCCTGACACTCATTCACTCTTTTTGGGATAGGACCACCAATTGTCAACGCACAACCCAAAGTGTATATACACAATGCAAACAAGAGAGGAACAAATCCAAGTGGACAATGTCATCAACCCCTCAACAAACAAGCATACCAAAAACACCTTAAACATAATTACCCCAAAACTATCCACTACATACATGAAGTGATGCTCCATGGACTTGACTTAAGGATAGGAATATGTGTAAGGCCAAGGTGTATATGAAGGGTTCACAATAAAAACTGGTATAAGCTCAAAGGGGCTCACAAAAGGGATTAACATGCAATTCAGGGTAAGCTATTTGGCAATGTGCCTAAAATAACCAACGAAAGAACGCTTCTATAATATCACCAAATAGCACATGCAAATGTTGCTTTAAATAAGAACGAAGGTAAGTTCTAGAGATGCAACTTGGAAAAATGACACATAAAAAAACATGAGAATAAAATTAATAAATTATTCATATAAGGCTTAAGATATCACAGAATATCTACTACGGTCTCATCTATTTTATAAAACGAAATACATGTACCAACATTAGTGCCAAGGACTCTTATGGCCAACCAAATTTCTCAACTGAGACTAGGGGTTAAACCAAGATACAATTTACAAAACCTTCACAAATTGCATCACCAAAAGGGATTACACATCAAAAGTTAATCAACCTCATGAAAACCACCATGCCTACCAAAAGCATCATCAAAGGTTACCTCAAACAAATCTACATCATCCCTATATGCACACCTAAGCGTAACTAAATGCAACACACTAGCGTAAATGAAATAAAACCTAAAACTACATACTTTAACTAGTATGCAAACCAAAAACCAAAATGGAAAACATAAAAATTACTCTTCTCCCATGCTTAGATAAAGCACTATTCAAAGTAAGAATGTAAAACAAGGGGATGAAAGCAAAAGAGAATAATTTGACCAAGTTAGGTGCCAGATGCACATAAGCTAAGGCCTCCTAATAACCAGAGTAACTAGAGCATCAACCACTCCATCATAACTTTAAGACTTGGCTCTTCAAATCAGATGTTGTTAAAGCATGCAGGAGCTTATCAAAAGCTGCAACATAGGGCAAAGCACAATAATAAAAAACATTAAGATAAACACAATAAAGAAAATTAGTGCTCTCCTTAACTAAGCAAATGCCATAGAAAAATCAAAAGAGAAACCAACGAAAGTGTCCCATATGATTATTCTAGACTTGTCCACTAGGTATATGCAATATGGGGCAAGGTAGGCATCATACCCACTAAAGTAACCTAAGGGTACAAAATTATCAACATTCCCATCAAGCATATTAAACATACTATCAACGTAGCCTAAATCAATGTTAGCATTACAAATCATAGGATTGCCAATGGGCGCATCAAGATAATACTTAAGGGAAGGAAAGACTAGTGAACAAAGAGCAGAAGCATATGAATGATCAAGGGAATTAGGAAGAACATTATCACAACCAAGGTTAGAAAACTCCTCATGCATAAACACGTCACATGGCCCTCCAAATGAGTCTCAACTAGATCATGCAACTCCTCGAAAGTATCCTCCAACCCATAACATGTACCATCAACAACAAACATAGAAATAGATCTAAAAGACTCACTTCCTTGAGCCCTATACACTGAGTTAAAGGAAAGGATGAATCAAGTAAGGTGAGGATAATATCAGTGTTGTCTATTAGTTATGCAAAGTTATGTTCAGCATAGCATCTATAATAAGGACACAAATTAATATTATAGTTAGAAGAATTAATACATGTCATATAAAAAAGGGATATAATAAGATGTAGTATAAAATACACAAGGATCAGAGAATTAATAAACAAAAAAAGGACCAGCCTCCTCAAATTCAAATCAATCCTAAGCAATCCACTCAAGCAAATATCATACTTCATTCACAGTTTTGCCATGAAAACCCTAATACTCCAAAAGAGCTCGGGTTTCACAATTCACACTCTTATTAATAATGTCCAAAATTTTCCATTTAATAACATAATAATCACATTGAGCAAGAAAACATGTAAACACTTAAAACATCTCTAAAATAATTCATGCTTGAACTGCAGAAATGAAAAACTGGCTTTTTTTGAATTTTGAATTTTGAATTTTTTCTGTGATTTTTTCTCTCAAACAAAAACAAAATGTTCCTCAAAGCTATTAGGAAAAACCCAATATTTGAAACTAGTCCCTGATAACAACGCCAAAAACTTGATAAGACCGCAAGCCAATGGTGGCATTGTAGCAAATCAAGGTCGTCTTCCATAAGATACTAGGTCAATCTACAAAGCAATGTATGTCCTGCTAAGACAGGCTAGGTGAATCAAAACTTAGCATTTATAAAAATAACTAAGATAAGAAAACAACTAGAATTGAGTTGAATGGGAATAAACATTCAGGAATGTGCTTCACCACATGACAAATCAATCAAGCACATGGCACATCGATCAATCCAAGCCAACCCATTTTAAAGGACGATGATAAAGCATCACTACTCTCTTTCAAGTTATAGTGAAATGCCTAAAATCAATCATTCCTCCTTTTTTGTGATTTTCAATCAATCTAGACTCATTAAGGAAAACGATTATCACACATGCCCTCTTGAATGACGAATCTTTCTTAAAAATTCCCACAATCCGATTTTAGTTTTCCAATGTCAAGCTTCACTTTTCAATAATTCAACCAACATCTAAAATCAAGTAAGACGATGGCCAATCAACATGCTTGCAAATAAAAACTCTAAAATCAAATTAAAAATAAAATTCACTTAAATAGAGAGATTAAAACGCAACTACTCAAAGCAAATATATCAATTGGTTCAGTAAATCGTAGATTTGAAAATCTACTATAACATGATAAAATTAAACATCCAATTATTCTAAAATGATAAATCTAAAGCGAAAAGAGAAAAGCGAAGAGAAGAATTTGCTCAGCCAACTGTGTACTTCAATTCGTTGATTACACAACCCGATCTCGCCATCTCGCAAATCTTCTTCTTCAACTCCTTCACTCAAAAGTAGAGCTTAAAACCTTACTAGAAGGTGGAACGATCAAGAATGAGGCTGAAAGCAAACTGTTATCGCGAAAAATGCACCAGCCAAACGTAAAAAAAAAAAAAAAAACATTTGGAAAATGAACAATTGCGATGAAAATAGGTGAAACGGGGATTAAAGATCACCATAGGCTAACCGTGGGTCCACCATGGTCCATGGCCGCCCCCACAGCCAGGCCGTAATGCAGTCTGGTTCTTCTATCTTCAATTGCTCATC
>JAKOGI010001489.1:220000-227811 GCA_029747015.1 Carnegiea gigantea
GGTTTTTTGTGGTTGAAAATAAAAGTAGCCATAACTATTAGCGAATGATGACCTATTTTTAACTATGCGAATGCAGTTTTTAAGACATAAAGAATTTTAAAAAGGAATGTGTTATATGATAAATGATTTCGCTGTAAGAGACAGCAAACCTATTAGCTAGCAGCTATGGCTATACGCTTTAAATGGCTAAGATAACATGCTTAGGGACATATGTATGATGGGAGTAAACCCGCTAGATTGGGGGAATCCCTAGCCTAGGAAGTAGCCCCAGTAGTGGGAAACCTTAGAAGATCTTGATGAGGTGTAGGTCCAATTATGTAGCCATCCCGGGAGTGGGAGCTTATGTGTGAGCGATAGTCTCACTAGGGGTTGAGAATAGACCTCGTTCAACCAGCACATTATGATGATCTTATGTCAAGAGTATTTTCCTAATAAATGAGAAAAACAATAGCATTTCGCCATTTTAAGTATTTCAGAAAAAAGAAAGATTTCAAGGGCTATCAAGAGGCCAGTTTGAATAAGATTTGAAAAGCTCATAGGGGTTATCATCGGGACAATACGAAAGAGACTTCTTTTTAAACAGTATATGAACCTCGAGGAGGCTAGTTAGATGTGTAAGCAATTCTTTAACGAGGTTAGCTTGATTTTGAAACTATTCTTTAAAGAAGCTAGTTTGATTGGTAAACTATCCTTTGAAGAGGCTAGTGTGATTTATAAATTATTCTTTGAAAACAATATAAGTTACTACGTTTTCAAAATGCGTATTCGAAAGCATTTTGCCCTATTCTTGTTGTTTACTTGCTTATGTGCCTAAATGCTTGTTTATTAGGGAAGTTTGGTTATTAAGGGCCTAGAAACGAGCTTGAGTAGCTAGCATGAAGTTTAGAGGTGATGATTTTCTTTGGGGACTATGATTACCTAATATGATAGTAATATGCAAATATTGTGTGAATGCTACTTATTATTATGATTATTGCTTGCAAATGGTTTTGGTTTTAAGGAGTCGGGAAATACTCACTGAGTGTGGGGTTGCTCATCCCATTACTATTTCCCCTTTTCCCAGGTTTTCATTGTGACAGGTAGAAGTCAATTTACTTATGTCGAGATGGAGTCTACCCTTGTTTTGAAAAGGTCTCATGTATGCACGTATAAAAGTAGACTCAAGAGTTAAACGATGTAATATAATGTATCCCTAGAGTTGTAAATGTACGTAAGCAGTCTAGCTCATGTAATTGTTTAAAAGTCGCTCTGTATGGCCATGTGAGCCAACCATCTAAATAGGCAGTTGTCTTCTTAGCTGAAGTTAATTATATTTTGGCATGTAAATCCCAGTACTCCGAATGTGTAATCCATTGAGGTGTATCTTTTATTTCCTTCTTTATTAATGAACTATATTGTTTGGTATACTCCGAGCGAGTGGCTCGTAAAGTTATGAAATCTGGTGTGTAGCCGTTGAACTTATTTCAGTGCCCTTTTATACTCCTATTGATTGCAGGGATTTAATATAAGGCTTTAAACCTAGAAAATAGTCAGTTTTTAGGCGGAACTCTATCCTTTCACCCTAGAATTTAAGTAGGATTTAAAAAGACGTTAATGCTCCTAGCCCTAGGGATTGCGGGCATTACAGATGGTATCAGAGCAAGGTCCTGTGACCGTAGGCCGCAACCTGAGTCTTGCATTTCGTATAGTTATCTAGGAACACATTCATGATGATGTGATACACGGCTGCTTTTATGTGCAAATGTGGTTTTTGTGTGAACTTTGGTGCGTTTAGCTAGCTTTGTGCGACTTGAGTGAGCTCATTGATTGGATAAGTGAGCCATTTGCTTTAGCATAGATCAAATGACTTTATTCTCATAAATGAGGTAAGTGTTGGCTCAACAATGGTTGTTTCGTATGTGCACTTTGGTGATTTAATCAAAAGTTTAAAGTACGCTTAATTTGAATTCGAATGATTGGAAAAGTCTTAACTCTAAGCTCATTTTTGCCCGTTAAGTACGATTTGCTCCTGGGGCCCCATAATGTAGTGAGTAGCCATACTCAATGGTTGGTAGAGAAAGAGCTAGAAGGAGTTAAACTATTCTCCTTTTGAAACCTAAAGATTTTGAAAGTTAAGAACCTTCCTAACTAGTGATTTTTCTTTCGTGCTAAAAGACTTTTCTAATTATATAGCTAGGCCTTGCTGATGCATATGAAGACTTGTATTTGCTTTACAATGATGTTTGAGCTTCGTTCTATGAACGTAAGTTTCTATGTATAACTGGATGTTTTAAATACCTGCAAGCCAAGATGTATTCGTTGCTTGATGTGTTGATGACAAGTTGTTAATAAGTGACTAAAAGATTGCTTAAAAGTTCTTTTAGATGATACCCCATTTTGCATAAATTCTCAATTGCTAAAAGAACTAAATGAGGACTTCGTATGCGTACGTGGCATGATAGGTGTTGTGTTTGTTAATATTGTTGTCCTATTATATTAAGGTCATCCTGCATAGACGTTTCCGTTATGGACCTTCTAATTGCTGTATCATCATGCTGTCACCCTTTGACATTAGAAACTGCAATTTTATCGAAGTGTTTGTTATAAACCTTGTAGGGGAAATGATAAGGTACTGGTGCACTCATAATCATATCGAAATGTATGCTGACAATTGAGTTATAAGATATGTGTGCCAATGTGATTAATAGAAATACATGAGTCTGACATCATGTTGTATATTTCCATAATCCAGAAATAACCAGTTCTAAATGAGACCTGAAGGTAGAACATTACGATAGCTAGGGCATAAGTGCAATACTTGATGCATGAACTTGGCATTAAACCCAGCATCACCGCGAAACCATGTATCTACCTCTCTTAAAAGACTTATATTCAGACCTATATGGGACCTTTAGCACCTATTCACTTACATTCTTGCCTTAGCATTTTCCTTTCAAATTGCTCCCATCGACATGTAATGCTAGTTCATGTTACTTGTGCTTCTTAATCCTTTGTGTGCTCTATTGTTAACTTTACATGATGTCAATGTGATGTTGAGTGCTACTTCAAGTCCATCATTGTGATATGATGTAGTATGATGTCTCTGCTACTTTAATGTGATTAGCTTCCTAGTCGACTGATTTAACCTTAGAGTGATTTAATATCTTCACGCTTTCGGATGAACCTAATTAAGTTAACCCCCTTCATACAACGTTGACATGTCCCGTCTAAGTTGCCATGAATGAAAGGCCTAAAAGTTAGTTGTGATTTATGTATAAACGTAGGAATGTCAATTGCATATGTTTTCCCCTTGTAAACTGCTTGCTATATACGTGTCAGACAAATTCATCTTGCTTATGATTCCTAAACTTGAGAATGCCGAGATGTTGATTCTATGCGATGCCATTGAACCAAAATGGTGCTACATGCTACTTATGTGATGCCCTTACTATATAATGTGTCATATGAGCCTCCAGGTTAACCGTTGTGATCCTAAAAGTGACTTGAATTCATATTTTAGAATAAAATTACTTGTATATGATTTTGAGATGTCATTGCCCAATTGTCCTACCTCTAGATGCCGATTAATAACAACGCATATACATAGAGTTGTTGTTTACTCTGTGGATTGAGTCCAGATAATTAAAAGTCTGTGTTCCTTTTTAAAACAAGCTTAATATGGTTTTCTATACCAACTCATTTGCCCCTCTTCTATGTGGTTGCCCTCTACGCCTAAACAAAGTGAGTAGCCGCTCGGAGGATTGGCGAGGAGGAGACTGGATTCCATAAGCCTATTTTCGGTTTCAATTAATTGGAAATCAAGATTTTGGATTTTAGTGCGAGTTGTGTAGACTGTGTCATGTGTGTGCATATCTTAGATACGACCGAGCTAGGCTTTGGAATTTCGAGGATGAAATTCTTTTAAGGGGGGAAGAATGTAAGACCTACATTTTTATTTTAACTATGTAGCCTATTTTTTGATATTACAAATCGTATTTTATTATTTTAGATGAGTTAAATTATTATCGATGTGCTTGCTTAAGTGGTAATTTTATTAAAAAGAATATTGTTGTTGTAATTATTGTTATTATTATTAGTTCTGAAAATTCTTCGATGATTTTTAATAAGCGTTAATAAAAATTGTTATCGGGTACTAAATAGAGTAGCTTCCTGAGTACGACTAGATTGTCAAGCTTTGGGATTAGTTTCGTTAAATACTAGATCGTGCCTCATTATCGGGAACGAACAAATCGATAAGTGATTGTATTATCGGCTTGACTTTAGACTAAGAGGCACGAGATTGGGCTAGTAATATTAGTTGAATATGACAAGCAACAAAACAACAAGAAAAAAAAGAGAGCAAAGGTGCTGAGGCCCCTCTTCTTCACAAAAAACTGAGGGCAAAAAGGGGGTTTCTTCTGGGGTTCCTCGTGACCCCAGCCCCGCGAACTAGCACGAGAGAGAGAGAGAGAGAGAGAGAGAGAGAGAGAGAGAGAGAGAGAGAGAGAGAGGAGGAGAAGGCGGCGGATTCCGGTGGCGGGTGGTGTAAGCTTGGCCCGCTACCCGACAACAGCCCTGCATCTCCTCCACCAGCCGGCACAACCACCAGAGGGGGGAGAGAGAGAGAGAGAGACATGGAAAAGGAGACGACAATGCTGGTGTGCCGGCGACTAGTCGTCACACCCCGCACTACCACCTTGCCCCGCAACCCCTTTCCGGTGACCACCGGGTTATAGTAGCAGCAGCGTATCGAGAGGGGTGATGAATCAAGTAGTTACAGCTCTGGGCAAGGCTGATTTGAATTGGTGGTTAGGTTGCAAAATGGGTCGAAATCTTGGTTTTGAAACATCCAAATCGAGCCCCAAAAGTCCCTAAATCGGGTCCTCTAGCTTGGAATCGAGGTGCGTGTTTCTTTTCTAATTGCCAATGAATTTTACTGATTTTAGTTAGTGCATGTTTGAATCTGAGATAGTAATCAGTATTTGAAGAATTTAGAACTAAAATTGGGTAATTATAATGATGATGCTGATCTCGGGATTCTTGTATGTGAGTTGATGTGTGGTTTTATTAACTGGTCAGTTTGGATATTTGTAGAACAAGTGAAATCATGTCATAAAGTTACTGTTGGTTCTGCTTTAGTATGCTTAAATTATGTTTTGAAGGTTGTATGCAAATGTTATGCCCATAGGATACAAACTAGGTGGTGGAGGTAATTGTGGAGCAAACTGAATTATGTCTAAAGGTTATTGCTAGATCAGTTTGGGTATGTTTGTATGCTGTTTGTGGTAATTGCATGACAATGCTATGCCTCTGGATGATGGTTTGTGAACTAAATGATTGAATTATTGTACTAATGAACCAAATTGGTAGTTGGATGGTTTGAGGTGAAACTATCGAGTGATTCGAGATTCTTGTGGCCAGTGTTACATGAGGAGGGAGCCAGGGTTCGATATCGACTGCAATCGTGTGGATTGCGAGGCATATGGAATTATTAGATTGATTCTGTTGAAACTATTCCTGCAAAGTGTTTGGAATGTGCTACTTGTGAGCCCCTTCTCTCTTGTAATTGTTAAATGATGTTATGTGATTGATTTATGAACTTAGAAATCTTTGAAAAGGGGTTATTAAAAGCTTGCTTTCATAATTGAGAATGTTTTTGAATACTCATTAGTTGCCTGTTAAATTGTTATGATGTTTGTAGCCTAAACGATCGTAAATCGTCGAACCACTCAGTGAGTGACTCAACTGAATAGTCGATAGGTTTAGTAAGTTTAAAAGTGAACTAGTGACGAGTTCAAAAATGTTTAAGGCTTTAGTTTGTTCATATCCCCTTCTTTTGTTTAAAAGCATTGAAACGAATTGAAACATGGCAATTGAAGATGACTATTATGAAGCTTAGTTTGAAATATATGCTAGCTAAGTACTTAAGTTTCGAATGTGTTTTGAATTGCGAGTTAGTAACTCCATTACGATTTTAAGAGATTTTCAAGTTGAATTGTGAAGTGTTTGAATGTGTTACGTGTGAGCCCCTCCCCTTTATGCCATTTAAGCTTTATCATGTGTATGAGGGTGGCATTTTGAAAAAGAAGGTTTTTTGTGGTTGAAAATAAAAGTAGTCATAACTATTAGCAAATGATGGCCTATTGTTAACTATGCGATGAGTTGCATGATAAATGATTTCCCTGTAAAAGACAGCAAACCTATTAGCCGTTATGACCATATGCTTTAAATGGCTAAGATAATGTTCTTAGGGACATATGTATGGTAGGAGTGAACCCGCTAGATCGGGGGAATCCCTAGCCTAGGGGGTAGTCCGAATAGTGGGAAACCTTAGAAGACCCTGACGAGGGTGTAAGTCCAATTATGTAGCCATCATGGGAGTAAGAGCTTATGCGTAAGCGATAGTCTCACTAGCAGTTAAGAATAGACCTCACCTAACCAGCACATCGTGATGATCGCATGCCAAGAGTATTTTCCTAATAAATGAGAAAAGCAGTAGGTATTTCGCCATTTTAAATATTTCAAGAAAAAGAAAAATTTCAAGGGCTATTAAGAGCCCAGTTCGAATAAGATTCGAAAAGCTCATACAGGTCATTAATGGGCCAGTACGAAAGAGAATTCTTTTTAAAGAGTATATGAGCCTTGAGCAGGCTAGTTTGATTTGTAAGCAATTCCTTAATGAGGTTAGCTTGATTTGAAACTATTCTTTAAAGAAGCTAGTTTGATTGGTAAACTATCCTTTGAAGGGGCTAGTGTGATTTGTAAATTATTCTTTGAAAATAACATGAGTCACTACGTTTTCAAAATGCGTATTCGAAAGCATTTTGCCCTATTCTTGTTGTTTACATGCTTATGTGCCTAAACGCTTGTTTATGAAGGAAGGTTGGTTATTAAGGGCCTAGAAACGAGCTTGAGTGGCTAGCATGAAGTTTAGAGGTGATGATTTTCCTTGGGGACTATGATTGCCCAATATGATAGTAATATACAAATGTTTTGTGAATGCTACTTATTATTATGGTTGTTGCCTGCAAATGGTTTTGGTTTTAAGGAGTTGGAAAATAGTCACTGAGTATGTAGTTGCTCATCCCATTGCTATTTCCCCTATTGCCAGGTTTTCATTGTGGTAGGTAGAAGTCAATTTACTTATGTCAAGATGGAGTCTACCCTTGTTTTGAAAAGGTGTCATGTATGTAGGTATAGAAGCAGACTCAAGAGTTAAACGATGTAATATGATGTATCCCTAGAGTTGCAAACGTACGTAAACAGTCGAGTTCATGTAATTCTTTAAAACCCGCTTTGTATGGCCATGTGAGCCAACCATCTGACAAGCTAGTTGTCTTTTTAGCTGAAGTTCGTTATATTTTGGGATGCAAACCCCAGCACTCCAGATGTGTGATCCCTTGAGTTGTATCTTTTATTTTGTTCTTTATTAATGAACTATAATGTTTGGTATACTCCGAACAAGTGGCCTATAGAGTTATGAACTCCGGTGTGCAGCTGCTGAATGTATTTCAGCGCCCTTTTATACTCCTACTGATTGCAGGGATTTAACATAACGCTTTAAGCTTGGGAAACTGTCAGTTTCTATGCGAAACTCTATTCGTTTCGCCCTAGAATTTAAGTCGGATTTAAAAAAACGTTAATCCCCCTAACCCTTGGGGGCACTACATATATACACACACACACAAACGCACACATATACATATGTGGATGCATTTACATATGCATATATGTATGTAGGTGTGTGTGTGTATATATATATATATATATATATACACACACACACATACATATATATGTATGTATACATACATATATGTTTGTGTATGTAT
>JAKOGI010001490.1:0-227769 GCA_029747015.1 Carnegiea gigantea
GGGCCTTCCTCAACTTCTTCCAAACTTCCTTCTTCAAAGTGCTCTCCTTCTTCTTCATCATAGGCATGTTCATCACATGCTTCTTGGTACTCCGCTAGGAAAACAATCCTCCTGTTTGGACACTCAGATGCATAGTGTCCCATGCCTTGACACCGAAAGCAACGAACCTTGTCCTTTGATT
Organism: Carnegiea gigantea; assembly: GCA_029747015.1. Taxonomy (NCBI): domain Eukaryota; kingdom Viridiplantae; phylum Streptophyta; class Magnoliopsida; order Caryophyllales; family Cactaceae; genus Carnegiea; species Carnegiea gigantea. The sequence goes on from JAKOGI010001490.1 coordinate 182, forward strand.
TGGGCTCTTGTGTGGAGGGTTTTGGAGGGGGTGGAGTGGTGTTTTTGGTTTGTGGAGGTGGGGGGTTTTGTGGACGAGGAGGGTAGTACGGAGGCTTTTGTGTGGGGTAAGGACGAGAGAGAGGCTTGGAAAGGACACTCTTTCCCTTTGATTTCTTTTGTTGCTCTACCTTATAGGCTAGAGAACTCAAGTCATCTAGGGATGAATAGGGTTGCAACTCATTTACATGAGCAATGGACTCATCAAGACCGGTCAAGTATCTTACCAAGGTTTGTGAGTCGTCTTCTCTCAAATCGCATTTGAGTAGGAGTTGTTCAAACTCCCGCGGGTATTCTTCCACACTCTTGGATCCTTGCTTGAGTCGATGGAGCTTGAGATAATTGTCTTGCACATAGTGAGAGGGAAGAACCTTGGCCTTGAGTTTTTCTTTCATTTTGGCCCAAGTTCTGATTTTCCCTTTCCCGTTTCTTGCTCTTTTCGCTCCAAGGTTAGCCCACCAGATTGAAGCATATTTTCTGAGTTTAAGGGCTACAAGCTTTACCTTCTTATCTTCCAGGATGTCCTCATATTCAAAGATCCTCTCAATGGTGTGCAACCAATCGAGAAATAAGTCCGGATCAAGTTGGCCTTCAAATTCGGGGATTTCAATTCGGACACCACCAATATTTCCTCCTTGCCTTCGTCTCCTTGGGGGTTCCTCATCACTTGAATTGGCATGGGAGTGATGGACTTCCTCTTCAGATTCAACCACCGGGTCATGAGGATGAGAGGGAGTGGGGCTATGAACCCACCTTCTTTTCTCCTCCAAAAGTTGCCCAAGTTGAGTTCGAAGATAAGTGAGTTGTGCTTCTAACTCTTCCACACGTGCTTGGTCGCTTCTTGTGGACTTTGTAGACAGGTTGGAGATGCGTTGAAGGAAGAATATGCAGCAGGGAAAGTGGCACGGTCGTGCAAGGGGGCACGGTCAGGCCGTGCTATGCTTCGGCTGAAGAAAATGCAGAAAAGTAGAGTGGCACGGTCGTGCTTGGCGGCACGGGGGCACCATGCTCCGTCTCGACTTGAAGATTCCTGGAAAAAGAATATGGCACGGTCGTGTGTTGTGGCACGGGGGCACCATGCTGCTTCTCTGGTCTTCAAGACTTCGGATTGCCGGTTTGTGCCTCTGTTTTTTTTTTTTTTTGTATTTTGGCTTTTTGGGATGTGTTTGGGTATGATGTGGGTCACTTAAAAGCCTTGGCTCTGATACCAATTGATGTATATGTGGGTGGTAAGTGAACCAAATCAAACTCAAATAAATTCCAAACAAGAATCAAACCAAAGAAAAGTGAATATGGAAGATAGATTGAGATGGATCGAAGAATAATAACAAAAGAGGACAAAGGGATAAACAAGACCTTGCACTTGAGATAATCCCTCACGGAGCCACTCAAGGACTTGATCTTGGGCAAATTCTCTTGTTTTCACCAAGGAATCACTCCAATTGGAAAAGGAAGAGAACCTAGAACACCACTTGAATGAGCCAAATTCAAGATATAGAACTAGGAATTTTGAGACACAAATGAGAATCACTCTCAAAGGTGCTTGTATTACTTTGGAAATCTCTTACAATGCTGAAATGATTAGCTTCACATGCCCCTCCCCTTTTATAGACTCAGCAAAAGACAATCAAAAGACTCAAATAACTCCTAACAATTAAAACTAGCTAATGAAAAGTCTAAGAAAAATAAAAAGACACATCATAAAAGGGGGTGGGGGAGGTTACAAGGAATATTCTAGGATTTTTTGCAGCTGATTACATCAATCTAGAAGCATCTAAAACGTGCACAATATCAGCCACACAAATATATGTAACCTAAGACTCTTCATTTTCCCAGAATTAATCCTTGCAGCCGCCTCAACTTCAACAGAGCATAACTTCCAGAATACTCCGCCAAATCACGCGTTCTTGGGCTTGTTAGAAAGCCCTGGAAGTCTATTTTCCAGAATGGGCTCATTTGCTCAATTTGGATTAGCGGTTTGAAAGTTATGGCCCAAACAATGCACCTATCTCAGACTGGACTGGATCAGCACAACGTATCTTTGAGTGATATTTTGCCCAATCAAATGATGTCCAAATTAAATAAAATTGAGCTTATTTTAAAGCTGACATCTTAAGCTTCAAAACCATGTGGATCCTCAAGTTGTGGGTCCACGTTAGGTAGGCCAAAAGTGCACACAAAAATCGGGAAATTTCTGGATGAAGGCGGCACTACCTCTTCGGGCATGAACGCCAATTTCCGTCAAAGTTTGGCAACTTCCTTGACCTCTTGAAGCTTGAGTGAATCCTCCTTGGGCTGAGCTTGATGGTCCTTGGGCTTCTCACGATGGTCTCCATCACTTGGAGCAAAGAGAGGCGATTTTCCACACAAGGTGCACTATTCAAGGGAAAGTTTGTACCCTCATCATCGATGGAGGTAGTTGTACAAATGTTGCATCCAAAACCATGGTGGACAAGCTCAAACTTGAGACTACCCCCCATCCTAAGCCTTATAGCATCCAATGGCTAAATCAAGGCAAAGGTATATTCATTTCTCATCAGTGCCTCATTTCTCTTTCTATTGGAGACCACTATAAGGATGAGATATTGTGTGACATTCTTCCTATGGATGCAAGCCATATATTGTTGGGTAGACCATTGATGTTTGATCGCCATGTAATTCATCATGGGCGCCTCAACACCTACTCCTTTATTAAGGATGAGAAGAAAATCACCTTGACCCCTATTCCATCGTGCCAACGCCCCAAGCCACAAAAGGACCGACAAGCCTTAACCCTCATTCATCCTTCCCAAACCCTTGCCCCCAAAGAAGATTTCCCACTTCCGCCTCTTCTCCTGTATGACCCGTTTTATCATCCTCCCCTCACCCTCTTCTATATCTCTCTAGAGGTGATGCCCTGTGACCTCCTTCCCCAAAAGCTCCCATATTGTAAGCGCGCCCCCTTTCTTGAGAGGCTTTCCAACCCTTTGAGTTTGAGGACAAACTCAAAACAACCCGGGGAGTATGATGCATATTTCCATATGCATCATTTTTATTCAACTCCAATTTCAAAGAAGAAAAGGGTCAAAGAAGATCATCGTGAGAAATGTGCCTATTTGGTCTTCTTAAGTGAGTTCAAAGACTCGCGACACTATGGAGAGGTCAAAAAGAGGTTAAACTTTGCTAGAAATTTGGTGCCGAATTCATCCCTGCGGACCCCGATTTTTGTGACCATTTTTGGACAAGCTCAAGTGGACCCACAACTTGAGGGCCCATGTGCTTTTGAAGCTTAAGATGTCAGCTTTAAAATAAGCCCAATTTTATTTAATTTGGCCATCATTTGATTGGGCAAAATATCACTCAAAGATACGTTGTGCTGATCCAGTCCAGTCTGAGATAGGTGCATTGTTTGGGCCATAACTTTCAAACCGCTTATCCCAATTGAGCAAATGAGCCCATTCTGGAAAATAGACTTCCAGGGCTTTCTAACAAGCCCAATAACGCGTGATTTGGCCGAGTATTCTGGAAGTTATGCTCTGTTGAAGTTGAGGTAGTTGCAAGGATTAATGCTGGGAATATGAAGAGTCTTCGGTTACATATACTTGTGTGGCTGATATTGTGCACGTTTTAGATGCTTCTAGATTGATGTAATCAGCTGCAAAAATCCTAGAATATTCCTTGTAACCTCCCCCACCCCCTTTTATGATGTGTCTTTTCATTTTTCTTAGACTTTTCATTAGCTAGTTTTAATTGTTAGGAGTTATTTGAGTCTTTTGATTGTCTTTTGCTGAGTCTATAAAAGGGGAGGGGCATGTGAAGCTAATCATTCAGCATTGTAAGAGATTTTCCAAAGTAATACAAGCACCTTTGAGAGTGATTCTCATTTGTGTCTCAAAATTCCTAGTTCTATATCTTGAATTTGGCTCATTCAAGTGGTGTTCTAGGTTCTCTTCCTTTTCCAATTGGAGTGATTCCTTGGTTAAGACAAGAGAATTAGCCCAAGATCAAGTCATTGAGTGGCTCCGTGAAGGATTATCTTAATTACAAGGTCTTGTTTATCCTTGTTCTTTTTGTTATTATTCTTCAAAACATCTCAAACTATCTTCCACCATATTCACTTTTCTTTGGTTGATTCTTGTTTAGTTTGAGTTTGAGTTTGAGTTGATTTGGTTCACTTACCACCCACTTCTACATCAGGGGGTGTAGTAACCGTGGGTTTGGGAGGTGGATAAGAGCTCCCCTTGTTGAAAGGTTGGCTCTTGGGAAAGGGTTTGGGAGGTTCTCTTTTGTAGAGCTTGGATTTCCTTTGTTGTTCAACTTTGTGGGCTAAGACACACACCTCATCAAAAGTGGTGTATTGTTGCAATTCCACCACATGGACATACCTAGGATCTAACCCACCCAAATACCTCACTATGGTTTGTTCTTCGGGCTCTCTCAAGTCACACTTGATTAACAACTTCTCAAATTCCCTAGTGTACTCCTCAACACTCAAGTTCCCCTGGGTGAGATTGTGAAGTTGGGAATAATTGTCTTGTAGGTAAGATGGGGGTAGGAAACGGGCTTTGAGTTTGGTTTTCATCTTTTCCCATGTTCGAATCTTTCTTTTCCCTTGCCTAACTCTCTTAGCACAAAGGTTGGACCACCAAAGAGAAGCATATTTACGAAGTTTAAGGGCCACAAGTTTTACCTTATTTCCCTCGGAAATCTCTTTGTAGTCAAAGATTCTCTTAACGGTTTGCATCCATTCCAAGAACTCATCGGGGTCTAGCTTCCCTTCAAATTCTGGAATCTCCACTCTAATGTCTCCTTGGTGAGAGGTTGTCCGCCTTCCTCTTCTTGATCTTCCATAAGCCTCCTCTTCACTTGACGAGCTCAAGTGTGGGGCTTCTCTCGCTTCCGGTTCGGAGTCGGAGGAGTTAGAAGATCGGGAACTTCTAACCTCCTTTCGTTTTTGCTTCAAGGAGTCTCCAAGTTGTCGCCTCAAATACTCGTTCTGACCTTTGATCTCTTCATTCTGTAGCTTCAAGGCCTCATAATTCCTCATGAGACCCTCAAACTTTTCCTCCATGGTCATGCTAGTAGTGCTTGTGTTGAAATAAGCAGGAACTTCACGGCCAGAATGTGGCACGGGCGTGCTGTTAGGCACGGGGTGGCCGTGCTCTGGTTCTGGACGGGAGCGAAGTTGAGATGTGGCTGGGAAAGGGGTGGCACGGTCGTGCGACATGGCACGGGGTGACCGTGCTGAAGTACTGGGTGTGGATGAAAAAAGGAAGTGTGGCTGGAATGTGAGGGTGGCACGGTCGTGCTCTTTGGCACGGGCTGACCGTGCCGATTTTCTGGATGGTGAAAAACCGTGGAGCACGGTTTGGTGTTTTTGAGGGGGAATGTGTTTGGGGTGTTTGGAAGGGTGTTGGGCAGCAAGCTTAGGCCTAGGGAAGCCTTAGCTCTGATACCAAATATGATGTATCCTCTAGGGAAAGTCAAGAGGATGGGAAAGATGTAAGCAAAGTGCAAGAAGTTCAAGGCAACTTTGAAACCACAAACTCACCTTAGACTTGGATAAGCAACCGGAACTAACACCAACCTTGGATACAGAAACACCACCAAGGAAAGATGTTAGGGCCCTTAACCACCCCTTGGATACAGAAACACCACCAAGAAGGAGTTAAGACTCTTGCTAGATCACCACTCAACCCGGCCAAAGGAAGAGATAAGCTAGAAGAGAGTTTGGGAGTTCAAAGGAGCAAAGCTCAACTTCATTTCATACAAATGCTTGAGTGAGTGGCCGGCCAAGCCTTGGGGGGTATTAATACAAGCTTTTCAAGTACAAGCATAGGCCTTAGGTTGCACTACAAGCTAAACTAGGCAAAAATACAAAGATCAAATCAAAGCAAAAAAGGATAGATGCATCCTTCACTTGACACCTCTTCAATGCTAATCTTGAGGATGATGTGTCGATCTTGGGGTGAATGGAAGCTTCCTTGGCAGCTTGGTACTTCCCATAATGACTCTTGCAAGTGGCTAAGCATGGAAAAGAGCAAAACACCTCACTCCTCTCTCTCTTGTACCGGCTGGGCATGTACCGGGTAAAGGGATGTTTTTGTGCAATGTTTTGGTGGTTAATAGCTCTATATGTGTGTAATTTGGCTGAGGTTTTTTTATGGCCATTTGATAATATTTTTAAAGTACTTTCAAGCCATAAAAGTTTCAAACCAAATAGAGGAGAAAAAGTCCACCAACACAGCCCTTAAATTCGGACAGTCCAGTTTCTGGCCAGAATGTAGTGTTTGACTTGGCTTGAGGTTTTGAGGTACCAAATGATCTCCAAATGACTTGCAAGAGGTCTTGATGGAAAGAGCACATCTTGAACTTAAACTTAGGCTTCCTGCAACCCCATTTCAGCCTTGGGAAGTTTAGGAAATAACGTGCACAAAACCGGGTTTGTGCACGCCTGAAATTCCAGTTTTGAGGAAATAATTTTCTTGTTCCCTTAGGTTGATTTCTTGCATCTTGGACATGAGGTTTGGACCTTTTGGGCTCCCTTGATGGCCATGGATCATGTTAGGGGATGGACCTCCATCAAGTGGTGATCTAGTAAGAGTCTTAACTTCCTTCTTGGTGGTGTTTCTGTATCCAAGAGGTTGTTAAGGGCCCTAACATCAAACCTTGGTCGTGTTTCTGTATCCAAGGTAGGTGTTAGTTCCGGTTCTATCCTTCCCAACTCAAGGTGAGTTTGTGAATTCAAAGATGCCTTGTTGTTACCTTCCATTGCTTTCATCTCACCCTCGTTCCTATCCTATTGGGTTTTCCTTGAGGATACATCAAAGGTTGCAGCTGATGATTGTCGCCTTGGGGTGTGATGGAGTCCTACCTAGCCAAGACCTTGCTCCAAATGAGACAAGTCCAAGTCGGCCAAGAACAAGGTCCCAAACTAAGAAGATGGCTCACCTTTGGCAAGAAGCTGAAACTAGCACAACCGGTCTGCACAAGCCCGATTTTGTGCATCTGATTTCTTAAGCCATTTCATGGCTTAAGACCAATATTTTTGCATTTTTGGAATCCTCAAGAAGTTAACTTTCAAGTCCAAGCATTGAATTCAAGTCATGCTACAAGAGGATGAAAGATCAAAGGCGTTTTTCCCAACCGGCCAGAATTAGTCCAATTTTGCACGGTTAAAAGTTTGCATGTGATTACCTTACTTAATCCATGTTTAGCCTTGATTTCTTAAATAAGGGGGTTTATTTACACCTTTTAGCTTTCTCCCCCACGTTTAAAACCCAAGCCATATCCTTTTTGCTTTGGGTAAACTTGGCCTGAAAACCGAGTGTAAAACTGCCCATTGCGCACGGTTTGGAGGCACGGCTGAGCAAACCCTTTCCGGTGGGTTTCCTTGCTATCAACTGAGTTGGCACACCTCCCAAGGCTGGGCACACACCCCAAGGCACTCATCATCAGCTACAACCTTGGAAAGAACGGCCAATGAGAAGGAAGAGACAAGGAAAGATGTCCCTTGAATGCCATTGGCCAGCCGCAAAGGGGATTGCCACTTTTCGGCTACTCACATGGCTACTTGCTGCCTTTGGACGCTGATTAAGCTTAGGGACAAGTTAATTATGTTGTAATGATCATTTGTCTTGTTTTCCTTGAAGGTTTAAGTGTGTTTTGATTAGTCTTAAGCATGCTTGAAGCCAATTAGCTCTAACGTGGCAATTAGAGCTAGTTAATACCTTTCCCTCCTAGGAAGGAAAAGTGAGGTGCTTGCTAGCTTGCTTAGCTTGGTCATTTTGCTGCTTATGTAAGGCCTCTCACGGCCAAAGAAAATAAGAACTTCAGTTTTTAGTAAAAGAAAATCATAGAGAGCTTGTGAGCTTTCTCTTCAAAACTCTTGCTTGCTTATCTTAGTTTAGGCCAAACTAAGTGGTGTTCAAGTTAGTCTTAATCTTGATTGAGTGGTGATTCTGTATCTTGATCAAGCTTAAGGGCCCTAAACTCAAAGATTAGTGGTGTTTCTGTATCTAATCCTCGAGTTTAGTTCTATCCTAAATCACTTGATTAGCTTGAATCTTCAAGTTGATCTTCTTCGTTCTTCGTGTTCTTCATTCATCACCTTCAATACTTGAATGTTTTTCAAGTCATTCCATTAAACCACCTACCATACTTCCATTCCCCCCTTTCAATACTACTCCTTCTACCTTTCCCCTCATAGAATCAAGTCCAAACAAAGCTTATTGCATTAGAATAGGCTTTGCTCTCAAAGACATTCAAAACCGTGAAGATTCATCCAAGGCAACCTATCACAGTCCACGCACGGTTCAACGCACGCCCGTGCGTACCCTGCAATTTGCAACCCGAGGCTGCACACGGTTGGACGCACGACCGTGCGTCTTCCCATCTCGAATTGTCTTTCTTTTGATGTGAGGTTGCTTGGGTTGTCCCTACCCTTGGCCTTTACATAATATTTGGTATCAGAGCTGTGTTTCATCTTGGCCTGGTATTGAACCCACAAAATCCAAACTCCGTTCTTCTCCATTTCTCAAACACAACATGAGTACTAGTATGAGCATAGAAGAGAAGCTTGATACTATTATGAAGAGTAATCACGAGATTACTTCTACTAACCAAGAGCTCAAGGCCCAGAATGAGTATTTACGCAAGCAATTGGGTGCCTTCCTCAAGCAAAAGCAAAAACTCAATGAAGAACCATCCCATTCAGCATCACAAGGCCGAGAGCAAGTATTCAGTCACCACCTTGAGTCCTCAAGTGATGAAGAACTATTCAGAGAACCACGACAAGAGCCAAGAGGACAAGGTAACTCTAATGATTTTAGAGTTGAAATTCCAGAATATGAAGGCAAACTTGATCCAGAGGACTTCTTGGACTGGTTGCACACAGTGGAGAGGGTATTTGAGTATAAGGACGTTCCAGAAGAAAAGAAAGTCAAGTTGGTGGCATTAAGGTTACGTAAGTATGCTTCCTTATGGTGGACCAACTTATGTGCTAAGAGAGTTAGGGAACGTAAGACTAAAATCAGAACTTGGGAAAAGATGAAAACCAAGTTAAAGGCTAGATTCCTACCCCCCACGTATGTTCAAGATTGTTATTCACAACTTCATAATCTGAACCAAGGCAATCTTAGTGTTGAAGAATACACTAGAGAATTTGAAAAGCTTGTGATTAAATGTGATTTGCAAGAACCGAAAGAGCAAACGATTGTAAGGTACTTAGGAGGACTCGATCCTAGGTACTCAAACGTCGTTGAATTGCAAGCTTATACTACCTTTGATGAGGTTTGTGTGCTTGCTCACAAAGTGGAGCAACAAAAGAAAGCCAAGCAAACTTTTAAGCCTCCACATCAAAGACCTCCAACCCGTAACCAACCTTTTAACAAGGGGAGTTCCCAACCAGTTTCTAAGCCACAAAATCCCTTCCCTTTCAATCCACAAAGAACCCAAGCACCACAAAAGGCCCCAGCACCCCCAATTCGTCCAAATCCCAATCCAATGAGCACTAGAAGATGTTTCAAGTGCCAAGGGTTAGGCCATATAGCTTCAGAGTGCCCAAACCGCAAAGTAATCACTTTAGCCGAGTGGAGAGCTGTGGATGAGCAAGAAGTTGAAGGTGAAATTGAGGATGAAACTGCGGAAGCTCATGAAGAAAGTCAAGAAGAAGTCGAGGAGGAAGCTGATGAAGGAGAGATGCTGGTTTTGAGGAGGGTCTTGAACGGCCAAAAGAGCACCAAAGATGAACAAAGGGAAAACATTTTTCACACTAGGTGCACGGTTCAAGGCAAGGTGTGTTCATTGATCATTGATGGTGGGAGTTGTGCAAATGTGGTGTCACTTACTATGATTGAGAAGCTTGGTTTACAAGCTACGGCCCATCCCCATCCCTACAACATTCAATGGCTGAATCAAAGCAAAGGACTTCAAGTCAATTCACAGTGCCTTATTTTCTTATCCATTGGTAAGAGCTATCAAGACCAACTTTGGTGTGATGTTATACCTATGGATGCGTGCCATGTATTGTTGGGAAGGCCTTGGTTGTATGACCGAAGGGTGTCCCATGATGGTTTTATGAATACATACTCCTTGTCTAAGGGAGGCAAGAAGATTACTCTCAAGCCATTATCACCATCCAAAATCCTCAAAAATAAACCCACAAAAGGACATGAGCATTCTGGTTGTTTACTCACTTTTAGTGAAACTCTCTTAAGGGCTTCGAATCATGAATTCAAGGCTTTTAAGGAGTGGATTCTCACCATACAAGATGAGCCAGAATCCCCATTACCATCCCATCCATTTGCCAAATCACTCACACAAGCCTTCTGTCACCTATTTCCAGAAGAAATCCCCTCGGGATTACCCCCTAAACGGGACATTCAACATCACATAGATCTCATTCCTGGTTCAGTTCTTCCAAACAAGCCAGCTTACAGAATGAACCCAAAGGAAACCAAGGAGATCCAACGGCAAGTAGAAGAATTGATCTCAAAAGGACTTGTGCGTGAGTCCTTAAGCCCCTGTGCCGTACCTGCCTTGTTGGTGCCTAAGAAGGATGGCAGCCAACGAATGTGTGTGGACAGCAGAGCCATAAACAAAATCACCATCAAGTATAGAATCCCATACCTAGACTTGAAGATATGCTGGACGAACTACATGGCTCAACCGTCTTCTCCAAAATTGATCTTCGAAGTGGTTACTACCAGATAAGAGTAAGAGAAGGAGACGAGTGGAAACTGCATTCAAGACCAAGGGCGGTTTTGATGTATATGTGGGTGGCAAGTGAACCAAATCAAACTCCAACTCAAAATAAGCCAAATTGGGAAGAGAAATGAAAGATGGATGAGATGGATGAAGAATTTCACTACACAAGAAAAAGGAATAGAACAAGATCTTGTAATTGAGATAATCCTTCACGGAGCCACTCAATGACTTGACCTTGGGCTAATTCTCTTGTCTTAACCAAGGAATCACTCCAATTGGAAAAGGAAGAGAACCTAGAACACCACTTGAATTAGCCAAATTCAAGATATAGAACTAGGAATTTTTGAGACACAAATGAGAATCACTCTCAAAGGTGCTTTTATTACTTTGGAAATCTCTTACAATGCTGAATGATTAGCTTCACATGCCCCTCCCCTTTTATAGACTCAGCAAAAGACAATCAAAAGACTCAAATAACTCCTAACAATTAAAACTAGCTAATGAAAAGTCTAAGAAAAATGAAAAAACACATCATAAAAGGGGGTGGGGGAGGTTACAAGGAATATTCTAGGATTTTTGCAGCTGATTACATCAATCTAGAAGCATCTAAAACGTGCACAATATCAGCCACACAATATATGTAACCTAAGACTCTTCATATTCCCAGCATTAATCCTTGCAACTGCCTCAACTTCAACAGAGCATAACTTCCAGAATACTCGGCCAAATCACGCGTTCTTGGGCTTGTTAGAAAGCCCTGGAAGTCTATTTTCCAGAATGGGCTCATTTGCTCAATTTGGATAAGCGGTTTGAAAGTTATGGCCCAAACAATGCACCTATCTCAGACTGGACTGGATCAGCACAACGTATCTTTGAGTGATATTTTGCCCAATCAAATGATGTCCAAATTAAATAAAATTGGGCTTATTTTAAAGCTGACATCTTAAGCTTCAAAAGCACATGGGCTCTCGAGTTGTGGGTCCACTTGAACTTGTCCAAAAGTGGTCACAAAAATCGGGTTCCGCAGGGATGAATTCGGCACCAAATTTCTAGCAAAGCTTAACCTCTTTTTGACCTCTCCATGGTGTCGTGAGTCTTTGAACTCACTTAATAAGACCAAATAGGCACATTTCCATGCATGATCTTCTTTGACCCTTTTCTTCTTTGAAATTGGACTTGAATAAAAATGAGGCATATGGAAATATGCATCATACTCCCCGGGTTGTTTTGAGTTTGTCCTCAAACTCAAAGGGTTGGCAAGCTTCTCACGAAGGGAGGCATGCTTATGAAATGGGAGCTCTTGTAGGAAGTGGTCAAAGGGCATCACCTCTAGAGAGATATAGAAGAGGGTGAGGGGAGGATGATAAAACGGGTCATATCTAGTGAGGAGAAGAGGCGGAAGGGGGAAATCTTTTTTGGGGGCAAGGGTTTGGGAAGGATGAATGAGGGTTAAGGCTTGTCGGTCCTTTTGTGGGTTGAAGGGTTGGGAAGGTTGAATGGGGGTTAAGGTGAATTCTTCTTGGGTCAAGAGTTGCTCAAACTTTTCAGCAACCCTACATGGCTTCATCACTTTAAGGTCTTTAACTACATGCTCTTCAATTCTTGGGGTTATGCTCAAATTCACCTCATTATCTTCTTGGCACCCTTCTTCGGTGAAGGATTGCTCAATTTCTTGAACAATCTCTTCTTGCTTCAACTCGGATCTTTGGGTCTCAAGTTCAATGGTCTCTTCATCACCACAGTCACCAAAAATAAGAGGTAGGTCAACTAGGCTTGAAGCTTTTTCTCCAAGGATCTCTTCATCTTTGTTTGGCTTTTGAGAAACCTTCTCTAAGTGAAGTATTTCTTCTTTTTCAACCTTGAGTGCAATTTCTTCTTCAAGGCTTTCCTCCTGATCGTTCTCTTCTTCCACGGCTTTCCTTTCTTCCAAGGTAATGACCTCGTTATTTGGGCAATCCGTGGATAAGTGTCCAAGCCCTTGGCACTTGAGACACCTCCTAGGTTGTGGGGGGAAGATCATTTGTGGGGTTGGTTCTTTTTGTGGGGTGGAAGGGAATGAACCCGTGAGCTTAACGGAGATACTTTCTTTCATGGGCATGTACGTGGATGGGTAAAAGGAACCCTTCAACTTACTACTCAATTTCTTCCAAGTTCTCACCTTTTCTTTTCCTTTCTTTTTTCGCTCAAACTTATATTTATTCCAACACTGAAGTGCACAACCTCTCAATCTTGAAATAACCACTTCGAACTTCTGTTGGTCATTAAGGATACAACAAGCAAAAACTCGTTCCACCTTAGATGACCAACCTGCGAACTCTTCCTTTTCGCCATGAAATTTTGGAATTGCAAAACAAGCATATCCAATATCAATAAGAGCTAGTTCTTTCTCCAAGTTCTTTGAAGACGACATGAAGGATGAGGTCTAGGGTTCTTCGTGGATTGATTTGAAACGAAAGTTGGCTGTGGCAAAGGTGGCACGGTCGTGCAAGGGGGCACGGTCAGGCCGTGCTATGCTTCGGCTGAAGAAAATGCAGACAAGTAGAGTGGCACGGTCGTGCTTGGCGGCACGGGGGCACCGTGCTCCGTCTCGACTTGAAGATTCCTGGAAAAAGAATATGGCACGGTCGTGTGTTGTGGCACGGGGGAACCGTGCTGCTTCTCTGGTCTTCAAGACTCGGATTGCCGGTTTGTGCCTCTTTTTGTTTTTTGTATTTTGGCTTTTTGGGATGTATGTGGGTGTGATGTGGGTCACTTAAGACCCTTGGCTCTGATACCAATTGATGTATATGTGGGTGGCAAGTGAACCAAATCAAACTCCAACTCAAATAAGCCAAATTGGGAAGAGAAATGAAAGATGGATGAGATGGATGAAGAATTTCACTACACAAGAAAAAGGAATAGAACGAGATCTTGTAATTGAGATAATCCTTCACGGAGCCACTCAATGACTTGACCTTGTGCTAATTCTCTTGTCTTAACCAAGGAATCACTCCAATTGGAAAAGATAGAGAACCTAGAACACCACTTGAATGAGCCAAATTCAAGATATAGAACTAGAAATTTTGAGACACAAATGAGAATCACTCTCAAAGGTGCTTGTATTACTTTGGAAATCTCTTACAATGCTGAATGATTAGCTTCACATGCCCTTCCCCTTTTATAGACTCAGCAAAAGACAATCAAAAGACTCAAATAACTCCTAACAATTAAAACTAGCTAATGAAAAGTCTAAGAAAAATGAAAATACACATCATAAAAGGGGGTGGGGGAGGTTACAAGGAATATTCTAGGATTTTTGCAGCTGATTACATCAATCTAGAAGCATCTAAAACGTGCACAATATCAGCCACACAAATATATTTAACCTAAGACTCTTCATATTCCCAGCATTAATCCTTGCAACTGCCTCAACTTCAACAGAGCATAACTTCCAGAATACTCGGCCAAATCACGCGTTCCTGGGCTTGTTAGAAAGCCCTGGAAGTCTATTTTCCAGAATGGGCTCATTTGCTCAATTTGGATAAGCGGTTTAAAAGTTATGGCCTAAACAATGCACCTATCTCAGACTGGACTGGATCAGCACAACGTATCTTTGAGTGATATTTTGCCCAATCAAATGATGTCCAAATTAAATAAACTTGGGCTTATTTTAAAGCTGACATCTTAAGCTTCAAAAGCACATGGGCCCTCAAGTTGTGGGTCCACTTGAGCTTGTCCAAAAGTGGTCACAAAATCGGGTTCCGCAGGGATGAATTCGGCACCAAATTTCTAGCAAAGTTTAACCTCTTTTTGACCTCTTCATAGTGTCGTGAGTCTTTGAACTCACTTAATAAGACCAAATAAGCACATTTCCATGCATGATCTTCTTTGACCCTTTTCTTCTTTGAAATTGGAGTTGAATAAAAATGATGCATATGGAAATATGCATCAGGTTTATATGAGTGGCTAGTTATGCCATTCGGTCTTTCCAACGCTCCTAGTACGTTCATGAGACTAATGAATCAAGTATTCAAGCCCTTTATTAGCAAATTCGTGGTGGTTTACTTCGATGACATTCTTATTTATTCCAAAGACGAGCAGGCACATCAAGATCATCTCCATCAGATCATGCGTGTCCTTGAGCGTGAGCAGTTATATGGCAATCTTAAGAAGTGTACTTTCTTTACTCATGAGGTCACCTTCTTAGGTTACATTGTTTCTAATGAAGGCATCAAAGTTGATGAAGGGAAGATAGAGGCTATTCGCACTTGGCCTCAACCACAGAGTATACATGATGTTAGAAGTTTTCATGGTTTGGCTTCGTTTTACAGAAGATTTATACGAAACTTCAGCACCATCATGTCCCCTATGACTGAAGTGCTTAAGGGTTCATCCTTCCAATGGAATCCTAAAGCTCAGGCTGCCTTCGAGGAGGTGAAAAGGAAACTTACTCAAGCACCGGTGCTTGTTTTGCCGTGCTTTGAGAAAGTTTTTGAAATTGAGTATGATGCATCCGATGTGGGGATTGGTGGAGTTTTAACTCAAGAAGGCAAACCATTGGCCTTCTTTAGTGAAAAACTATGTGACTCGAGAAGAAAATACTCCACATATGATAAGGAATTCAATGCTATCATTCGGTGCCTAGAGCATTAGAGTCATTACTTGATCGCTAGTGAGTTTATACTTCATTCGGATCATGAGGTGTTGAAGTATATTCAAGGCCAGCATAAGCTTAACTCACGCCATGCCAAGTGGGTTGAATTCCTACAATCATTCCACTTCACTATTAAGCACAAGTCGGGAAAATTAAATCAAGGTGCGGATGCATTATCAAGGAGATACCTCCTTATGTTCCAATTAGATGCTCTTATTCTTGGTTTTGAGCATCTCAAGAGTTTATATGCCGAAGATGAAGACCTAGGAAATCTCTATGCCGCATGTTTAAAACATCCAAAGGGAGACTTCCTAATTCAAGAGGGTTACTTGTTCAAGGGAGTGCGTTTATGCATTCCAAAGTGTAGCACTCGTGAGCTCTTAATCAGAGAAGTTCATGGAGGTTCCTTGGCCGGCCATTTTGGAGAATCAAAGACCTTAACCATGTTAAGGGAGCACTACTATTGGCCAGGGATGGAGAAGGATGTTCAAGACATCCTTAGAAGATGTGGAACGTGCCAAGCAGCCAAGAGCCATACCTTGCCCCACGGATTATACACGCCCTTACCTGTGCCTACTCTACCTTGGGTGGATGTAAGCATGGATTTCATTTTGGGTCTACCTAAGACTCAAAGGGGAAAGGATTCAATCTTTGTGGTAGTGGACAGATTTTCAAAGATGGCACATTTCATTCCTTGCTGCAAAACAAATGATGCTACACACATTGCCGAGCTCTATTTTAAAGAGGTAACGAGGTTGCATGGTATTCCTAAGACCATTGTTTCAGATAGGGATACTAAATTCCTTAGTCATTTTTGGATTACTCTTTGGAAGAAGCTTGGTACTAAGCTGCTGTTTAGTACTACCTGTCATCCCCAAACTGATGGCCAGACTGAGGTCACTAATCGACCCCTGGGTACTCTCCTAAGGGCTTTGATTAAACTAAATGCGAAAGCCTGGGATTTACTCTTACCCCAAGCCGAGTTTGCATACAACAGGGCGCCTAGCAAAGCTACTGGTCTTTCGCCATTCAAAGTGGTATACGGGGTTGATCCCTTGAGTCCAAATGATCTTACCCCACGGCCCCAAGACCAAAAACCCCATGCTGATGCAACACAAAGAGTAAAAGAGATTCAAAAGCTCCATGAGTGATGTAAGTCTCAAGGGTAGGAACAACCCAAGCTAACTTACAACAGGAACACAACCAAAACAAGTGGGAAACTCACGAACCAGGGGTGGCACGGTCGTGCTTCAAGGCACGGGGGCACCGTGCCAACTTGCTGCCTAAGCACGCCTAGTTTGTGATTTTCACGGTTTTTGAGATGGCTTTTGTGTTTTGGCTCAAAACTGAATCAAAGCAAGAATTCTTGGCCTTGATTAAGCTTGAAATGAATATGAAAAGAAAAAAAAGAAGAGAGGAATGAAGTTCACTGATTAGAACATGAAAAAGGAGAGCTTATGGTTTAAGGGATCCAAAAGCTAACTTCATGAACTTTAAGTGAATTCAATGGAATCTGGATAGTTCTAAGCCTTGTGATTAGATAGGATACACCACTAATCACTTAGCTTAGGGCCCTTAATCTTGGATTAGGATAAGATACACCACCTAACCAAAGATCACGACTCACTTGGTCACCACTTTAATCGGCCACAATTAAGGATAAGCAAGTTAAGTGTTTAAGAAATCACAAGACACAAAGTCTTTGCTCTCAACTTTAATACTCAAAACTTGTTGTTTTTACAAAAGAGCAGCCAAGGCACTTATATAGCCTTGTGATTACATGAAAGGGGCTTTCCTTCTAGGCAAGGAAAGTCATTAAACTAATCCTATGCTTTAGTAATACACGGTTTAAGCTAAAACACACATAAGCTGAAAGTTTATATTTCAAAGCACTTAATTTATCTTCCTAAGCCTTTTCCTTTGTACTAAGGAATGTAAATGACTCAATTTCCCAGCTAGGAAGGCAAGAGTGCACGGCTAGCCACCTCCAAAGGACTGAAAAATGCATGTGTGCCATGTCATGCTTGGGTGGTCGAATGAAAGCTTGCAAGATGGTGGTGTTTCACTTGTCCCACGTGTCTCTCTCACAAGTAGCTGAGTGGTGTTTCATCAAGTAGCTCAAAATGACCTAGTTGGAAGTCTTCCACCTTAAGCAAACCCATCTAGGAGGGAAATCCACCTTGCTAAGCAACCGGGTATCTAGGTGCCCGTTTCTACCGTGACCTGTGCTTCATGGTTGACACCTCAAATGCTGAGTAATCTTGGATTTTCTTACATGGAAGGAAACCTCAAGATGTCTAGTTTACCCTCGTTTTTGAATCATAGTATTTGGACGTCGTTTACCCCTTGAATGAGCCTGATTCCCCAAACCGTGCAGATTAGACTCCAAAACAGCATAGGTTTACTAATTAGCTTAATTCACTAACCAATTGAACTCCAAATCTGGTAATTCCAATTGGAAATGAAAGCTAAGATCTTGGGGACCCAAAATATGTAAAAATTCAAGACTTAAGCTAAACTATATCATAAGAAATAAAAACAACAAAACCGGGTTCATCCTGGCCCTGCTGGGCAGTTTTGATACCTTGGGTTTAATTGCTGATTTGAACGACCAAATGAAGTCCAAATTGGATGAAACTTGATTTGTTGGAAATATAACATCTTGATCTTCAAATCCATCAAAAAATATTAGACATAAACCCTTAGTATGTTTGAGAAATTAAGCACACAAAAATGGGTTAGCTGCTGGATTTAACCCTTGCCCTGCAGTTTCAATGTTTAATCAAAACTTGGATGATTTATTCATCCTTAAACCAGCATAATAAGATTACCTAATTTGATTTTATTCTTTTTTAACAAAAGGGATGGAGGGATTTCCATCATACTCCCCTTGTTAAAAATGATTTGCCCTCAAATCATAATAGGTAATGAACTCCTCCTTTGCTTCAATTCTGGTTGAAATAAAATCAACCATGAAAACAAGCCTCTTCTGAACTTAGAGACTTTCTTCTTTACCTTCCCCTTGTTGATTAGAATGGTGGACGTAGGGGGCTCCTTGAACATGATTGGAACCACTTTCTCACATGCTCTTAATTCAGGATTAGGAACTGTAAGGAATGATTCTGAATTAAATTGACAGAAGGTTTGTTTGAGTGCTTTGGGTGTGGGTGGAGTGGGGGAAAAGGTTGATGGTTCACCAAAGGTCATGAAAAGAATACTTCAATTCTCTTTGCATTTTGGTGGGTGGTAAGTGTCTAAGGTGAGCATTTCACCTTCATCCGCCTCAATCTCTATCTCCTCAAGATCATCTTCTTCATCCTCTTCTTTTTCCTCCCCTAATTTGACCTCCTCGGTTGCCTTCCATTCTGCTAAGGTGCCAAACCTTCGGTTTGTACATTCTGATGCTAAGTGACCAAAGCCTTGGCACTTAAAACACTTGGGGATGTTTTTAGGAAGGGGTTTTGGTGTGAGTTGTGGGGGTAGGCCTTTTTGTGGTGTTTGGTTTTTTTGTGGAGAAGGGGAAAGGGACGCCGTGGGTTTAGGGGCATAAGATGAACTCCCCTTGTTTAAGGTTTATTCATGTGGTGAGGGATTTGGGATTTCATGCCGTGAGGGCGGTTTGCTCTTCTTTTGCTGCTCAACCTTGTGAGCTAGCACACATACTTCATCAAAACAAGTGTAAGCTTGCAAATCAACAATATTAGCATACCTAGGATCAAGACCTCCCAAGTATCTAACAATTGTTTGCTCTTCAGGTTCATGCAAATCACACTTAATGACAAGCTTTTGATGCATATTTCCATATGCATCATTTTTATTCAAGTCCAATTTCAAAGAAGAAAAGGGTCAAAGAAGATCATGCTTGGAAGTGTGCTTATTTGGTCTTCTTAAGTGAGTTCAAAGACTCACGACACTATGGAGAGGTCAAAAAGAGGTTAAGCTTTGCTAGAAATTTGGTGCCGAATTCATCCCTGCGGAACCTGATTTTTGTGACCACTTTTGGACAAGCTCAAGTGGACCCACAACTTGAGACTCCACATGGTTTTGAATTTTAAGATTTCATCTTTCACATAAGCCCAAGTTTGTTTAATTTGGACATCATTTGATTTGGCAAAATATCACTCAAAGATACGTTATGTTGATCCAGTCCAGTCTGAGATAGGTGCATTGTTTGGGCCATAAATTTTAAACCGCTTATCCAAATTGAGCAAATGAGCCCATTCTGGAAACTAGACTTCCAGGGCTTTCTATCAAGCCCAAGAACGTGTGATTTGGCCGAGTATTCTGGAAGTTATGCTCTGTTGAATTTGAGGCAGCTGCAAGGATTAATTCTGGGAATATGAAGAGTCTTCGGTTACATGTGATTGTGTGGCTGACATTGTGCACGTTTTGGAGCCTTCTAGCCTTCTAGATTGGTGTAATCAGCTAAGAAATCCTAGAATATTCCTTGTAACCTCCCCCACCCCTTTTATGATGTGTCTTTCCATTTATCTTAGTCTTTTCATTTTACTAGTTTTAATTGTTAGGAGTTATTTGAGTCCTTTTGTTGTCTTTTGCTGAGCCTATATAAAGGGGGGGCATGTGAGCATTGTAGATCAGATTTCTAAGGCATTTTCAGGAGTAATTCAAGCACCTTTGAGAGTGATTCTCATTTGTGTCCCAAAAATTCCTAGTTCTATATCTTGAGTTTGGCTAATTCAAGTGGTGTTCTAGGTTCTCCTTCTTTTCTTTGGAGTGATTCCTCAGAAGAGTGAAGGGAATTAGCCCAAGACCTAGTTGTGAGTGGCTTCGGAAGGATTATCTCATACACAAAGTCTTGCACTATCCATCTCTATCCTGTTTGGTGATATTCTTCATCTTCCCCATCTTTCTCTCTATTCATTTTGCTTAAGTTTGATTTGAGTTTGATTTAGATCACTTACCACCCACATATACATCAATTGGTATCAGAGCCAAGGTTTTTAAGTGAACCAAATCAACTCAAACTCAAACTAAACAAGAATCAACCAAAGAAAAGTGAATACGGTTCTTAAGTGACCCACTTCACACCCAAATACATCCCAAAAAGCCAAAACACAAAAACAAAAAAAAAGGCACAAACCGGCAAACCCAGTCTCGAAGACCAGAGAAGCAGCACGGTGCCCCCGTGCCGCCAAGCACGACCGTGCCACTCTACTTTTCTGCATTTTCTTCAGCCGAAGTATAGCACGGCCTGACCGTGCCCCCTTGCACGACCGTGCCACCTTTGCCACAGCCAACTTTCGTTTCAAATCAATCCACGAAGAACCCTAGACCTCATCCTTTATGCCGTCTTCAAAGAACTTGGAGAAAGAACTAGCTCTTATTGATATTGGATATGCTTGCTTTGCAATTCCAAAATTTCATGGCGAAAAGGAAGAGTTCGCAGGTTGGTTATCTAAGGTGGAACGAGTTTTTGCTTGTTGTGTCCTTAATGACCAAGAGAAGTTCAAAGTGGTTATTTCAAGATTGAGAGGATGTGCACTTCAGTGGTGGAATAAATACAAGTTTGAGCGAAAAAAGAAAGGAAAAGAAAAGGTGAGAACTTGGAAGAAATTGAGTAGTAAGTTGAAGGGTTCCTTTTACCCATCCACTTACATGCCCATGAAAGAAAGTATCTCCGTTAAGCTCACGGGTTCATTCCCTTCCACCCCACAAAAAGAACCAACCCCACAAATGATCTTTCCCCCACAACCTAGGAGGTGTCTCAAGTGCCAAGGGCTTGGACACTTATCCACGGATTGCCCAAATAACGAGGTCATTACCTTGGAAGAAAGGAAAGTCGTGGAAGAAGAGAACGATCAGGAGGAAAGCCTTGAAGAAGAAATTGAACTCAAGGTTGAAAAAGAAGAAATACTTCACTTAGAGAAGGTTTCTCAAAAGCCAAACGAAATTGAAGAAGAGCATGCAAATATTCATTTCAATCCAAAGGAGCAAGACCATATCCTATCCTTTCCCCACAAAATCACATTAACCCCCATTCAACCTTCCCAAATCCTCAAACCACATAAAGCCTCACAAAATGATCTATTACTCACCTCTCTTTCCCCAACCGAATCTCACCTTAGTTTTCACCCTTCCCACACCCACTTTTATCAAACCTCTGTGCATATTGCTTTTCAAGTGCTGCCTTTTGACCTTATTCCATCTCCCAAACCCAAAGACAGTCCTCACTTGGATGTCTTTCTCATCCCCCTCCTGTATGCCACCCTACAAATGATGCCCTTTGGCCACTTCCTACAAGAGCTCCCATTTCATAAGCATGCCTCCCTTCATGAGAAGCTTGCCAATCCTTTGAGTTTGAGGACAAACTCAAAACAACCCGGGGAGTATGATGCATATTTCCATATGCATCATTTTTATTCAAGTCCAATTTCAAAGAAGAAAAGGGTCAAAGAAGATCATGCTTGGAAGTGTGCTTATTTGGTCTTATTAAGTGAGTTCAAAGACTCACGACACTATGGAGAGGTCAAAAAGAGGTTAAGCTTTGCTAGAAATTTGGTGCCGAATTCATCCCTGCGGAACCTGATTTTTGTGACCACTTTTGGACAAGCTCAAGTGGACCCACAACTTGAGACTCCACATGGTTTTGAATTTTAAGATTTCATCTTTCAAATAAGCCCAAGTTTGTTTAATTTGGACATCATTTGATTGGCAAAATATCACTCAAAGATACGTTATGCTGATCCAGTCCAGTCTGAGATAGGTGCATTGTTTGGGCCATAAATTTTAAACCGCTTATCCAAATTGAGCAAATGAGCCCATTCTGGAAACTAGACTTCCAGGGCTTTCTATCAAGCCAAGAACACGTGATTTGGCCGAGTATTCTGGAAGTTATGCTCTGTTGACATTGAGGCAGCTGCAAGGATTAATTCTGGGAATATGAAGAGTCTTCGGTTACATGTGATTGTGTGGCTGACATTGTGCACGTTTTGGAGCCTTCTAGATTGGTGTAATCAGCTAAGAAATCCTAGAATATTCCTTGTAACCTCCCCCACCCCTTTTATGATGTGTCTTTCCATTTATCTTAGTCTTTTCATTTTACTAGTTTTAATTGTTAGGAGTTATTTGAGTCCTTTTGTTGTCTTTTGCTGAGCCTATATAAAGGGGGGGCGTGTGAGCATTGTAGATCAGATTTCTAAGGCATTTTCAAGAGTAATTCAAGCACCTTTGAGAGTGATTCTCATTTGTGTCCCAAAAATTCCTAGTTCTATATCTTGAATTTGGCTAATTCAAGTGGTGTTCTAGGTTCTCCTTCTTTTCTTTGGAGTGATTCCTCAGAAGAGTGAAGGAAATTAGCCCAAGACCTAGTTGTGAGTGGCTCCGGAAGGATTATCTCATACACAAAGTCTTGCACTATCCATCTCTATCCTGTTTGGTGATATTCTTCATCTTCCCCATCTTTCTCTCTATTCATTTTGCTTAAGTTTGATTTGAGTTTGATTTGGATCACTTACCACCCACATATACATCAGCTTTTCAAACTCACGAGTGTATTCTTCTACACTCAAATTACCTTGGTTCAAATGGTGGAGTTGTGAGTAACAATCTTGAACATATGTAGAGGGAAGAAATCTAGCCTTGAGCTTTGATTTCATCTTCTCCCAAGTTCTGATTTTGGACTTCCTTTCTCTTACTCTTTTGGCACACAAGTTAGTCCACCAAAGAGAAGCATACTTACGAAGCCTTAAAGCAATCAGCTTCACCTTCTTGTCTTCTGGGATGTCCTTGTACTCAAAACTCTTTCAACTGTGTGTAACCAATCCAAAAAATCTTCAGGATCAAGCTTGCCTTCAAATTCTGGAATTTCAACCCTGAAATCATTTGCACTAGCTTGATTCCGTGAGTATTGTCTAGTCATTCTCAATGGTTCATCTTCACTAGATGAATCAAGAGTATGGCTAAACACTTGTTCTTGCCTCCATGGTTCGGATTGGATGGGTTCTTCACACGCCTTTTGCTTTTGCTTCAAGTAGTTTCCAAGTTGTTTTCTCAAGTACTCATTTCGAGCCTTCAGTTCTTGATTACTCACACTTATTTCTTGCATTTGCTTGGAAAGAACCTCAAGCTTCTCTTCCACAGACATGCTAGTACTCATTGTGATCGAAGGAAGGAACGGTTTATGCTTGACTGTGTTTGGATTGAGTTTGGGAGCATGGGGTTTAGGCAAGGATCTGAACTTGCTCTGATACCAAAAATGATGTAAGTCTCAAGGGTAGGAACAACCCAAGCTAACTTACAACAGGAACACAACCAAAACAAGTGGGAAACTCACGAACCAGGGGTGGCACGGTCGTGCTTCAAGGCACGGGGGCACCGTGCCAACTTGCTGCCTAAGCACGCCTAGTTTGTGATTTTCACGGTTTTTGAGATGGCTTTTGTGTTTGGGCTCAAAACTGAATCAAAGCAAGAATTCTTGGCCTTGATTAAGCTTGAAATGAATATGAAAAGAAAAAAAGAAGAGAGGAATGAAGTTCGCTGATTAGAACATGAAAAAAGAAGAGCTTTGGTTTAAGGAACCCAAAGCTAACTTCATGAACTTTAAGTGAATTCAATGGAATCTGGATAGTTCTAAGCCTTGTGATTAGATAAGATACACCACTAATCACTTTGCTTAGGGCCCTTAATCTTGGATTAGGATAAGATACACCACCTAACCAAAGATCAAGACTCACTTGGTCACCACCTTAATCGACCACAATTAAGGATAAGCAAGTTAAGTGTTTAAGAAATCACAAGACACAAAGTCTTTGCTCTCAACTTTAATACTCAAAACTTGTTGTTTTACAAAAGAGCAGCCAAGGCACTTATATAGCCTTGTGATTACATGAAAAGGGCTTTCCTTCTAGGCAAGGAAAGTCATTAAACTAATCCTATGCTTTAGTAATACACCGTTTAAGCTAAAACACACATAAGCTGAAAGTTTATATTACAAAGCACTTAATTTATCTTCCTAAGCCTTTTCCTTTGTACTAAAGAATGTAAATGACTCAATTTCCCAGCTAGGAAGGCAAGAGTGCACGGCTAGCCACCTCAAAAGGACTGAAAAATGCATGTGTGCCATGTCATGCTTGAGTGGTCAAATGAAAGCTTGCAAGATGGTGGTGTTTCACTTGTCCCACGTGTCTCTCTCACAAGTAGCTGAGTGGTGTTTCATCAAGCAGCTCAAAATGACCTAGTTGGCAGTCTTCCACCTTAAGCAAACCCATCTAGGAGGGAAATCTACCTTGCTAAGCAACCGGGTATCTAGGTGCCCGTTTCTGCCGTGATTTGTGCTTCATGGTTGACACCTCAAATGCTGAGTAATCTTGGATTTTCTTACATGGAAGGAAACCTCAAGATGTCTAGTTTCCCCTCGTTTTTGAATCATAGCATTTGGACGTCGTTTACCCCTTGAATGAGCCTGATTCCCCAAACCATGCAGATTGGACTCCAAAACAGCACAGGTTTACTAATTAGCTTAGTTCACTAACCAATTGAACTCCAAATCTGGTAATTCCAATTGGAAATGAAATCTAAGATCTTGGGGACCCAAAATATGTAAAAATTCAAGACTTAAGCTAAACTATATCATAAGAAATAAAAAGAACAAAACCGGGTCCATCCTGGCCCTGCTGGGCAGTTTTGACACCTTGGGTTTAATTGCTGATTTGAACGACCAAATGAAGTCCAAATTGGATGAAACTGAATTTGTTGGAAAGCTAACATCTTGATCTTCAAATCCATCAAAAAATATTAGACATAAACCCTTAGTATGTTTGAGAAATTAAGAACACAAAAACGGGTTAGCTGCTGGATTTAACCCTTGCCCTACAGTTTCAATGTTTAATCAAAACTTGGATGATTTATTCATCCTTAAACCAGCATAATAAGATTACTAATTGATTTGATTCTTTTTTAACAAAAGGGATGGAGGGATTTCCATCATACTCCCCTTGTTAAAAATGATTTGCCCTCAAATCATAGTAGGTAATGAACTCCTCTTTTTACTCAATTCTGGTTGAAATAAAATCAACCATGAAAACAAGTCTCTTTTGAACTTAGAGACTCTTTTCTTTACCTGCCCCTTGTTGATTGGAATGGTGGGCGTGGGGAACTCCTTGAACATGATTGGAACCATTTTCCCACATGATCTTAACCCAGGATTAGGAACTGTAAGGAATGATTCTGAATTGAATTGACAGAAGGTTCGTTTGAGTGCTTTGGGTGTGGGTGGAATGGGGGAAAAAGGTTGATGGTTCACCAAAGGTCATGAAAAGAATACTTTGATTCTCTTTGTATTTTGGTGGGTGGTAAGTGTCTAAGGTGAGCATTTCACCTTCATCCGCCTCAATTTCTATCTCCTCAAGATCATCTTTTTCATCCTCTTTCTTTTCCTCTTCTATTTCGACCTCCTTAGTTGCCTTCCATTCAGCCAAGGTAACATACCTTCGGTTTGTACAATCTGATGCTAAGTGACCAAAGCCTTGGCACTTAAAACACCTTGGGATGCTTTTAGGAAGGGGTTTTGGTGTGAGTTGTGGGGGTAGGCCCTTTTGTGGAGTTTGGTTTTTTTGTGGAGAAGGGGAAAGGGATGTCGTGGGTTGAGGGACATAAGATGAACTCCCCTTGTTTAAGGTTTGCTCATATGGTGAGGGATTTTCATGCCGTGAGGGCGGTTTGCTCTTCTTTTGCTGCTGAACCTTGTGAGCTAGCACACATACTTCATCAAAAGAAGTGTAAGCTTGCAAATCAACAACATTAGCATACCTAGGATCAAGACCTCCCAAGTATCTAACAATTGTTTGCTCTTCAGGTTCATGCAAATCACACTTAATGACAAGCTTTTCAAACTCACGAGTGTATTCTTCTACACTCAAATTTCCTTGGTTCAAATGGTGGAGTTGTGAGTAACAATCTTGAACATATGTAGAGGGAAGAAATCTAGCCTTGAGCTTTGATTTCATCTTCTCCCAAGTTCTAATTTTGGACTTCCTTTCTCTTACTCTTTTGGCACACAAGTTAGTCCACCAAAGAGAAGCATACTTACGAAGCCTTAAAGTAATCAGCTTCACCTTCTTGTCTTCTGGGATGTCCTTGTACTCGAAAACTCTTTCAACTGTGTGTAACCAATCCAAAAAATCTTCAGGATCAAGCTTGCCTTCAAATTCTGGAATTTCGACCTTGAAATCATTTGCACTAGCTTGATTCCGTGAGTCTTGTCTAGTCATTCTCAATGGTTCATCTTCACCAGATGAATCAAGAGTATGGCTAAACACTTGTTCTTGCCTCCATGGTTCGGATTGGATGGGTTCTTCACACGCCTTTTGCTTTTGCTTCATGTAGTTTCCAAGTTGTTTTCTTAAGTACTCATTTCGAGCCTTGAGTTCTTGATTACTCACACTTATTTCTTGCATTTGCTTGGAAAGAACCTCAAGCTTCTCTTCCACAGACATGCTAGTACTCATTGTGATCAAAGGAAGGAACGGTTTATGCTTGACTGTGTTTGGATTGAGTTTGGGAGCATGGGGTTTAGGCAAGGATCTGAACTTGCTCTGATACCAAAAATGATGTAAGTCTCAAGGGTAGGAACAACCCAAGCCAACTTACAACAAGAACACAACCAAAACAAGTGGAAAACTCACGAACTAAGGGAGGCACGGTTGTGCTTAAAGGCACGGGGGCACCGTGCCAACTTGCTGCCTAAGCACGCCTAGTTTGTGATTTTCATAGTTTTTGAGATGGCTTTTGTGTTTGGGCTCAAAACTGAATCAAAGCAAGAATTCTTGGCCTTGATTAAGCTTGAAATGAATATGAAAAGAAAAAGAGAAGAGAGGAATGAAGTTCATTGATTAGAACATGAAAAAGGAGAGCTTTGGTTTAAGGAACCCAAAGCTAACTTCATGAACTTTAAGTGAATTCAATGGAATCTGGATAGTTCTAAGCGTTGTGATTAGATAAGATACACCACTAATCACTTAGCTTAGGGCCCTTAATCTTGGATTAGGATAAGATACACCACCTAACCAAAGATCAAGACTCACTTGGTCACCACATTAATCGGCCACAATTAAGGATAAGCAAGTTAAGTGTTTAAGAAATCACAAGACACAAAGTCTTTGCTCTCAACTTTAATACTCAAAACTTGTTGTTTTACAAAATAGCAGCCAAGGCACTTATATAGCCTTGTGATTACATGAAAAGGGCTTTCCTTCTAGGCAAGGAAAGTCATTAAACTAATCCTATGCTTTAGTAATACACGGTTTAAGCTAAAACATACATAAGTTGAAAGTTTATATTACAAAGCACTTAATTTATCTTCCTAAGCCTTTTCCTTTGTACTAAGGAATGTAAATGACTCAATTTCCCAGCTAGGAAGGCAAGAGTGCATGGCTAGCCACCTCAAAAGGACTGAAAATGCATGTGTGCCATGTCATGCTTGAGTGGTCGAATGAAAGCTTGCAAGATGGTGGTGTTTCACTTGCCCACGTGTCTCTCTCACAAGTAGCTGAGTGGTGTTTCATCAAGCAGCTCAAAATGACCTAGTTGGCAGTCTTCCACCTTAAGCAAACCCATCTAGGAGGGAAATCCACCTTGCTAAGCAACCGGGTATCTAGGTGCCCGTTTCTGCCGTGACTTGTGCTTCATGGTTGACACCTCAAATGCTGAGTAATCTTGGATTTCCTTACATGGAAGGAAACCTCAAGATGTCTAGTTTACCCTCGTTTTTGAATCATAGCATTTGGACGTCATTTACCCCTTGAATGAGCCTGATTTCCCAAACCGTGCAGATTGGACTCCAAAACAGCACAGGTTTACTAATTAGCTTAATTCACTAACCAATTGAACTCCAAATCTGGTAATTCCAATTGGAAATGAAAGCTAAGATCTTGGGGACCCAAAATATGTAAAAATTCAAGACTTAAACCAAACTATATCATAAGAAATAAAAAGAACAAAACCGGGTTCATCCTGGCCCTGCTGGGCAGTTTTGACACCTTGGGTTTAATTGCTGATTTGAACGACCAAATGAAGTCCAAATTGGATGAAACTTAATTTGTTGGAAAGCTAACATCTTGATCTTCAAATCCATCAAAAAATATTAGACGTAAACCCTTAGTATGTTTGAGAAATTAAGCACACAAAAACGGGTTAGCTGCTGGATTTAACCCTTGCCCTGCAGTTTCAATGTTTAATCAAAACTTGGATGATTTATTCATCCTTAAACCAGCATAATAAGATTACCTAATTTGATTTTATTCTTTTTTAACAAAAGGGATGGAGGGATTTCCATCAATGAGTTGGTGAAGGCACGCATTGAGAAGACTAACCTATGAAGCACACGCCAACAAGCATAGGAGAAAGATTGTCTTTCAACCAGGAGACTTAGTATGGATCCGTCTGAGGAAGGAACGTTTTCCTTCTAAGAAGAAAAACAAGCTCATGGCACGAGCTGAAGGTCCATTTGAAGTCTTGGAGAGAATCAACGACAATGCTTACAAGATTGATCTCCCTGGTAATTTTGAGGTTTCAGCCACCTTTAATGTAGCTGATTTGAGTCCCTTCTATCCAGATACTTCCCCACCAGATTTGAGGATCAAATCTTTTCAACAAGGGGAGGATGATGGAGTCCTACCTAGCCAAGACCTTGCTCCAGATGAGATAAGTCCAAGTCGGCCAAGAACAAGGTCCCAAACCAGGAAGATGGCTCACCTTTGGCAAGAAGCTGAAACTAGCACAACCGGTCTGCACAAGCCCGGTTTTGTGCATCTAATTTCTTAAGCCATTTCATGGCTTAAGACCAATATTTTTGCATTTTTGGAATCCTCAGGAAGTTAACTTTCAAGTCCAAGCATTGAATTCAAGTCATGCTACAAGAGGATGAAAGATCAAAGGCGTTTTTCCCAACCGGCCAGAATTAGTCCAATTCTGCACGGTTAAAAGTTTGCATGTGATTACCTTACTTAATCCATGTTTAGCCTTGATTTCTTAAATAAGGGGGTTTATTTACACCTTTTAACTTTCTCCCCCACGTTTAAAACCCAAGCCATATCCTTTTTGCTTTGGGTAAACTTGGCCTGAAAACCGAGTGTAAAACTGCCCATTGCGCACGGTTTGGAGGCACGGCTGAGCAAACCCTTTCCGGTGGGTTTCCTTGCTATCAACTGAGTTAGCACACCTCCCAAGGCTGGGCACACACCCCAAGGCACTCATCATCAGCTACAACCTTGGAAAGAACGGCCAATGAGAAGGAAGAGACAAGGAAAGATGTCCCTTGAATGCCATTGGCCAGCCGCAAAGGGGATTGCCACTTTTCGGCTACTCACATGGCTACTTGCTGCCTTTGAACGCTGATTAAGCTTAGGGACAAGTTAATTATGTTGTAATGATCATTTGTCTTGTTTTCCTTGAAGGTTTAAGTGTGTTTTGATTAGTCTTAAGCATGCTTGAAGCCAATTAGCTCTAACCGTGGCAATTAGAGCTAGTTAATACCTTTCCCTCCTAGGAAGGAAAAGTGAGGTGCTTGCTAGCTTGCTTAGCTTGGTCATTTTGCTGCTTATGTAAGGCCTCTCACGGCCAAAGAAAATAAGAACTTCAGTTTTTAGTAAAAGAAAATCATAGAGAGCTTGTGAGCTTTCTCTTCAAAACTCTTGCTTGCTTATCTTAGTTTAGGCCAAACTAAGTGGTGTTCAAGTGAGTCTTAATCTTGATTGAGTGGTGATTCTGTATCTTGATCAAGCTTAAGGGCCCTAAACTCAAAGATTAGTGGTGTTTCTGTATCTAATCCTCGAGTTTAGTTCTATCCTAAATCACTTGATTAGCTTGAATCTTCAAGTTGATCTTCTTCGTTCTTCGTGTTCTTCATTTATCACCTTCAATACTTGAATGTTCTTTCAAGTCATTCCATTAAACCACCTACCATACTTCCATTCCCCTTTCAATACTACTCCTTCTACCTTTCCCCTCATAGAATCAAGTCCAAACAAAGCTTATTGCATTAGAATAGGCTTTGCTCTCAAAGACATTCAAAACCGTGAAGATTCATCCAAGGCAACCTATCACAGTCCACGCACGGTTCAACGCACGCCCGTGCGTACCCTGCAATTTGCAACCCGAGGCTGCACACGGTTGGACGCACGACCGTGCGTCTTCCCATCTCGAATTGTCTTTCTTTTGATGTGAGGTTGCTTGGGTTATCCCTACCCTTGGCCTTTACATCAGGGTGTGTGCTCAGCCTTGGAAGACGTGCCAACTCAGTTGAAGAGGAGGAAACCCACCGGTGGAGGTAAAATAAAACCGTGACACCAAACTGTGTTTAAGGGCAGTTTTGTACCCGGTTTTCAGACCAAGTTTAACCAAAGCAAAAGTGGGTATGATCTGGATTTTAACCATGGGGGGAAGTTGAAGGTGTGTAGAAACCCCGCAATCAAGAAATTAAGATTAAACAAGATTTAAGTTGGGTAATCACAACTAAACTTTCAACTGTGCAGAATTGGACCAAATCTGGCCGGTTGGGGAAATGCCTTTGATCCTCCATCCCCTTGTGGAATGATTTGAAATCAATGCTTGGACTTGAAAGCTAACATCCTGAGGATTCCAAAAATACAAAAATATTGGCCTTAAGCCACAATGTAGCTTAAGAAATCATATGCACAAAACCGGGCTTATGCTGGCCGGTTATCCCGTTTGTGCTAGTTTCAACTTCTTGCCAAAGGTGAGCCATCTTCTTGGTTTGGGACCTTGTTCTTGGACGATTTGGACTTGTTACATCGTGATCAAGGTCTTGGCTAGGTAGGACTCCATCACTAAGTAACCGGGTGTCAAACAGCCAGTTTCTGCCTGAACTTGTCATGCATGCTTGACGCAGCAAATGCTGACTAATTGCTACGTTTCTTATATGGATGGAAACCTCAAGATGTCTAGATTACCCTCCTATTTGAATCATAGCAATTGGACGTCATTTGCCCCTTGAATCAGCCTGATTCCCAAAACTGTGCAGATTAGACTCCAAAACAGCACAGGTTTACCAATTAGCTTAATTCACTAACCAATTGAACTCCGAATCTGGTAATTCCAATTGGACATGAAACCTAAGATCTTGGGGACCCAAAATATGTAAAAATACAAGACTTAAACCAAACTATATCATAAGAAATAAAAAGAACAAAACCAGGTTCATCCTGGCCCTGCTGGGCAGTTTTGACACCTTGGGTTTAATTGCTGATTTGAACGACGAACTGAAGTCCAAATTGGATGAAACTTGATTTGTTGGAAAGCTAACATCTTGATCTTCAAATTCATCAAAAAATATTAGATGTAAACTGATGGAGGCCCATCTCCTACCATGATCCAAGGCCATCAAGGAAGCCCAAAGAGCCCAAATCTCATGTCCAAAGTGCAAGAAATTAGCCTAGGAAAGCAAGGGAACTTTTTTGTCAAAACTGGAATTTCAGGCGTGCACAAACCCGGTTTTGTGCACGTTATTTCCTAGCCTTCCCAAGGCTAAAATGGGGTTGCAGGAAGCCTAAGTTTAAGTTCAAGATGTGCTCTTTCCATCAAGACCTTTTGCAAGTCATTTGGAGATCATTTGATACCTCAAAACCTCAAGCAAAGTCAACTGCTACATCCTGGTGCTGAACTGGACGTGACTGAAACAAGAGGCTGTTTGGTGGCCCATTTCTCCTCTACTTGGTTTGAAACTTTTATGGTTTGAAAGTACTTTAAAAATATTATCAAGCGACCATGAAAAACCTCAGCCAAATTACACACATGAGGAGCTATTAACCACCAAAACAAGGCACAAAACACCCTAAAATCCAGTCCATGGCCAGCAGGGTACAAGGAGAGAAGAGTGAGGTGTTTTTGCTCTAATCCATGCTTAGCCACTTGCAAGAGTCATCATGAAGAGTACTAAGCTGCCAAGGAAGCTTCCATTAGCCCCAAGATCGACACATCATCCTCAAGATCAGCATTAAAGAGGTGTCAAGTGGAGGATGCATCTATCCTTTTTTGCTTTGATTTGATCTTTGTATTTTTGCCTATTTTAGCTTGTAGTGCAACCTAAGGCCTATGTTTGTACTTGAAGCTTTGTATTAAAACCCCCCCAAGGCCCTTGCTCCTTTGAACTCTCAAACTCTCTTCTACCTTATCTCTTCCTTTGGCCGGGTTGAGTGGTGATCTAGTAAGAGTCTTAACTCCCTTTCTTGGTGGTGTTTCTGTATCCAAGAGGTAATTAAGGGCCCTAACATCTTTCCTTGGTGGTGCTTCTGTATCCAAGGTGGGTGTTAGTTCCGGTTTACTATCCCCTACCAAGGTGAGTTTGTGAATTCAAAGTTGCCTTGTTTTCTTTCCTTGCATTCTTCTTCCACTTTTCCCATCCTCTTGGTTTGCCCCAAAACAGCACAGGTTTACTAATTAGCTTAATTCACTAACCAATTGAACTCCGAATCTGGTAATTCCAATTGGACATGAAAGCTAAGATCTTGGGGACCCAAAATATGTAAAAATACAAGACTTGAACCAAACTATATCATAAGAAATAAAAAGAACAAAACCGGGTTCATCCTGGCCCTGCTGGGCAGTTTTGACACCTTGGGTTTAATTGCTGATTTGAACGACGAAATGAAGTCCAAATTGGATGAAACTTGATTTGTTGGAAAGCTAACATCTTGATCTTCAAATTCATCAAAAAATATTAGATGTAAACTGATGTAAAGGCCAAGGGTAGGGACAACCCAAGCAACCTCACATCAAAAGAAAGACAATTTCAACGTGAGTACTACTAGTATGACCATGGAAAAGAAGTTTGAGGCCCTCATGAGGAATTATGAGGCCTTGAAGCTACAAAATGAAGAGATCAAAGGTCAAAACGAGTATTTGAGGCGACAACTAGGAGATTCTTTGAAGCAAAAGCGGAAGGAGACTAGGAGTTCCCGATCTTCTAACTCCTCTGACTCCGAGCCAGAAGCAAGAGAAGCCCCACACTTGAGCTCATCAAGTGAAGAAGAGGCTCATGGAAGAATGAGAAGGGGAAGGAAAACAACCTCACACCATGGAGACATCCGAGTGGAAATTCCAGAGCTTGAAGGTAAGCTAGACCCCGATGAGTTCTTAGAATGGTTGCAAACCGTTTAAAGGATCTTCGACTACAAGGAGATTTCGGAAGGAAATAAGGTAAAACTTGTTGCCCTTAGACTTCGTAAATATGCTTCTCTTTGGGGGTCCAACCTTTGTGCTAAGAGAGCTAGGCAAAGGAAGGGAAAGATTCGAACATGGGAGAAAATGAAAGTCAAACTTAAAGCCCGTTTCTTACCCCCATCTTACCTACAAGATAACTACTCCCAACTTCACAACCTTGTCCAAGGTAGCATGAGTGTCGAGGAGTATACTAGAGAGTTTGAAAAGTTGTTAATCAAATGTGATTTGAGGGAGCCCGAAGAACAAACCATAGTGAGATATTTGGGAGGGTTAGATCCTAGATATGCTCATGTGGTAGAGTTGCAACAATATACCACTTTTGATGAGGTGTGTGTCCTAGCCCACAAAGTGGAACAACAAAGAAAATCCAAGCTCCACAAAAGAGAACCTCCCAAACCCTTTCCCAAGAGTCAACCTTTCAACAAGGGGAGCTCTTACCCACCTCCTAAACCTACGGTTTCCACACCCTCACGTCCACAAAAGAACCAAGCTCCACAAAAAAGTCCACCACCCCAAAACCATCCCAATCCTAAGACAAATGACCAAAGAAGGTGTTTCAAGTGTCAAGGTCTTGGGCACATTGCTTCAGAGTGTCCAAATAGGAGGATTATTACCTTGGCCGAATGGGATGAGAAGAGGGAAGAAGAGGGAGTAGAGGAGGAAGAAGGAGAAGGTGTGTACTACATGGAGGAACAAGAGGAAGTGATTGAAGAGGCGGATGATGGAGAGCTACTTGTATTGAGGAGAGCCTTGAGTACCAAAAGAGGAGAACTTGAAGAACAAAGAGAGAACATCTTTCATACAAGGTGTACCGTTCAAGGCAAAGTGTGTTCCCTCATCATTGATTGAGGGAGTTGTGCAAATGTAGCATCATTGACTATGGTGGAGAAGCTTGGTCTTCAAGTTTCAGCTCATCCTCACCCCTACAACATTCAATGGCTAAATCAAGATAAGGGGTTGCAAGTTAATTCAAGGTGCTTGATTTCATTTTCAATTGGCAAGCATTACCATGATGAATTGTGGTGTGATATCATCCCCATGGATGCATGTCACCTCTTGTTGGGAAGACCGTGGTTATTTGATCGGAAAGTCATGCATGATGGCTATTTGAACACCTACACCTTCCACAAGGATGGGAGGAAGATCACCCTTGCCCCATTAAGCCCTCCCCAACTCCACAAAAACAAGCCCCAACCAAGCCATGACCATTCGGACATGCTCCTAGCCGTGAGTGAGCCTCTCCTTAAGGCTTCTCACCATGAATTCAAGGCCTTTAAGGAGTGGATCCTAGCCACCCTTGAGGAGTCTGAAACCCCCACACCATCACACCCCCAAGCCCTTTCCCTCCTTGAACGCTCTAGCCATGTCTTTCCCGAAGAAATACCTCCCGGCCTACCTCCACAAAGAACCATCCAACACCACATTGATCTCATACCCGGTTCCATCCTCCCAAACAAACCGGCTTACCGAGCAAACCCCAAGGAAACCATAGAAATCCAAAGGCAAGTTGATGAGCTTATGGATAAGGGGTTGATTAGAGAGAGCTTGAGCCCTTGTGCGGTTCCGGCCCTCCTTGTGCCAAAGAAAGACGGGAGTATGCACATGTGTGTTGATAGTCGAGCAATCAACAAAATAACCATCAAGTATAGATATCCAATTCCCCACCTTGAAGACATGCTTGATGAGTTATATGGTTCTAGAGTGTTCTCTAAAGTGGACTTGAGAAGTAGTTACTATCAAATCCGCATTAGAGAAGGAGATGAGTGGAAGACGGCCTTCAAGACCAAAGGAGGCTTGTATGAGTGGCTAGTCATGCCATTCGGTTTGTCAAATGCTCCAAGTACCTTCATGCGGCTCATGAACCAAGTGTTCTGGCCCTTCATTGGCAAGTTTGTTGTGGTGTATTTTGATGACATCCTCATCTATAGCAAGAATGAAGAAGAGCACCTTCAACATCTCACTCAAGTCATGAAGGTTCTAGAGAAGGAAAAGCTCTATGGTAACCTCAAGAAGTGTACATTTTCACTCATGAGGTAACCTTCCTTGGTTACATTGTCACAAGTGAAGGCATCAAAGTTGATGAGAGTAAAGTGGAAGCAATTCGGTCTTGGCCAATCCCAAAGAGCATCCATGATGTGCGAAGTTTCCATGGGCTTGCCTCATTCTATAGGCGGTTCATTAGGAACTTTAGCAAAATCATGGCCCCTATGACCGAAATTATCAAAGGCACAACATTCAAGTGGACTCCCAAGGCTCAAGAGGCCTTTGAAACCATCAAGTCCAAGCTCACCCAAGCACCGGTTCTCGCGTTGGCTTGCTTTGATAAAGTGTTTGAGGTGGAGTGTGATGCATCCGGAGTTGGCATTGGAGGAGTTCTCACTCAAGAGGGGCGGGCCTTAGCCTTCTTTAGTGAGAAGCTTTGTGACTCAAGGAGGAAATACTCAACCTATGATAAGGAGTTTTATGCCATAGTGCGGTGCCTTGAGCATTGGAATCATTACTTGGTGGCTAGTGAGTTTATCTTGCACTCGGATCATGAAGCCTTGAAATACATTCAAGGGCAACATAAGCTTAACTCATGGTATGCCAAGTGGGTGGAGTTCCTCCAATCTTTCAACTTCACCATCAAGCACAAATCCGGAAAGCTCAATCAAGGAGCCGATGCCTTGTCAAGGAGGCACCTACTTCTATTCCAACTTGATGCTTGCATTCTTGGCTTTGAGCACTTGAAGTCCCTCTATGAGAATGATGAAGATTTGGGAGAGCTCTACAAGGAGTGCCTTCGGCATCCCAAAGGTGACTTTCTTGTCCAAGATGGCTTTTTGTTCAAAGGTTCAAGGTTGTGCGTGCCTAAGTGTGGCACAAGAGAGCTACTCATACGTGAGGTTCATGGTGGATCTCTAGCCGGTCACTTTGGAGAAAACAAAACCCTTATGATGCTAAGGGGACATTACTATTGGCCGAGTATGAGCAAAGATGTACAAGATGTGTTGAAGAGGTGTGCAACTTGCCAAGTTGCTAAAAGCCACCTCCTACCCCACGGCCTATACACGCCCTTACCCATTCCCAATCACCCTTGGGAAGATGTAAGCATGGATTTTGTTCTTGGCCTTCCAAGGACACAAAGGGGTAAGGATTCAATTTTCGTGGTTGTTGATCGTTTCTCTAAGATGGCCCATTTCATACCTTGTACCAAGACCAACGACGCCACCCACATTGCCGAGTTATACTTCAAGGAAGTGATGAGGCTACATGGCATTCCTAGATCCATTGTTTCGGATAGGGATACCAAGTTCCTTAGCCATTTTGGGTGACACTTTGGAAGAAGATGGGAACCAAGCTCAAGTATAGCACTTCATGCCACCCTCAAACGGATGGGCAAACCGAAGTCACCAACCGGACTTTGGGAGCTCTCTTGAGAGTGCTAGTAAAGTCCAACATCAAGGCTTGGGACATAGCCTTGCCACATGCTGAATTTGCCTTCAACAAGTCACCTAGCAAGGCCACGGGTTTATCTCCATTCAAGGTAGTTTATGGGTTGGATCCTATGAGTCCCCTTGATCTTGTCCCAAGAGAAATGAATGAAAAGCCTCACATGGAGGCTAGCAAACGAGTGGAAGAGATTCAAAAGCTCCATGAAACCGTGAGGGCCGAGATTGAAAAGGCAAATGCATCATACAAGGACCATGCCAACAAGCATAGAAAGAAGATGGTGTTCCACCCCGGTGATTTGGTATGGATTCATTTGAGGAAGGAACAGTTTCCTTCTAAGAGGAAGAGCAAGTTGATGCCAAGAGCCGATGGCCCCTTTGAAGTGCTAGAGCGCATCAATGACAATGCTTACAAGATAAACTTGCCCAGTGAATATGGAGTTTCGGCCATGATGTAAAGGTCAATGGGAATGATCACACTCACTAACCTTACACCAAGGAAGACTCAAAACTCAATGTAGTTCACGGGCTGAAGTGGCACGGGCGTGCCAATGAGCACGGGTACACCGTGCCAACTTTCTGCCTGAAAGAACTAGATTAGACTAGTTTTGCCCGGTTTGAGTGCTCTTCAATTCTAACTGATTTTCTATCTTTTTGGTGAGGTGGACTTGAAGGAAATGGGTGTGAATGATAGTAGAAAGAGTGGGATAAGGGAGGGGAATGTAGAACTAGGTAGGTGAAGATGAATACTTTGGAAAATTAAGCAAACAACCTTGCTAATGATCCGGTAGGATGCAAAGGAGAGAGATAAGCTAAACTCTTAGATTGGATACAGTCATCACCACCAACCTTTGAGTCTAGGGCCCTTAATCTTGATTAAGATACAGAATCACCACTTAATCAAGGCTAAGACTCACTTGAACACCACTTAGTTTGGCCTAAACTAAGATAAGCAAGCAAGGATTTGGTGAGGAAGCTTTGAAAGCTCTCTATGGTTTTTTCATTGAACAAAATCTGAAGTGTCTTTCATTATGGCTGTGCCTTCCCTTTTGTTGCTTGCCTTACAACCTTTCCTATTCAGCAAGCAAGTTAGAAGACACCTCACCTTACCCTCCTAGGGAGGAAAGGTGTTAACTCTAATTCCCACGGTTAGAGTTAATCGGTTACAAACATACTTAATGCTAATCAAAATACACTTAAAACATCAAGGAAAGCAAGACAAATGAAGATTACTACATTATTAACTTGTCCTTAATCTCATTCAGCTTCAAATGCAGCAAGGAAAGCATGTGCCTAGCCGAAAAGTGACCTCCCCTTTGCAGCTAACCAATAGGAAGCAAGATAGCACCTTCCTTGTCTTCCAATGAGAATCAAGAGACAACTCTTCTTGCAGCCCTTCTTTCATTGGTTGTGACCTTCCCTAGGTTGCCTTGGGCGTGTGCCAACATAGAAGGGAGTGCCCATTCAGCTGAAGAAAAGGAAACCCTCTAGAGAAGGTAAAGTGTTGCTGTGATGTCAACCGGGTTCAGGGCCAGTTTGCTTCACCCGGTTTTCAGACTAAGTTTAACCCAAGCAAAAAGGGATATGATCTGGGTTTTACTCATGGGGGGGAAAGTTCAAGGTGTGTAAAAACCCCCCCAATCAAGAAATTAGGGTTAAACAAAGTTTAAGTAGGGGAATCACACCTAAACTTTTAACCGCGCAGAACTGGACCGATTCTGACCGGTTAGGAAAATGTCATTGATACTCCATCCTCTTTGTGGCATGATTTGAAACCAATGCCTGGACTTGAAAACTAACATCCTGAGGATTCCAAAAACGCAAAAATATTGGCCTTAAGCCATCATATGGCTTAGGAAATCAGATGCACAAAACCGGGCTTATGCTGACCGGTTAACCCGTTTGTGCTGTTTTCGATTCCTTGCCAAAGGTGAGCCATCTTCTTGGTTTGGGACCTTGCTTTTGGATGACTTGGACTTGATACATCTTGACCAAGGTCTTGGCTAGGTAGGACTCCATCATCCTCCCCTTGTTGAAAAGATTTGATCCTCAAATCTAGTGGGGAAGTGTCCGGATAGTAGGGGCTCAAATCAGCTACATTAAAGGTGGCTGAAACCTCAAAATCACCAGGGAGATCAATCTTATAAGCATTGTCGTTGATCCTCTCCAAGACTTCAAATGGACCTTCCGCTCGTGGCATGAGTTTGTTTTTCCTTTTAGAAGGAAAACGTTCCTTTCTTAAATGGATCCATACCAAGTCTCCTGGTTGAAAAACAATCTTTCTCCTATGCTTGTTGGCGTGTGCTTCATAGGCTGTATTAGTCTTCTCAATTCGAGCCTTCACCAACTCATGGAGCTTTTGAATTTCTTTTACTCTTTGTGTGGCATCAACATGGGGCTTTTGATCTTGGGGTCGTGGGGGGAGGTCATTTGGACTTAAAGGATCAACCCCATACACCACTTTAAATGGTGAAAGACCAGTAGCTTTGCTAGGTGCCCGATTGAATGCAAACTCAGCATGGGATAAGAGTGAATCCCAGGCCTTCGCATTAGGTTTAATCAAAGCCCTTAGGAGAGTACCCAGGGTTCGATTAGTGACCTCAGTTTGGCCATCAGTCTGAGGATGACAGGTAGTACTAAACAGCAACTTAGTACCAAGCTTTTTCCACAGGGTAATCCAGAAATGACTGAGGAACTTCGTACCCCTATCTGAAACAATGGTCTTAGGGATACCATGCAACCTTGTTACCTCTTTAAAATAGAGCTCGGCAATGTGTGTAGCATCATTGGTTTTGCAGCAGGGAATGAAATGTGCCATTTTCGAAAATCTGTCTACCACCACGAATATTGAATCCTTTCCCCTTTGAGTCTTAGGTAGACCCAAAATGAAGTCCATACTCACGTCCACCCATGGTAAAGTCGGTACGGGTAATGGGGTGTATAATCCGTGAGGTAGGGTATGACTCTTGGCTGCTTGGCACCTTCCACACCTCCTAAGGATGTCCTGAACATCCTTCTCCATCCCTGGCCAGTAGTAATGTTCCCTTAACATGGTTAAGGTCTTTGATTCTCCAAAATGACCTGCCAAGGAACCTCCATGAACTTCTCTGATTAGAAGCTCACGAGTGCTACACTTTGGAATGCACAACCGCACTCCCTTGAATAAATAACCTTCTTGAATAAGGAAATCTCCCTTTGGATGCTTCAAACAAGCAGCATAGAGAGGCCCAAGGTCTTCATCTTCAGCATATAGACTCTTAAGATGCTCGAAACCCAGAATAAGGGCGTCTAATTGAAACATAAGGAGATGTCTCCTTGATAATGCATCTGCGCCTTGATTCAACTTTTCTGATTTGTGCTTGATAGTGAAGTGGAAAGATTGTAGGAATTCAACCCACTTAGCATGACGTGAGTTCAGTTTGTGCTGACCCTGAATATACTTCAAAGCCTCATGATCTGAATGAAGTATAAACTCACTAGCCACTAAGTAATGACTCCAATGTTCTAGACACCGAATGATCGCATAGAATTCCTTGTCATAGGAGTATTTTCTTCTTGAGTCACACAGTTTTTCACTGAAGAAGGCTAATGGCTTGCCTTCCTGAGTTAAAACTCCACCAATTCCTACTCCTGAGGCATCACATTCAACCTCAAAAACTTTCTCAAAGCATGGTAGAGAAAGGACCGGTACTTGAGTAAGTTTCTTCTTTACTTCTTCGAAGGCGGATCGAGCTTTAGGAGTCCATTGGAATGATGAACCCTTAAGCACTTCAGTCATAGGGGACATGATGGTGCTGAAGTTTCGAATAAACCTTCTGTAAAACGAAGCCAAACCATGAAAACTTCTAACGTCATGTATACTTTGTGGTTGAGGCCAAGTGCGAATAGCCTCTATCTTCCCTTCATCAACTTTAATGCCTTCACTAGAAAAAATGTAACCTAAGAATGTAACCTCATGAGTAAAGAAGGTACACTTCTTAAGATTACCATATAGCTGCTCACGTTCAAGGACATGCATGATCTGATTGAGATGATTTTGATGTTCTTGCTCGTCCTTGGAATAGATAAGAATGTCATCGAAGTAAACCACCACGAACTTGCCAATATAAGGTTTGAATACTTGATTCATCAACCTCATGAATGTGCTAGGAGCGTTGGAAAGACCGAATGACATAACCAGCCACTCATATAAACCTCCTTTAGTCTTGAATGCAGTCTTCCATTCATCCCCCTCTCTTATTCTGATATGGTAGTAACCACTTCGAAGATCAATCTTGGAAAAGACTTTAGAGCCATGTAACTCATCTAGCATGTCTTCAAGCCTAGGTATAGGATACCTATACTTGATGGTGATCTTGTTTATGGCTCTGCTGTCCACACACATGCGTTGGCTGCCATCCTTCTTGGGAACCAACAAAGCAGGCACGGCACAGGGGCTTAAGGACTCACGCACAAGTCCTTTTGACATCAATTCCTCTACTTGCCGTTGAATCTCCATGGTCTCCTTTGGGTTCATTCTGTAAGCTGGCTTGTTTGGAAGAACTGAAGCCAGGAATGAGGTCAATATGGTGTTGGATATCCCGTTTAGGGGGTAAACCTGAGGGTATCTCTTCTGGAAACAAGTGACAGAATGCTTGGATGAGTGATTTGGCAAATGGATGGGTTGGTAATGGGGATTCTGGTTCTTCTTGTATGGTTAAGATCCACTCCTTAAAAGCCTTGAATTCATGATTCGAAGCCCTCAAAAGAGTTTCACTAAAAGTGAGTAAACAACCAGATTGTTCATGG
This sequence comes from Carnegiea gigantea, assembly GCA_029747015.1. Lineage (NCBI taxonomy): Eukaryota > Viridiplantae > Streptophyta > Magnoliopsida > Caryophyllales > Cactaceae > Carnegiea > Carnegiea gigantea. Next base: position 41,953 of record JAKOGI010001490.1, read on the forward strand.
CCTTTTGTGGGTTTGTTCTTGAGAATTTCGGATGGTGATAATGGTTTTAGAGTAATCTTCTTGCCTCTCATAGACAAGGAATATGTGTTCATGAAACCATCATAGGTCACCCTTCGGTCATACAACCAAGGCCTTCCCAATAATACATGGCATGCATCCATAGGTATAACATCACACCAAAGTTGGTCTTGATAGTTCTTACCAATGGATAATGAAATGAGACCCCTTGAATTGACTTGAAGCCCTTTGCTTTGATTCAACCATTGTATATTGTATGGATGGGGATGGGCCGTAGCTTGCAAACCTAGCTTTTCAATCATGGTAAGGGACACCACGTTTGCACAGCTCCCACCATCAATAATCAACGAACAGACCTTGCCTTGAACCGTGCACCTAGTGTGGAATATGTTTTCTCTTTGTTCATCCTTGGTGCTCTTTTGGCCGTTCAAGACTCTCCTCAAAACTAACATTTCTCCCTCATCAGCTTCCTCCTCAACTTCTTCTTGACTCTCTTCATGCTCTTCTTCAGTTTCACCTTCATTTTCACCTTCCTTTTCTTGCTCATCCACGGTTCTCCATTCGGCCAAAGTGATGACCTTGCGGTTTGGGCACTCTGAAGCAATATGGCCAAGTCCTTGGCACTTGAAACATCTTCTAGTGCTCATAGGATTGGGGTTTGGTCGAATTGGGGTAGCTGGGGCCTTTTGTGGTGCTTGGGTTCTTTGTGGATTGAAAGGAAAGGGATTTTGTGGCTTGGAAACTGGTTGGGAACTCCCCTTGTTAAAAGGTTGGTTCCGGATTGGAGGCTTTTGATGTGGAGGTTTGAAAGTTTGCTTAGCTTTCTTTTGTTGCTCAACCTTGTGAGCAAGTACGCAAACCTCATCAAATGTGGTGTAAGCTTGTAATTCCACAACATTAGAGTACTTAGGATCAAGTCCTCCCAAGTACCTTACAATCGTTTGCTCTTCTGGTTCTTGCAAATCACATTTAATCACAAGCTTCTCAAATTCTCTAGTGTATTCTTCAACACTAAGATTGCCTTGACTCAGATTATGAAGTTGTGAATAACAATCTTGGACATACGTGGGGGGTAAGAATCTAGCCTTCAACTTGGTTTTCATTTTCTCCCAAGTTTTGATTTTAGTCTTACGTTCCCTAACTCTTTTAGCACACAAGTTGGTCCACCATAAGGAAGCGTACTTACGTAGTCTTAATGCCACCAACTTGACTTTCTTTTCTTCTGGAACGTCCTTGTATTCGAATACCCTCTCCACTGTGTGCAACCAGTCCAAGAAGTCTTCTGGATCAAGCTTGCCTTCATATTCTGGAATCTCAACTCTAAAATCATTAGAGTTACCTTGTCCTCTTGGCTCTTGTCGTGGTCTTCTGAATGACTCTTCATCACTTGAGGATTCAAGGTTGTGACTAAACACTTGCTCTCGGCCTTGTGAAGCAAAATAGGATGGTTCTTCATTGAACTTTTGCTTTTGCTTGAGAAAAGTACCCAACTGCTTGCGTAGGTACTCGTTCTGTGCCTTGAGTTCTTGATTAGAAGAAGTAATCTCATGATTATCCTTCAAAATGGCATCAAGCTTTTCTTCCATACTCATACTAGTACTCATGTTCGTGTTTGAGAAATGGAAAAGAAGGGAGTTTGGATGCGTGGATTCAATACCAGGCCAAAGATGAAACTCAGCTCTGATACCAAATATGATGTAAAGGTCAATGGGAATGATCACACTCACTAACCTTACACCAAGGAAGACTCAAAACTCAATGTAGTTCACGGGCTGAAGTGGCACGGGCGTGCCAATGAGCACGGGTACACCGTGCCAACTTTCTGCCTGAAAGAACTAGATTAGGCTAGTTTTGCCCGGTTTGAGTGCTCTTCAATTCTAACTGATTTTCTATCTTTTTGGTGAGGTGGACTTGAAGGAAATGGGTGTGAATGATAGTAGAAAGAGTGGGATAAGGAAGGGGAATGTAGAACAAGGTAGGTGAAGATGAATACTTTGGAAAATTAAGCAAACAACCTTGCTAATGATCCGGTAGGATGCAAAGGAGAGAGATAAGCTAAACTCTTGGATTGGATACAGTAATCACCACCAACCTTTGAGTCTAGGGCCCTTAATCTTGATTAAGATACAGAATCACCACTTAATCAAGGCTAAGACTCACTTGAACACCACTTAGTTTGGCCTAAACTAAGATAAGCAAGCAAGGATTTGGTGAGGAAGCTTTGAAAGCTCTCTATGGTTTTTTCATTGAACAAAATCTGAAGTGTCCTTTCATTATGGCCGTGCCTTCCCTTTTGTTGCTTGCCTTACAACCTTTCCTATTCAGCAAGCAAGTTAGAAGACACCTCACCTTACCCTCCTAGGGAGGAAAGGTGTTAATTAACTCTAATTCCCACGGTTAGAGTTAATCGGTTACAAACATACTTAATGCTAATCAAAATACACTTAAAACATCAAGGAAAGCAAGACAAATGAAGATTACTACATTATTAACTTGTCCTTAATCTCATTCAGCTTCAAATGCAGCAAGGAAAGCATGTGCCTAGCCGAAAAGTGACCTCCCCTTTGCGGCTGACCAATAGGAAGCAAGATAGCACCTTCCTTGTCTTCCAATGAGAATCAAGAGACAACTCTTCTTGCAGCCCTTCTTTCATTGGTTGTGACCTTCCCTAGGTTGCCTTGGGCGTGTGCCAACATAGAAGAGAGTGCCCATTCAGCTGAAGAAAAGGAAACCCTCTAGAGAAGGTAAAGTGTTGCTGTGATGTCAACCGGGTTCAGGGCCAGTTTGCTTCACCCGGTTTTCAGACTAAGTTTAACCCAAGCAAAAAGGGATATGATCTGGGTTTTACTCGTGGGGGGAAAGTTCAAGGTGTGTAAAAACCCCCCCAATCAAGAAATTAGGGTTAAACAAAGTTTAAGTAGGGTAATCACACCTAAACTTTTAACCGCGCAGAACTGGACCGATTCTGACCGGTTAGGAAAATGTCATTGATACTCCATCCTCTTTGTGGCATGATTTGAAACCAATGCCTGGACTTGAAAGCTAACATCCTGAGGATTCCAAAAACGCAAAAATATTGGCCTTAAGCCATCATATGGCTTAGGAAATCAGATGCACAAAACCGGGCTTATGCTGACCGGTTAACCCGTTTGTGCTGTCTTCGATTCCTTGCCAAAGGTGAGCCATCTTCTTGGTTTGGGACCTTGTTTTTGGACGACTTGGACTTGATACATCTTGACCAAGGTCTTGGCTAGGTAGGACTCCATCAGGCCACTTTCAATGTAGCCGACCTTAGCCCTTATGAGGAGGATGATCATCTTATCAATTTGAGGGCAAATTCTCTTCAACAAGGGGAGGATGATGGAGGCCCATCTCCTACCATGATCCAAGGCCATCAAGGAAGCCCAAAAAGTCCAAATCTCATGTCCAAAGTGCAAGAAATCAGCCTAGGAGAGCAAGGGAACTTTTTTGTCAAAACTGGAATTTCAGGCGTGCACAAACCCGATTTTGTGCACGTTATTTCCTAACCTTCCCAAGGCTAAAATGGGGTTGCAGGAAGCCTAAGTTTAAGTTCAAGATGTGCTCTTTCCATCAAGACCTCTTGCAAGTCATTTGGAGATCATTTGATACCTCAAAACCTCAAGCAAAGTCAACTGCTACATCCTGGCGCTGAACTGGACGTGGCTGAAACAAGAGGCTGTTTGGTGGCCCATTTCTCCTCTACTTGGTTTAAAACTTTTATGGTTTGAAAGTACTTTGAAAATATTATCAAGCGACCATGAAAAACCTCAGCCAAATTACACACATGAGGAGCTATTAACCACCAAAACAAGGCACAAAACACCCTAAAATCCAGTCCATGGCCAGCCGGGTACAAGGAGAGAAGAGTGAGGTGTTTTTGCTCTAATCCATGCTTAGCCACTTGCAAGAGTCATCATGAAGAGTACTAAGCTGCCAAGGAAGCTTCCATTAGCCCCAAGATCGACACATCATCCTCAAGATCAGCATTAAAGAGGTGTCAAGTGGAGGATGCATCTATCCTTTTTTGCTTTGATTTGATCTTTGTATTTTTGCCTAGTTTAGCTTGTAGTGCAACCTAAGACCTATGTTTGTACTTGAAGCTTTGTATTAAAACCCCCCCCAAGGCCCTTTGGCCGGCCACATTGATGTAAGTCCAAGGGAAGGATAGCAACCCAAGTAAACTCACGTCAAAGGAGGCTAGAAAACAAACAAACTCTCACGGCCAGGGGTGGCACGGCCGTGCTTGATGGCACGGGGTGCCCGTGCCAGTTCACTGCCGAGCTTGCCTAGGTAAGTCCTTTTCCACGGTTTGAGATGGCTTTGAAGGTTAAAGGAAGTTCGATGCAATCAGCTAAGTCAAGGCTTGATTTTGTGTGGAAAAGAGGAATCAAAGGAGTAAAGGAAGTGAGGGAAGTAAAGGAGGATAAAAAGACACTAAGAAGAACAAAGGTAATTCATGGTTTAAGAGGAGTGAAACCAAGAACTAGTTTGTGAACTTCAAGAGTGTTTAATGAAACTTGGATAGTTCTAAGCTAGATGATTAGATAAGATACACCACTAATCATTTAGCTTAGGGCCCTCAATCTTGGATTAGGATAAGATTCACCACCTAACCAAAGATTGAGACTCACTTGATCACCACCTTAATCGGCCACAATTAAGGATAAGCAAGTTAAGTGTTTAGGAAATCACAAGACACAAAGTCTTTTCTCTCTACTGAAAATTCAACTCTATTCCTTCAAAATGAACATACAAGGCCTTATATGACCTTGAGAGTACACAAATGAGCTTTCCTTCCAAGGGAGGAAAGTCATTAAACTTGCTAATCACTTCCTAACACACGGTTTACTCTAATACAAACCAAAAGCTGAAAGCTTACTTTACAAAGCACTTAAATTATCTTCCTAAACCTTTCCTATGCATTAAGGAATGTAGATGACTCATTTTCCCAGCTAGGAAGGTAAGAGTGCATGGCTAGCCACCTCAAAAGGACTGAAGAATGCATGTGTGCCATGTCATGCTTGAGTGGTCGAATGAGGGCTTGCAAAATGGTGATGTTTTACTTGCTCCACGTGTCTCTCTCTCAAGTAGCTGAGTGGTGCTTGATCAAGCAGCTCAAAATGACCTGCTTGGCAGCCTTCCACCTTAAGCAAACCCCTTGAAGGAGGAAAACCACCAGGCTAAGCAACCGGGTGTCAAGCAGCCAGTTTCTGCCTCCACTTGCAACGCATGTTTGACACCTCAAATGATGACTAATTGCTACGTTTCTTACATGGTTGGAAACCTCAAGATGTCTAGTTTACCCTCCATTTGGAATCGTAGCATTTGGACGTCATTTGCCCCCTGAACAAACCAGAAAACCAAAACCGTGCATTTTGCAGTGCAATCCGGACAGGTTCAAGAGATGAACTGTTTTAAGTAACCAAATGAATTCCAAATGATATGAAACCAATTGGACTTAAAAGTTAACATCCTGAACTTGATAATCATCCAAAAAACGGACACCAAAATATGCTTTAGGCCGATGTAATAAGATAGCAAAAACCGGGTAAAAATCTGGATGAGAACCCGGGTGTATCACCTTGTGTGTTTGCCATCAAGTGACTCATGGCCGTGACTTTGGAGTTGATTTCTTGATTATTTTGGATCAATGAAACATTTTTAGACCTTGAGGATGGACCTCCATCATTCTCCCCTTGTTGGGAAGATTTGGTCCTCAAATCAGAAAGGTAACCATCTGCTTCATAAGGGCTTAAATCAGCAACGTTAAACGTAGCTGATACTCCATAATCTCCTGGTAACTCTACCTTGTAAGCATTATTGTTGATCTTCTCCAAAATCTCGAATGGACCATCCGCTCTAGGCATCAATTTAGTTTTCCTTTTGGAAGGAAAACGTTCTTTACGAAGATGAATCCAAACCAAATCACCTGGCTTAAAAAGCTTCTCCCTTTTATGCTTGTTAGCTTGGGCTGTGTATGAAAGTGTAGTTTTCTCAATCTTGGCCTTTACTAACTCATGCAACTTCTGGATTTCTTCCACTCTAGTAGCGGCATCCGCACTTGGCTTTTGATCTAATGGTCGTGGTACAAGATCAAGTGGACTTAGGGGATCAATTCCATAGACCACCTTAAAGGGAGATAGACCAGTAGCCTTGCTTGGAGTCTTATTGTAAGCAAATTCAGCATGTGGAAGTAACAGATCCCAAGCTTTGATGTGGTTTTTAATCAGAACCCTTAATAAAGTACCAAGGGTTCGATTAGTAACCTCGGTTTGCCCATCTGTTTGTGGATGACAAGTGGTACTGTACTTGAGTTTGGTACCCAACTTTTTCCACAAAGTAATCCAAAAGTGACTTAAAAACTTCGTATCTCGATCTGAGACAATGGAACGAGGAATTCCATGAAGTCTCATAACCTCCTTGAAATACAATTCAGCAATATGAGTGGCATCATTAGTCTTGTTGCAGGGAATGAAATGAGCCATCTTCGAAAATCGATCCACGACCACAAAGATAGAATCTTTATTCCTTTGTGTCTTTGGTAAACCAAGTATGAAATCCATACTAACGTCCACCCAAGGCAACGTAGGAATAGGAAGTGGCGTGTATAGTCCCTGGGGAAGCGAATGACTCTTCGCAATTTGACACGTACTGCACCTTCTAATGATGTCTTGAACGTCCTTCTCCATGCCTGGCCAATAATAATGTTCCCTAAGCATAGTTAGGGTCTTGTCTTCGCCAAAATGGCCAGCCAAAGATCCAGCATGGACTTCTCGAATTAACAACTCACGAGTGCTGCATTTGGGGACACATAACCGAGCACCTTTAAAGAGAAACTCTTCTTGAATTAAGAAGTCCCCTTTGGGATGTTTAGTACACTCAGAATATAACACCCCAAAATCTTCATCATTCTGATATAACGCCTTTAGATGCTCAAATCCAAGGATACAAGCATCTAATTGGAACATCAATAGATATCGCCGTGATAGAGCATCGGCGCCTTGATTTAGTTTGCCGGACTTATGCTTGATAGTAAAGTGAAAGGACTGTAGGAATTCCACCCACTTAGCATGGCGCGAGTTTAACTTGTGTTGGCCTTGAATATATTTCAAAGCCTCGTGATCTGAATGCAGAATAAACTCACTGGCAATCAAATAGTGGTTCCAATGTTCTAGACATCGAATGATGGCGTAGAATTCCTTGTCATAAGTTGAATATCTCTTCCTGGTATCACATAACTTCTCACTGAAGAAGGCCAAAGGGCGTCCTTCTTGAGTAAGAATGCCTCCAATACCAACCCCAGAAGCATCGCATTCAACTTCAAAGACTTTCTCAAAACACGGTAGGGCTAAAACTGGTGCTTGAGTTAGTCTCTCTTTCACTTCTTCAAAGGCTGCTTGGGCTTTAGGATTCCAAGTGAATGAGGAACCCTTAAGAACCTCGGTCATAGGAGCTAAGATAGTGCTGAAATTTCGTATGAACCTCCTATAGAAAGAGGCCAAGCCATGAAAGCTTCGAACGTCATGAATGCTCTTAGGAACAGGCCAAGTTCGAATAGCCTCAATCTTGCTTTCATCCGCCTTAATACCATCTTCAGAAACAATATAACCTAAGAAGGTAACTTCATGAGTAAAGAAGGTACACTTCTTTAGGTTCCCGAATAACTTCTCCTTTTCAAGAACGAGCATCACCTGAGTTAAATGATCTTGATGTTCTTGCTCATTCTTACTGAACACCAATATATCATCGAAGTAAACAACCACGAACTTGCCCAAGTATGGTCGAAATACTTGATTCATTAACCTCATAAACGTACTAGGGGCATTAGAAAGACCGAAAGGCATGACTAACCATTCATATAATCCGCCCTTAGTCTTGAAAGCAGTTTTCCACTCATCGCCCTCCCTAATACGAATTTGATAATATCCACTCCTCAAATCAATCTTACTAAACACCTTAGAGCCATGTAATTCATCCAACATATCTTCAAGCCTAGGTATAGGGTACCTATACTTGATAGTAATTTTGTTTATGGCCCTACTGTCGACACACATCCTCATACTACCATCCTTCTTCGGAACCAAAAGAGCAGGAACAGCACATGGACTTAAGGATTCTCGTACCAACCCCTTGAATATCAGTTCTTCAACTTGTCGTTGAATCTCTTGAGTTCCTTGGGATTTGTCCTGTAGGCTGGCTTATTAGGCAGAATGGATCCTGGGATAAGGTCAATATGATGTTGAATGTCACGCTTTGGGGGTAAACCCAAAGGTATCTCTTCTGGAAATAGGTGACTGAACTGATTCAATATGACCTTGGCTATGGGATGGGATGGAAGTGGTGTTTGTGGCTCATCTTGTACTTGCAATATCCATTCTTTCAAGGCTTTGAACTCATGTTGAGAGGCCTTTAAAAGTGGTTCAACATATGTCAAAAGCAAGTCAGATTGATTTTGGCTTTTTTGTGGTTTCATTTTGTGGAGTTCGGATGGTGACATAGGATTCAGAGTAATCTTCTTGCCATCTTTGGAAAAGGAATAAGTATTAAGATAACCATTATGCATAACCTTTCTGTCATACATCCATGGTCGTCCTAACAGAATATGACAAGCATCCATGGGGATAATATCACACCAAAGTTCATCTTGGTAATTCTTACCAAGAGAGAATGAAATCAAGCAACGAGAGTTAACTTGTAATCCCTTGCCTTGATTTAACCATTGAATGTTGTATGGGTGTGGGTGTGCCGTGGACTGAAGGTTCAGTTTCTCAATCATATTCAATGAAACAACGTTGGCACAACTTCCTCCATCGATGATTAACGAGCACACTTTGCCTTGGACTGTACATCGTGAGTGAAAGATGTTCTCACGTTGTTCATCCTTAGCAACTCGTTGATTGCTCAATACCCTTCGAATTACTAGCATCTCACCTTCATCTGCGTTTTCCACAAACTCCTCCTGATCATCTTCATGATCGCTCTCAGCATCTTCTGCCTTTTCCTCTTCTTTCTCCTCGGCAAATTCTCCCTCTATGGCTTCCCATTCAGCTAAGGTGACTACCTTTCGACTAGGACAATCAGAAGCAATGTGTCCTAAGCCTTGGCACTTGTAACACCTCCTTTGGCTTACAGGGTATGGGTTTGGACGTGGGGGGTTTGATGGTGGTGGCCTTTGAGGAGCTTGGTTTTTTTGTGGATTATATGGGAAAGGGGTAGATGATTTAGGCTGAGGTGTGGTACTCCCCTTGTTTAAGGGTTGCCCACGGTTTGGTGTAGAATAAGGCTTGAATGAATCACGAACATTCATTCTAGACTTTCTTTGTTGCTCCACCTTGTGTGCTAGGACACACACTTCGTCAAAGGTGGTATAAGCTTGCAACTCAACCACGTTAGCTATCCTAGGATCAAGCCCTCCTAGGTAACGTACCATGGTCTGCTCTTCAGGCTCATGAATGTCACATTTGATCATGAGTTTCTCAAACTCACGAGTATATTCTTCAACACTCATCTTACCCTGATTCAAATGGTGAAAGAGCATGTATTGATCTTGGACATAGGTGGAAGGCAAAAACCGTGCCTTCATCTTGGCTTTCATCTTGTCCCAAGTAGCAATCTTACTCTTCCTTTCTCTAGTTCTCTTAGCAGTAAGGTTTGTCCACCATAAGGAGGCATATTTCCTTAATCTAAGAGCAACTATTTTGACTTTTTTATCTTCTGGAATCTCCTTGAACTCAAAAATACGCTCCACCGTTTGTAACCATTCAATGAACTCATCAGGATCTAACTTACCCTCGAACTCAGGAATATCAACCTTGATCTCATTAGAGTTGAAAGTAGGTCGCGCTCTTCTTTGCATTCTTTCAAATGGTACTTCTTCTTCAGAGAACGCATTGCTAGCTTCCTCTTCATAGCCATAGTCTGTTCCAGTCCGAATGCTTGGTGATTCTTGAAGTTTCTGCTTTTGTTTCATATGGTTTCCAAGCTGTTTCCTCAAGTACTCATTTTGTGCTTTGAGTTCTCGATTGCTCACACTCATTTCTTGCATTTGCTTAGAAAGAACTTCAAGCCTTTCTTCCACAGACATGCTAGTACTCATTGTGATCGCAGGAATGAACGGTTTGTGTTTGATTGTGTTTGAAATGATTTCAGAGATAAGCTGGGAATGACGTGGGGTTCAGGCCAAGTTCTGAACTTGCTCTGATACCAAAAATGATGTAAGTCCAAGGGAAGGATAGCAACCCAAGTAAACTCACGTCAAAGGAGGCTAGAAAACAAGCAAACTCTCACGGCCAGGGGTGGCACGGCCGTGCTTGATGGCACGGGGTGCCCGTGCCAGTTCACTGCCGAGCTTGCCTAGGTAAGTCCTTTTCCACGGTTTGAGATGGCTTTGAAGGTTAAAGGAAGTTCGATGCAATCAGCTAAGTCAAGGCTTGATTTTGTGTGGAAAAGAGGAACCAAGGGGTAAAGGAAGTGAGGGAAGTAAAGGAGGATAAAAAGACACTAAGAAGAACAAAGGTAATTCATGGTTTAAGAGGAGTGAAACCAAGAACTAGTTTGTGAACTTCAAGAGTGTTTAATGAAACTTGGATAGTTCTAAGCTAGATGATTAGATAAGATACACCACTAATCATTTAGCTTAGGGCCCTCAATCTTGGATTAGGATAAGATTCACCACCTAACCAAAGATTGAGACTCACTTGATCACCACCTTAATCGGCCACAATTAAGGATAAGCAAGTTAAGTGTTTAGGAAATCACAAGACACAAAGTCTTTTCTCTCTACTGAAAATTCAACTCTATTCCTTCAAAATGAACATACAAGGCTTTATATGGCCTTGAGAGTACACAAATGAGCTTTCCTTCCAAGGGAGGAAAGTCATTAAACTTGCTAATCACTTCCTAACACACGGTTTACTCTAATACAAACCAAAAGCTGAAAGCTTACTTTACAAAGCACTTAAATTATCTTCCTAAACCTTTCCTATGCATTAAGGAATGTAGATGACTCATTTTCCCAGCTAGGAAGGTAAGAGTGCATGGCTAGCCACCTCAAAAGGACTGAAGAATGCATGTGTGCCATGTCATGCTTGAGTGGTCGAATGAGGGCTTGCAAAATGGTGATGTTTTACTTGCTCCACGTGTCTCTCTCTCAAGTAGCTGAGTGGTGCTTGATCAAGCAGCTCAAAATGACCTGCTTGGCAGCCTTCCACCTTAAGCAAACCCCTTGAAGGAGGAAAACCACCAAGCTAAGCAACCGGGTGTCAAGCAGCCAGTTTCTGCCTCCACTTGCAACGCATGTTTGACACCTCAAATGATGACTATTTGCTACGTTTCTTACATGGTTGGAAACCTCAAGATGTCTAGTTTACCCTCCATTTGGAATCGTAGCATTTGGACGTCATTTGCCCCCTGAACAAACCAGAAAACCAAAACCGTGCATTTTGCAGTGCAATCCGGACAGGTTCAAGAGATGAACTGTTTTAAGTAACCAAATGAATTCCAAATGATATGAAACCAATTGGACTTAAAAGTTAACATCCTGAACTTGATAATCATCCAAAAAACGGACACCAAAATATGCTTTAGGCCGATGTAATAAGATAGCAAAAACCGGGTAAAAATCTGGATGAGAACCCGGGTGTATCACCTTGTGTGTTTGCCATCAAGTGACTCATGGCCGTGACTTTGGAGTTGATTTCTTGATTATTTTGGATCAATGAAACATTTTTAGACCTTGAGGATGGACCTCCATCACACATTAAGCTTGAAATAGAATGAAGTTGAGCCTTGCTCCTTTGAACTCTCAAACTCTCTTCTAGCTTATCTCTTCCTTTGGCCGGGTTGAGTGGTGATCTAGTAAGAGTCTTAACTCCCTTTCTTGGTGGTGTTTCTGTATCCAAGAGGTAGTTAAGGGCCCTAACATCTTTCCTTGGTGGTGCTTCTGTATCCAAGGTGGGTGTTAGTTCCGGTTTACTATCCCCTACCAAGGTGAGTTTGTGAATTCAAAGTTGCCTTGTTTTCTTTCCTTGCATTCTTCTTCCACTTTTCCCATCCTCTTGGTTTGCCCCAAAACAGCACAGGTTTACTAATTAGCTTAATTCACTAACCAATTGAACTCCGAATCTGGTAATTCCAATTGGACATGAAAGCTAAGATCTTGGGGACCCAAAATATGTAAAAATTCAAGACTTAAGCCAAACTATATCATAAGAAATAAAAAGAACAAAACCGGGTTCATCCTGGCCCTGCTGGGCAGTTTTGACACCTTGGGTTTAATTGCTGATTTGAACGACGAAATGAAGTCCAAATTGGATGAAACTTGATTTGTTGGAAAGCTAACATCTTGATCTTCAAATTCATCAAAAAATATTAGATGTAAACTGATGTAAAGGCCAAGGGTAGGGACAACCCAAGCAACCTCACATCAAAAGAAAGACAATTCGAGAAGGGAAGACGCACGGTCGTGCGTCCAACCGTGTGCAGCCTCGGGTTGCAAATTGCAGGGTACGCACGGGTGTGCGTTGAACCGTGCGTGGACTGTGATAAGCTTGCCTTGGATGAATCTTCACGGTTTTGAATGTCTTTGAGAGCAAAGCCTATTCTAATGCAATGAGCTTTGTTTGGACTTGATTCTATGAGGGGAAAGGTAGAAGGAGTAGTATTGAAAGGGGGGGAATGGAAGTATGGTAGGTGGTTTAATGGAATGACTTGAAGAACATTCAAGTATTGAAGGTGATAAATGAAGAACACGAAGAACGAAGAAGATCAACTTGAAGATTCAAGCTAATCAAGTGATTTAGGATAGAACTAAACTCGAGGATTAGATACAGAAACACCACTAATCTTTGAGTTTAGGGCCCTTAAGCTTGATTAAGATACAGAATCACCACTCAATCAAGATTAAGACTCACTTGAACACCACTTAGTTTGGCCTAAACTAAGATAAGCAAGCAAGAGTTTTGAAGAGAAAGCTCACAAGCTCTCTATGATTTTCTTTTACTAAAAACTGAAGTTCCCTCCTCCTTTTTTGCCGTGAGAGGCCTTACATAAGCAGCAAAATGACCAAGCTAAGCAAGCTAGCAAGCACCTCACTTTTCCTTCCTAGGAGGGAAAGGTATTAACTAGCTCTAATTGCCACGGTTAGAGCTAATTGGCTTCAAGCATGCTTAAGACTAATCAAAACACACTTAAACCTTCAAGGAAAACAAGACAAATGATCATTACAACATAATCAACTTGTCCCTAAGCTTAATCAGCGTTCAAAGGCAGCAAGTAGCCATGTGAGTAGCCGAAAAGTGGCAATCCCCTTTGCGGCTGACCAATGGCATTCAAGGGACATCTTTCCTTATCTCTTCCTTCTCATTGGCCGTTCTTTCCAAGGTTGTAGCTGATGATGATTGCCTTGGGGTGTGTGCCCAGCCTTGGGAGGTGTGCCAACTCAGTTGATAGCAAGGAAACCCACCGGAAAGGGTTTGCTCAGCCGTGCCTCCAAACCGTGCGCAATGGGCAGTTTTACACTCGGTTTTCAGGCCAAGTTTACCCAAAGCAAAAAGGATATGGCTTGGGTTTTAAACATGGGGGAGAAAGTTAAAAGGTGTATATAAACCCCCTCATTTAAGAAATCAAGGCTAAACATGGATTAAGTAAGGTAATCACATGCAAACTTTTAACCGTGCAGAATTGGACTAATTCTGGCCGGTTGGGAAAAACGCCTTTGATCTTTCATCCTCTTGTAGCATGACTTGAATTCAATGCTTGGACTTGAAAGTTAACTTCCTGAGGATTCCAAAAATGCAAAAATATTGGCCTTAAGCCATGAAATGGCTTAAGAAATCAGATGCACAAAACCGGGCTTGTGCAGGCCGGTTGTGCTAGTTTCAGCTTCTTGCCAAAGGTGAGCCATCTTCTTGGTTTGGGACCTTGTTCTTGGCCGACTTGGACTTGTCTCATCTGGAGCAAGGTCTTGGCTAGGTAGGACTCCATCATCCTCCCCTTGTTGAAAAGATTTGATCCTCAAATCTGGTGGGGAAGTATCTGGATAGAAGGGACTCAAATCTGCTACATTAAAGGTGGCTGAAACCTCAAAATTACCAGGGAGATCAATCTTGTAAGCACTGTCGTTGATTCTCTCCAAGACTTCAAATGGACCTTCAGCTCGTGCCATGAGCTTGTTTTTCCTCTTAGAAGGAAAACGTTCCTTTCTCAGATGGATCCATACCAAGTCTCCTGGTTGAAAGACAATCTTTCTCCTATGCTTGTTGGCGTGTGCTTCATAGGCTGCATTAGTCTTCTCAATGCGTGCCTTCACCAACTCATGGAGCTTTTGAATCTCTTTTACTCTTTGTGTTGCATCAGCATGGGGTTTTTGGTCTTGGGGCCATGGGGTAAGATCATTTGGACTCAAGGGATCAACCCCGTATACCACTTTGAATGGCGAAAGACCAGTAGCCTTGCTAGGCGCCCTGTTGTATGCAAACTCGGCATGGGGTAAGAGTAAATCCCAGGCTTTCGCATTAGGTTTAATCAAAGCCCTTAGGAGAGTATCCAGGGTTCGATTAGTGACCTCAGTCTGGCCATCAGTCTGGGGATGACAGGTAGTACTAAACAGCAGCTTAGTACCAAGCTTCTTCCAAAGAGTAATCCAAAAATGACTAAGGAATTTAGTATCCCTATCCGAAACAATGGCCTTAGGAATACCATGTGATGGAAATCCCTCCATCCCTTTTGTTAAAAAAGAATCAAATCAAATTAGGTAATCTTATTATCCTGGTTTAAGGATGAATAAATCATCCAAGTTTTGATTAAACATTGAAACTGCAGGGCAAGGGTTAAATCCAGCAGCTAACCCGTTTTTGTGTGCTTAATTTCTCAAACATACTAAGGGTTTATGTCTAATATTTTTTGATGGATTTGAAGATCAAGATGTTAGCTTTCCAACAAATCAAGTTTCATCCAATTTGGATTTCATTTGGTCGTTCAAATCAGCAATTAAACCCAAGGTGTCAAAACTGCCCAGCAGGGCCAGGATGAACCCGGTTTTGTTCTTTTTATTTCTTATGATATAGTTTAGCTTAAGTCTTGAATTTTTACATATTTTGGGTCCCCAAGATCTTAGCTTTCATTTCCAATTGGAATTACCAGATTTGGAGTTCAATTGGTTAGTGAACTAAGCTAATTAGTAAACCTGTGCTGTTTTGGAGTCCAATCTGCACGGTTTGGGGAATCAGGCTCATTCAAGGGGTAAACGACGTCCAAATGCTATGATTCAAAAACGAGGGTAAACTAGACATGTTGAGGTTTCCTTCCATGTAAGAAAATCCAAGATTACTCAGCATTTGCGGTGTCAACCATGAAGCACAAATCACGGCAGAAACGGGCACCTAGATACCCGGTTGCTTAGCAAGGTGGATTTCCCTCCTAGATGGGTTTGCTTAAGGTAGAAGACTGCCAACTAGGTCATTTTGAGCTGCTTGATGAAACACCACTCAGCTACTTGTGAGAGAGACACGTGGGACAAGTGAAACACCACCATCTTGCAAGCTTTCATTCGACCACTCAAGCATGACATGGCACACATGCATTTTTCAGTCCTTTTGAGGTGGCTAGCCGTGCACTCTTGCCTTCCTAGCTGGGAAATTGAGTCATTTACATTCCTTAGTACAAAGGAAAAGGCTTAGGAAGATAAATTAAGTGCTTTGTAATATAAACTTTCAGCTTATGTGTGTTTTAGCTTAAACCGTGTATTACTAAAGCATAGGATTAGTTTAATGACTTTCCTTGCCTAGAAGGAAAGCCCTTTTCATGTAATCACAAGGCTATATAAGTGCCTTGGCTGCTCTTTTGTAAAACAATAAGTTTTGAGTATTAAAGTTGAGAGCAAAGACTTTGTGTCTTGTGATTTCTTAAACACTTAACTTGCTTATCCTTAATTGTGGCCGATTAAGGTGGTGACCAAGTGAGTCTTGATCTTTGGTTAGGTGGTGTATCTTATCCTAATCCAAGATTAAGGGCCCTAAGCTAAGTGATTAGTGGTGTATCTTATCTAATCACAAGGCTTAGAACTATCCAGATTCCATTGAATTCACTTAAAGTTCATGAAGTTAGCTTTCGGTTCCTTAAACCAAAGCTCTCCTTTTTCATGTTCTAATCAGTGAACTTCATTCCCACATCTCCTTTTTGTTTTCATATTCATTTCAAGCTTAATCAAGGCCAAGAATTCTTACTTTGATTCAGTTTTGAGCCCAAACACAAAAGCCATCTCAAAAACCGTGAAGATCACAAACTAGGCGTGCTTAGGCAGCAAGTTGGCACGGTGCCCCCGTGCCTTGAAGCACGACCGTGCCACCCCTGGTTCGTGAGTTTCCCACTTGTTTTGGTTGTGTTCCTGTTGTAAGTTAGATTGGGTTGTTCCTACCCTTGAGACTTACATCACCATGCAACCTCGTTACCTCTTTAAAATAGAGCTCGGCAATGTGTGTAGCATCATTTGTTTTGCAGCAAGGAATGAAATGTGCCATCTTTGAAAATCTATCCACTACCACAAAGATTGAATCCTTTCCCCTTTGAGTCTTAGGTAGACCCAAAATGAAATCCATACTTACATCCACCCAAGGTAGAGTAGGCACGGGTAAGGGCGTGTATAACCCATGGGGCAAGGTATGGCTCTTGGCTGCTTGGCACATTCCACATCTTCTAAGGATGTCTTGAACATCCTTCTCCATCCCTGGCCAATAGTAGTGCTCCCTTAACATGGTTAAGGTCTTTGATTCTCCAAAATGGCCGGCCAAGGAACCTCCATGAACTTCTCTGATTAAGAGCTCACGAGTGCTACACTTTGGAATGCATAAACGCACTCCCTTGAACAAGTAACCCTCTTGAATTAGGAAGTCTCTCTTTGGATGTTTCAAACATGCAGCATAGAGATTTCCTAGGTCTTCATCTTCGGCGTATAAACTCTTGAGATGCTCAAAACCAAGAATAAGAGAATCTAATTGGAACATAAGGAGGTATCTCCTTGATAATGCATCCGCACCTTGATTTAATTTTCCCGACTTGTGCTTAATAGTGAAGTGGAATGATTGTAGGAATTCAACCCACTTGGCATGGCGTGAGTTAAGCTTATGCTGGCCTTGAATATACTTCAACGCCTCATGATCCGAATGAAGTATAAACTTACTAGCGACCAAGTAATGACTCCAATGCTCTAGGCACCGAATGATAGCATAGAATTCCTTATCATATGTGGAGTATTTTCTTCTCGAGTCACATAGTTTTTCATTGAAGAAGGCCAATGGTTTGCCTTCTTGAGTTAAAACTCCACCAATCCCCACACCGGATGCATCACACTCAATTTCAAAAACTTTCTCAAAGCACGGCAAAACAAGCACCGGTGCTTGAGTAAGTTTCCTTTTCACCTCCTCGAAGGCAGCCTGAGCTTTAGGATTCCATTGGAAGGATGAACCCTTAAGCACTTCGGTCATACGGGACATGATGGTGCTGAAGTTTCGTATAAATCTTCTGTAAAACGAAGCCAAACCATGAAAACTTCTAACATCATGTATACTCTGTGGTTGAGGCCAAGTGCGAATAGCCTCTATCTTCCCTTCATCAACCTTGATGCCTTCATTAGAAACAATGTAACCTAAGAAGGTGACCTCATGAGTAAAGAAGGTACACTTCTTAAGATTACCATATAACCGCTCACGCTCAAGGACATGCATGATCTGATGGAGATGATCTTGATGTGCCTGCTCGTCCTTGGAATAAATAAGAATGTCATCGAAGTAAACCACCACGAATTTGCCAATAAAGGGCTTGAATACTTGATTCATTAGTCTCATGAACGTACTAGGAGCGTTGGAAAGACCGAATGGCATAACTAGCCACTCATATAAACCGCCCTTGGTCTTGAATGCAGTTTTCCACTCGTCTCCTTCTCTTACTCTTATCTGGTAGTAACCACTTCGAAGATCAATTTTGGAGAAGACGGTTGAGCCATGTAGTTCGTCCAGCATATCTTCAAGTCTAGGTATAGGATACCTATACTTGATGGTGATTTTGTTTATGGCTCTGCTGTCCACACACATTCGTTGGCTGCCATCCTTCTTAGGCACCAACAAGGCAGGTACGGCACAGGGGCTTAATGATGTAGATGTGGGTGGTAAGTGAACCAAATCAACTCAAACTCAAACAAAACAAGAATCAACCAAAGAAAAGTGAATATGGTGGAAGATAGTTTGAGATGGTTTGAAGAATAATAACGAAAAGAACAAGGATAAACAAGACCTTGTAATTGAGATAATCCTTCACGGAGCCACTCAATGACTTGATCTTGGGCTAATTCTCTTGTCTTAACCAAGGAATCACTCCATTTGGAAAAGGAAGAGAACCTAGAACACCACTTGAATGAGCCAAATTCAAGATATAGAACTAGGAATTTTTGAGACACAAATGAGAATCACTCTCAAAGGTGCTTGTATTACTTTGGAAATCTCTTACAATGCTGAATGATTAGCTTCACATGCCCCTCCGCTTTTATAGACTCAGCAAAAGACAATCAAAAGACTCAAATAACTCCTAACAATTAAAACTAGCTAATGAAAAGCCTAAGAAAAATGAAAAGACACATCATAAAAGGGGGTGGGGGAGGTTACAAGAAATATTCTAGGATTTTTGCAGCTGATTACATCAATCTAGAAGCATCTAAAACGTGCACAATATCAGCCACACAAGTATATGTAACCTAAGACTCTTCATATTCCCAGCATTAATCCTTGCAACTGCCTCAACTTCAACAGAGCATAACTTCCAGAATACTCGGCAAAATCACGCGTTCTTGGGCGTGTTAGAAAGCCCTGGAAGTCTATTTTCCAGAATGGGCTCATTTGCTCAATTTGGATAAGCGGTTTGAAAGTTATGGCCAAAACAATGCACCTATCTCAGACTGGACTGGATCAGCATAACGTATCTTTGAGTGATATTTTGCCCAATCAAATGATGTCCAAATTAAATAAAATTGGGCTTATTTTAAAGCTGACATCTTAAGCTTCAAAAGCACATGGGCCCTCGAGTTGCGGGTCCACTTGAGCTTGTCCAAAAGTGGTCACAAAAATCGGGTTCCGCAGGGATGAATTCGGCACCAAATTTCTAGCAAAGTTTAACCTCTTTTTGACCTCTACATAGTGTCGCGAGTCTTTGAACTCACTTAAGAAGACCAAATAGGCACATTTCCATGCATGATCTTCTTTGACCCTTTCCTTCTTTGAAATTGGACTTGAATAAAAATGATGCATATGGAAATATGCATCATACTCCCCGGGTTGTTTGAGTTTGTCCTCAAACTCAAAGGGTTGGCAAGCCTCTCAAGAAAGGGGTCGCGCTTACAATATGGGAGCTTTTGGGGAAGGAGGTCGCAGGGCATCACCTCTAGAGAGATATAGAAGAGGGTGAGGGGAGGATGATAAAACGGATCATACCTGGTGAGGAGAAGAGGCGGAAGTGGGAAATCTTCTTTGGGGGCAAGGGTTTGGGAAGGATGAATGAGAGTTAAGGCTTGTCGGTCCTTTTGTGGCTTGGGGCTTTGGCACGATGGAATAGGGGTCAAGGTGATTTTTTTCTCATCCTTAATAAAGGAGTAGGTGTTGAGGCGCCCATGATGAATTACATGGCGATCAAACATCCATGGTCTACCCAACAATATATGGCTTGCCTCCATAGGAAGAATGTCACACAATATCTCATCCTTATAGTGGTCTCCAATAGAAAGAGAAATGAGGCACTGATGAGAAATGTATATACCTTTGCCTTGATTTATCCATTGGATGCTATAAGGCTTAGGATGGGGTGTAGTCTCAAGTTTGAGCTTGTCCACCATGGTTTTGGATGCAACATTTGTACAACTACCTCCATCGATGATGAGGTTACAAACTTTCCCTTGAATAGTGCACCTTGTGTGGAAAATCGCCTCTCTTTGCTCCAAGCCTTCTTGAGTAGCAAATCCGCTCAATGCTCGCCTAATGACAAGCAACTCACCTTCATCGGGGCCTATGATAACCTCTCCTTCTTTTTCCTCCAAACTTTCCTCTTCTTCATGGTCATGCTCCTCAAAAGAAGCTTGGTACTCAGCCAGGGAAACAATCTTCTTGTTAGGACACTCAGATGCAAAATGTACCATACCTTGACAACGGAAACAACGAACCTGGTCTTTTGGCCGTGAGGGCACTTTTGTGGGAGGTGGAGGGGTGATGGGAGGGACACTTTTGGCGGGTGAGGGGGTTTGAATTTGTGGGGGAAAGTAAGATGATTCTTGAGAAAAAGGACGGGAAGGAGTCTTGGAAAAGATGCTCTTTTCCTTAGATTTCTTTTGTTGCTCTACCTTATAGGCTAGAGAAATCAAGTCATCTAGGGATGAATAGGGTTGCAACTCAATTACATGAGCAATGGACTCATCAAGACCGGTCAAGTATCTTACCAAGGTTTGAGAGTCATCTTCTTTCAAGTCGCATTTGAGAAGGAGTTGTTCAAACTCCCGAGTGTATTCTTCCACACTCTTGGATCCTTACTTGAGTCGATGGAGCTTGAGATAATTGTCTTGCACATAGTGAGAGGGAAGAAACTTGGCCTTGAGTTGTTCTTTCATTTTGGCCCAAGTTCTGATTTTCCCTTTCCCGTTTCTTGCTCTT
Source organism: Carnegiea gigantea (assembly GCA_029747015.1). Lineage (NCBI taxonomy): Eukaryota > Viridiplantae > Streptophyta > Magnoliopsida > Caryophyllales > Cactaceae > Carnegiea > Carnegiea gigantea. The sequence continues at coordinate 62,673 of JAKOGI010001490.1, forward strand.
TTCGCTCCAAGGTTAGCCCACCAGATTGAAGCATATTTTCTGAGTTTAAGGGCTACAAGCTTTACCTTCTTATCTTCCGGGACGTCCTCATATTCAAAGATCCTCTCAATGGTGTGCAACCAATCGAGAAATAAGTCCGGATCAAGTTGGCCTTCAAATTCGGGGATGTCAATTCGGACACCCCCAATATTTCCTCCTTGCCTTCGTCTCCTTGGGGGTTCCTCATCACTTGAATTGGCATGGGAGTGATGGACTTCCTCTTCAGATTCAACCACCGGTTCATGAGGAGGAGAGGGAGTGGGGCTATGAACCCACCTTCTTTTCTCCTCCAAAAGTTGCCCAAGTTGAGTTCGAAGATAAGTGAGTTGTGCTTCTAACTCTTCCACACGTGCTTGGTCGCTTCTTGTGGACTTTGTAGACATGTTGGAGATGCGTTGAAGGAAGGATATGCAGCAGGGAAAGTGGCACGGTCGTGCAAGGGGGCACGGTCAGGCCGTGCTATGCTTCGGCTGAAGAAAATGCAGAAAAGTAGCGTGGCACGGTCGTGCTTGGCGGCACGGGGGCACCGTGCTCCGTCTCGGCTTGAAGATTCCTGGAAAAAAGAATATGGCACGGTCGTGTGTTGTGGCACGGGGGCACCGTGCTGCTTCTCTGGTCTTCAAGACTTCGGATTGTCGGTTTGTGCCTCTTTTTTTTTTTGTATTTTGGCTTTTTGGGATGTGTTTGGGTATGATGTGGGTCACTTAAAAAGCCTTGGCTCTGATACCAATTGATGTAGATGTGGGTGGTAAGTGAACCAAATCAACTCAAACTCAAACAAAACAAGAATCAACCAAAGAAAAGTGAATATGGTGGAAGATAGTTTGAGATGGTTTGAAGAATAATAACAAAAAGAACAAGGATAAACAAGTCCTTGTAATTAAGATAATCCTTCACGGAGCCACTCAATGACTTGGTCTTGGGCTAATTCTCTTGTCTTAACCAAGGAATCACTCCAATTGGAAAAGGACGAGAACCTAGAACACCACTTGAATGAGCCAAATTCAAGATATAGAACTAGGAATTTTGAGACACAAATGAGAATCACTCTCAAAGGTGCTTGTATTACTTTGGAAATCTCTTACAATGCTCAATGATTAGCTTCACATGCCCCTCCCCTTTTATAGACTCAGCAAAAGACAATCAAAAGACTCAAATACCTCCTAACAATTAAAACTAGCTAATGAAAAGTCTAAGAAAAATGAAAAGACACATCATAAAAGGGGGGTGGGGGAGGTTACAAGGAATATTCTAGCATTTTTGCAGCTGATTACATCAATCTAGAAGCATCTAAAATGTGCACAATATCAGCCACACAAATATATGTAACCTAAGACTCTTCATATTCCCAGCATTAATCCTTGCAACTGCCTCAACTTCAACAGAGCATAATTTCCAGAATACTCGGCCAAATCACGCGTTCTTGGGCTTGTTAGAAAGCCCTGGAAGTCTAGTTTCCAGAATGGGCTCATTTGCTCAATGTGGATAAGCGGTTTGAAAGTTATGGCCCAAACAATGCACCTATCTCAGACTGGACTGGATCAGCATAACGTATCTTTAAGTGATATTTTGCCCAATCAAATGATGTCCAAATTAAACAAACTTGGGCTTATTTGAAAGATGAAATCTTAAGCTTCAAACGCACATGGGCCCTCAAGTTGTGGGTCCACTTGAGCTTGTCCAAAAGTGGTCACAAAAATCGGGTTCCGCAGGGATGAATTCGGCCCCAAATTTCTAGCAAAGCTTAACCTCTTTTTGACCTCTCCATAGTGTCGTGAGTCTTTGAACTCACTTTAGAAGACCAAATAGGCACATTTCCATGCATGATCTTCTTTGACCCTTTTCTTCTTTGAAATTGGAGTTGAATAAAAATGATGCATATGGAAATATGCATCACTTAAGGATTCACGCACAAGTCCTTTTGAGATCAATTCTTCTACTTGCCGTTGGATCTCCATGGTTTCCTTTGGGTTCATTCTGTAAGCTGGCTTGTTTGGAAGAACTGAACCAGGAATGAGATCTATGTGATGTTGAATGTCCCGTTTAGGGGGTAATCCCAAGGGGATTTCTTCTGGAAATAGTGACAGAAGGCTTGTGTGAGTGATTTGGCAAATGGATGGGACGGTAATGGGGATTCTGGCTCATCTTGTATGGTGAGAATCCACTCCTTAAAAGCCTTGATGATGGAAATCCCTCCATCCCTTTTATTAAAAAAAATCAAATCAAATTAGGTAATCTTATTATGCTGGTTTAAGGATGAATAAATCATCCAAGTTTTGATTAAACATTAAAAATGCAGGGCAAGGGTTAAATCCAGCAGCTAATCCGTTTTTGTGTGCTTAATTTCTCAAACATACTAAGGGTTTACGTATGGATTTGAAGATCAAGATGTTAGCTTTCCAAAAAATCAAGTTTCATCCAATTTGGACTTCATTTGGTCGTTCAAATCAGCAATTAAACCCAAGGTGTCAAAACTGCCCAGCAGAGCCAGGATGAACCCGGTTTTGTTCTTTTTATTTCTTATAATATAGTTTAGCTTAAGTCTTGAATTTTTACATATTTTGGGTCCCCAAGATCTTAGCTTTCATGTCCAATTGGAATTACCAGATTTGGAGTTCCATTGGTTAGTGAACTAAGTTAATTAGTAAACCTCTGCTGTTTTGGAGTCCAATCTGCACAGTTTGGGAAATCAGGCTGATTCAAGGGGCAAATGACGTCCAATTGCTATGATTCAAAAAGGAGGGTAATCTAGACATCTTGAGGGTTCCAACCATGTAAGAAACGTAGCAATTAGTCATCATTTGAGGTGTCAAACATGCGTTGCAAGTGGAGGCAGAAACTGGCTGCTTGACACCCGGTTGCTTAGCCAGGTGGTTTTCCTCCTTCAAGGGGTTTGCTTAAGGTGGAAGGCTGCCAAGCAGGTCATTTTGAGCTGCCAAGCAGGTCATTTTGAGCTGCTTGATTAAGCACCACTCAGCTACTTGAGAGAGAGACACGTGGAGCTAGTGAAACGCCACCATTTTGCAAGCTCTCATTCGACCACTCAAGCATGACATGGCACTGATGCATATTTCCATATGCATCATTTTTATTCAAGTCCAATTTCAAAGAAGAAAAGGGTCAAAGAAGATCATGCTTGGAAGTGTGCTTATTTGGTCTTATTAAGTGAGTTCAAGGACTCACGACACTATGAAGAGGTCAAAAAGAGGTTAAGCTTTGCTAGAAATTTGGCGCTGAATTCATCCCTGCGGAACCCGATTTTTTTGTGACCACTTTTGGACAAGCTCAAGTGGACCCACAACTTGAGGCTCCACATGGTTTTGAAGTTTAAGATTTCAGCTTTCAAATAAGCCCAAGTTTGTTTAATTTGGACATCATTTGATTGGGCAAAATATCACTCAAAGATACGTTATGCTGATCCAGTCCAGTCTGAGATAGGTGCATTGTTTGGGCCATAACTTTCAAACCGCTTATCCAAATTGAGCAAATGAGCCCATTCTGGAAAATAGACTTCCAGGGCTTTCTAACAAGCCCAAGAACGCGTGATTTGGCCGAGTATTCTGGAAGTTATGCTCTGTTGAAGTTGAGGCAGTTGCAAGGATTAATGCTGGGAATATGAAGAGTCTTAGGTTACATATATTTGTGTGGCTGATATTGTGCACGTTTTAGATGCTTCTAGATTGATGTAATCAGCTGCAAAAATCCTAGAATATTCCTTGTAACCTCCCCCACCCCCTTTTATGATGTGTCTTTTCATTTTTCTTAGACTTTTCATTAGCTAGTTTTAATTGTTAGGAGTTATTTGAGTCTTTTGATTGTCTTTTGCTGAGTCTATAAAAGGGGAGGGGCATGTGAAGCTAATCATTCAGCATTGTAAGAGATTTCCAAAGTAATACAAGCACCTTTGAGAGTGATTCTCATTTGTGTCTCAAAATTCCTAGTTCTATATCTTGAATTTGGCTCATTCAAGTGGTGTTCTAGGTTCTCTTCCTTTTCCAATTGGAGTGATTCCTTGGTTAAGACAAGAGAATTAGCCCAAGATCAAGTCATTGAGTGGCTCCGTGAAGGATTATCTTAATTACAAGGTCTTGTTTATCCTTGTTCTTTTTGTTATTATTCTTCAAACCATCTCAAACTATCTTCCACCATATTCACTTTTCTTTGGTTGATTCTTGTTTAGTTTGAGTTTGAGTTGATTTGGTTCACTTACCACCCACATCTACATCAATTGGTATCAGAGCCAAGGCTTTTAAGTGACCCACATCATACCCAAACACATCCCAAAAAGCCAAAATACAAAAAAAAAAGAGGCACAAACCGGCAATCCGAAGTCTTGAAGACCAGAGAAGCAGCACGGTGCCCCCGTGCCACAACACACGACCGTGCCATATTCTTTTTCCAGGAATCTTCAAGTCGAGCGGAGCACGGTGCCCCCGTGCCGCCAAGCACGACCGTGCCACTCTACTTTTCTGCATTTTCTTCAGCCGAAGCATAGCACGGCCTGACCGTGCCCCCTTGCACGACCGTGCCACCTTTGCCACAGCCAACTTACGTTTCAAATCAATCCACGAAGAACCCTAGACCTCATCCTTCATGCCGTCTTCAAAGAACTTGGAGAAAGAACTAGCTCTTATTGATATTGGATATGCTTGCTTTGCAATTCCAAAATTTCATGGCGAAAAGGAAGAGTTCGCAGGTTGGTTATCTAAGGTGGAACGAGTTTTTGCTTGTTGTATCCTTAATGACCAACAGAAGTTCGAAGTGGTTATTTCAAGATTGAGAGGTTGTGCACTTCAGTGGTGGAATAAATATAAGTTTGAGCGAAAAAAGAAAGGAAAAGAAAAGGTGAGAACTTGGAAGAAATTGAGTAGTAAGTTGAAGGGTTCCTTTTACCCATCCACTTACATGCCCATGAAAGAAAGTATCTCCGTTAAGCTCACGGGTTCATTCCCTTCCACCCCACAAAAGAACCAACCCCACAAATGATCTTTCCCCCACAACCTAGGAGGTGTCTCAAGTGCCAAGGGCTTGAACACTTATCCACGGATTGCCCAAACAACGAGGTCATTACCTTGGAAGAAAGGAAAGCCGTGGAAGAAGAGAACGATCAGGAGGAAAGCCTTGAAGAAGAAATTGAACTCAAGGTGGAAAAAGAAGAAATACTTCCCTTAGAGAAGGTTTCTCAAAAGCCAAACAAAGATGAAGAGATCCTTGGAGAAAAAGCTTCAAGCCTAGTTGACCTACCTCTTGTTTTTGGTGACTGTGGTGATGAAGAGACCATTGAACTTGAGACCCAAAGATCCGAGTTGAAGCAAGAAGAGATTGTGCAAGAAATTGAGCAATCCTTCACCGAAGAAGGGTGCCAAGAAGATAATGAGGTGAATTTGAGCATAACCCCAAGAATTGAAGAGCATGTAGTTAAAGACCTTGAAGTGATGAAGCCATGTAGGGTTGCTGAAGAGTTTGAACAACTCTTGATTCAAGAAGTACGCCCTGCCGAACTCCAAGCACCCGAGTTGGAGGCATGTGGGGTTATTGAAGAAGTTGAGCAACTCTTGACCCAAGAAGAATTCACCTTAACCCCCATTCAACCTTCCCAACCCTTCAAACCACAAAAGGACCGACAAGCCTTAACCCTCATTCATCCTTCCCAAACCCTTGCCCCCAAAGAAGATTTCCCACTTCCGCCTCTTCTCCTCACCAGATATGACCCGTTTTATCATCCTCCCCTCACCCTCTTCTATATCTCTCTAGAGGTGATGCCCTTTGACCACTTCCTACAAGAGCTCCCATTTCATAAGCATGCCTCCCTTCATGAGAAGCTTGCCAACCCTTTGAGTTTGAGGACAAACTCAAAACAACCCGGGAGTATGATGCATATTTCCATATGCATCATTTTTATTCAAGTCCAATTTCAAAGAAGAAAAGGGTCAAAGAAGATCATGCTTGGAAGTGTGCTTATTTGGTCTTATTAAGTGAGTTCAAAGACTCACGACACTATGAAGAGGTCAAAAAGAGGTTAAGCTTTGCTAGAAATTTGGCGCTGAATTCATCCCTGCGGAACCCGATTTTTTGTGACCACTTTTGGACAAGCTCAAGTGGACCCACAACTTGAGGCTCCACATGTTTTTGAAGTTTAAGATTTCAGCTTTCAAATAAGCCCAAGTTTGTTTAATTTGGACATCATTTGATTGGGCAAAATATCACTCAAAGATACGTTTGCTGATCCAGTCCAGTCTGAGATAGGTGCATTGTTTGGGCCATAACTTTCAAACCGCTTATCCAAATTGAGCAAATGAGCCCATTCTGGAAAATAGACTTCCAGGGCTTTCTAACAAGCCCAAGAACGCGTGATTTGGCCGAGTATTCTGGAAGTTATGCTCTGTTGAAGTTGAGGCAGTTGCAAGGATTAATGCTGGGAATATGAAGAGTCTTAGGTTACATATACTTGTGTGGCTGATATTGTGCACGTTTTAGATGCTTCTAGATTGATGTAATCAGCTGCAAAAATCCTAGAATATTCCTTGTAACCTCCCCCACCCCCTTTTATGATGTGTCTTTTCATTTTTCTTAGACTTTTCATTAGCTAGTTTTAATTGTTAGGAGTTATTTGAGTCTTTTGATTGTCTTTTGCTGAGTCTATAAAAGGGGAGGGGCATGTGAAGCTAATCATTCAGCATTGTAAGAGATTTCCAAAGTAATACAAGCACCTTTGAGAGTGATTCTCATTTGTGTCTCAAAATTCCTAGTTCTATATCTTGAATTTGGCTCATTCAAGTGGTGTTCTAGGTTCTCTTCCTTTTCCAATTGGAGTGATTCCTTGGTTAAGACAAGAGAATTAGCCCAAGATCAAGTCATTGAGTGGCTCCGTGAAGGATTATCTTAATTACAAGGTCTTGTTTATCCTTGTTCTTTTTGTTATTATTCTTCAAACCATCTCAAACTATCTTCCACCATATTCACTTTTCTTTGGTTGATTCTTGTTTAGTTTGAGTTTGAGTTGATTTGGTTCACTTACCACCCACATCTACATCAGGCACACATGCAATTTTCAGTCCTTTTGAGGTGGCAGCCATGCTCTCTTACTTTCCTTGAAGGGAAATTGAGTCAACAAGGTTTCTTAATACTTAGGAAAGAGTTTAAGAAGGAAATCTTGTGATTTTGTAGCTTAAACTTTCAGCTTATGTATGTTTTAGCTTAAACCGTGTATTACTAAGCATAGGATTAGTTTAATGACTTTCCTTGCCTAGAAGGAAAGCTCTTTTCATGTAATCACAAGGCTATATAAGTGCCTTGGCTGCTCTTTTGTAAAACAACAAGCTTGAGTATTGAAATTAAGAAAAGACTTTGTGTCTTGTGTTCCTCTCAAACACTTAACTTGCTTATCCTTAATTAGGCCGATTAAGGTGGTGTCCAAGTGAGTCTTAATCATTGATTAGGTGGTGTATCTGTATCCTAATCAAAGGTTAAGGGCCCTAAGCTAAGTGATTAGTGGTGTATCTTATCTAATCACAAGGCTTAGAACTATCCAAATTCCATTGAATTCACTTAAAGTTCATGAAGTTAGCTTTGGGTTCCTTAAACCAAAGCTCTCCTTTTTCATGTTCTAATCAGTGAACTTCATTCCTCTCTTCTTTTTTTTCTTTTCATATCCATTTCAAGCTTAATCAAGGCCAAGAATTCTTGCTTTGATTCAGTTTTGAGCCAAACACAAAAGCCATCTCAAAAACCGTGAAAATCACAAACTAGGCGTGCTTAGGCAGCAAGTTGGCACGGTGCCCCCGTGCCTTAAGCACGACCGTGCCCCCTTGGTTCGTGAGTTTTCCACTTGTTTTGGTTGTGTTCTTGTTGTAAGTTGGCTTGGGTTGTTCCTACCCTTGAGACTTACATCATTTTTGGTATCAGAGCAAGTTCAGATCCTTGCCTGAACCCCACGCTCCCAAATTAAATCCAAACACAAACAGCCTACTTACGTTTCAAATCAATCCACAAAGAACCCTAGACCTCATCCTTCATGCCATCTTCAATGAACTTGGAGAAAGAACTAGCTTTTATTGATATTGGATATGCTTGCTTTGCAATTCCAAAATTTCGTGGCGAAAAGGAAGAGTTCACAGGTTGGTTATCTAAGGTGGAACGAGTTTTTGCTTGTTGTATCCTTAGTGACCAAGAGAAGTTCAAAGTGGTTATTTCAAGATTGAGAGGTTGTGCACTTCAGTGGTGGAATAAGTACAAGTTTGAGCGAAAAAAGAAGGGAAAAGAGAAGGTGAGAACTTGGAAGAAATTGAGTAGTAAGATGAAGGGTTCCTTTTGCCCATCCACTTACACGCCTATGAAAGAAAGTATCTCCATTAAACCCACGAGTTCATTCCCTTCCACCGCACAAAAAAAAACAACCCCACAAATGATCTTTCCCTCACAACTTAGAAGGTGTCTCAAGTGCCAAGGGCTTGGACACTTAGCCACGGATTGCCCAAACAACAATGTTATTACCTCGGAAGAAAGGAAAGCCGTGAGAAAGGAGGAAAAGAAGATGCCCTTAGTGGAAGAACCGAAGGAGGTTGAATTAGAGGAGGAAAAAGAAGAGGATGAAGAAGATGATCTTGAGGAGATAGAGATTGAGGCAAATAAAGGTGCTATGCTCACTTTAAACATCCACCATCCACCTAGAAGCCATGAGCATCTCATCCTTCCCACCACTTTTCATAAACCACCATCATTTTTTCCCACTCCACCCACACCTAAAACACTCAACCCAAATTTCTGTCAATCCATTTCAGAACCATTACTAAAAGCTCCTAATTTTGAGTTAAGAGCATTTGAAGAATTGGTTCGAAGCAAGTCCAAGAAGTCCCCTACATCCACCATCCAGATCAGCAAGGGGAAGGTAAAGAAAAAAGTCTCTAAGTTCAAAAGAGACTTGTTTTCATGGTTGATTTTATTTCAACCAGAATTGAAGCAAAAGAGGAGTTCATTACCTACTATGATTTGAGGGCAAATCATTTTTAACAAGGGGAGTATGATGGAAATCCCTCCATCCCTTTTGTTAAAAAAGAATCAAATCAAATTAGGTAATCTTATTATGCTGGTTTAAGGATGAATAAATCATCCAAGTTTTGATTAAACATTGAAACTGCAGGGCAAGGGTTAAATCCAGCAGCTAACCCGTTTTTGTGTGCTTAATTTCTCAAACATACTAAGGGTTTACGTCTAATTTTTTTTGATGGATTTGAAGATCAAGATGTTAGCTTTCCAACAAATCAAGTTTCATCCAATTTGGACTTCATTTGGTCGTTCAAATCAGCAATTAAACCCAAGGTGTCAAAACTGCCCAGCAGGGCCAGGATGAACCCAGTTTTGTTCTTTTTATTTCTTATGATATAGTTTGGTTTAAGTCTTGTATTTTTACACATTTTGGGTCCCCAAGATCTTAGCTTTCATATCCAATTGGAATTACCTGATTCGGAGTTCAATTGGATAGTGAATTAAGCTAATTAGTAAACCTGTGCTGTTTTGGAGTCCAATCTGCACGGTTTTGGGAATCAGGCTGATTCAAGGGGCAAATGACGTCCAATTGCTATGATTCAAAAAGAAGGGTAATCTAGACATCTTGAGGTTTCCAACCATGTAAGAAACGTAGCAATTAGTCATCATTTGAGGTGTCAAACACGCGTTGCAACTGGAGGCAGAAACCGGCTGCTTGACACCCGGTTGCTTAGCCTGGTGGTTTTCCTCCTTCAAGGGGTTTGCTTAAGGTGGAAGGCTGCCAAGCAGGTCACTTTGAGCTGCTTGATTAAGCACCACTCAGCTACTTGAGAGAGAGACACGTGGAGCTAGTGAAACTCCACCATTTTGCAAGCTCTCATTCGACCACTCAAGCATGACATGGCACACATGCAATTTTCAGTCCTTTTGAGGTGGCAGCCATGCTCTCTTACCTTCCTTGAAGGGAAATTGAGTCAACAAGGTTTCTTAATACTTAGGAAAGAGTTTAAGAAGGAAATCTTGTGTTTTGTAGCTTAAACTTTCAGCTTATGTATATTTTAGCTTAAACCATGTATTACTAAGCATAGGATTAGTTTAATGACTTTCCTTGCCTAGAAGGAAAGCTCTTTTCATGTAATCACAAGGCTATATAAGTGCCTTGGCTGCTCTTTTGTTAAACAAGAAGCTTGAGTATTGAAATTAAGAAAAGACTTTGTGTCTTGTGTTCCTCTCAAACACTTAACTTGCTTATCCTTAATTAGGCCGATTAAGGTGGTGTTCAAGTGAGTCTTAATCATTAATTAGGTGGTGTATCTTATCCTAATCAAAGGTTAAGGGCCCTAAGCTAAGTGATTGGTGGTGTATCTTATCTAATCACAAGGCTTAGAACTATCCAGATTCCATTGAATTCACTTAAAGTTCATGAAGTTAGCTTTGGGTTCCTTAAACCAAAGCTCTCCTTTTTTCATGTTCTAATCAGTGAACTTCATTCCTCTCTTCTTTTTTTTCTTTTCATATCCATTTCAAGCTTAATCAAGGCCAAGAATTCTTGCTTTGATTCAGTTTTGAGCCCAAACACAAAAGCCATCTCAAAAACCGTGAAAATCACAAACTAGGCGTGTTTAGGCAGCAAGTTGGCACGGTGCCCCCGTGCCTTGAAGCACGACCGTGCCACCCCTGGTTCGTGAGTTTTCCACTTGTTTTGGTTGTGTTCTTATTGTAAGTTGGCTTGGGTTGTTCCTACCCTTGAGACTTACATCACTTGAATTCATAATTCGAAGCCCGTAAGAGAGTTTCACTAAAAGTGAGTAAACAACCAGAATGCTCATGTCCTTTTGTGGGTTTGTTTTTGAGGATTTCGGATGGTGATAATGGCTTGAGAGTAATCTTCTTGCCTCCCATAGACAAGGAGTATGTATTCATAAAACCATCATGGGTCACCCTTCGGTCATACAACCAAGGCCTTCCTAACAATACATGGCATGCATCCATAGGTATAACATCACACCAAAGTTGGTCTTGATAGTTCTTACCAATGGATAAAGAAATAAGGCACCGTGAATTGACTTGAAGTCCTTTGCTTTGATTCAGCCATTGAATGTTGTAGGGATGGGGATGGGCCGTAGCTTGTAAACCAAGCTTCTCAATCATAGTAAGTGACACCATGTTTGCACAACTCCCACCATCAATGATCAATGAACACACCTTGCCTTGAACCGTGCACCTAGTGTGAAAAATGTTTTCCCTTTGTTCATCTTTGGTGATCTTTTGGCCGTTCAAGACCCTCCTCAAAACCAGCATCTCTCCTTCATCAGCTTCCTCCTCGACTTCTTCTTGACTTTCTTCATGAGCTTCCGCAGTTTCATCCTCAATTTCACCTTCAACTTCTTGCTCATCCACAGCTCTCCACTCGGCTAAAGTGATTACTTTGCGGTTTGGGCACTCTGAAGCTATATGGCCTAACCCTTGGCACTTGAAACATCTTCTAGTGCTCATTGGATTGGGATTTGGACGCATTGGGGGTGCTGGGGCCTTTTGTGGTGCTTGGGTTCTTTGTGGATTGAAAGGGAAGGGATTTTGTGGCTTAGAAACTGGGTGGGAACTCCCCTTGTTAAAAGGTTGGTTCCGGGTTGGAGGTCTTTGATGTGGAGGCTTAAAAGTTTGCTTAGCTTTCTTTTGTTGCTCTACTTTGTGAGCAAGCACACAAACCTCATCAAAGGTAGTATAAGCTTGCAATTCAACGACGTTTGAGTACCTAGGATCGAGTCCTCCTAAGTACCTTACAATCGTTTGCTCTTCCGGTTCTTGCAAATCACATTTAATCATAAGCTTTTCAAATTCTCTAGTGTATTCTTCAACACTAAGATTGCCTTGGTTCAGATTATGAAGTTGTGAAAAACAATCTTGAACATACGTGGGGGGTAGGAATCTAGCCTTCAACTTGGTTTTCATCTTTTCCCAAGTTCTGATTTTAGTCTTACGTTCCCTAACTCTCTTAGCACATAAGTTGGTCCACCATAAGGAAGCATACTTACGTAACCTTAATGCCACCAACTTGACTTTCTTTTCTTCTGGAACGTCCTTATACTCAAATACCCTCTCCACTGTGTGCAACCAGTCCAAGAAGTCCTCTGGTTCAAGTTTGCCTTCATATTCTGGAATTTCAACTCTAACATCGTTAGAGTTACCTTGTCCTCTTGGCTCTTGTCGTGGTTCTCTGAATAGTTCTTCATCACTTGAGGACTCAAGGTGGTGACTGAATATTTGCTCTCGGCCTTGTGATGCTGAATGGGATGGTTCTTCATTGAATTTTTGCTTTTGCTTGAGGAAGGCACCCAATTGCTTGCGTAAATATTCATTCTGGGCCTTGAGCTCTTGGTTAATAGAAGTAATCTCGTGATTACTCTTCATAATAGTATCAAGCTTCTTTGCTGCTAAGTACTCTTCATGATGGCTCTTGCAAGTGGCTAAGCATAGATTAGAGCAACAATCACCTCACTCTTCTCTCCTTGTACCCGGCTGCCCATTATCCGGGTTAAAGGGTGTTTTGTGCCTTGTTTTGGTGGTTAATAGCTCCTCATGTGTGTAATTTGGCTGAGGTTTTTTATGGCCATTTGATAATATTTTTAAAGTACTTTCAAACCATAAAAGTTTCAGATCAAATGGAGGAGAAATGGGCCCCCAAACAACCTCTTGTTTCAGCCCTGCCCAGTTCAGCGCCAGGATGTAGTGATTGACTTTGCCTGAGGTTTTGAGGTATCAAATGAACTCCAAATGACTTGCAAGAGGTCTTGATGGAAAGAGCACATCTTGAACTTAAACTTAGGCTTCCTGCAACCCCGTTTCAGCCTTGGGAAGGTTAGGAAATCAGGTGCACAAACCCGGGTTTGTGCACGCCTGAAATTCCAGTTTTGACAAAAAAGTTCTCTTGTGTTCCTAGGCTGATTTCTTGCACTTTGGACGTGGAACTTGGACTCTTTGGGCTTCCTTGTGGGTCATGACCACTAGGGGATGGACCTCCATCATCCTCCCCTTGTTGAAGAGAATTTGCCCTCAAATTGATAAGGTTGTCATCCTCCTCATAAGGGCTAAGGTCGGCCACATTGAAGGTGCCCGACACGCCATATTCACCGGGCAAATTGATCTTGTAGGCATTGTCGTTGATACGTTCTAGCACTTCAAAGGGACCGTCGGCTCTTGGCATCAACTTGCTCTTCCTTTTAGAGGAAAACCTTTCCTTTCTCAAGTGAACCCATACCAAATCACCGGGGTGAAACACCATCTTCTTCCTATGCTTGTTGGCACGGTCCTTGTAGGATGCATTGGCCTTCTCTATCTTTGCCCTCACGGTCTCATGGAGCTTTTGGATCTCTTCAACTCGCTTGCTAGCCTCCATGTGGGGCTTCTCATTCATCTCCCTAGGAACAAGATCAAGGGGTCTCAAAGGGTCCAACCCGTAAACTACCTTGAATGGGGACATACCCGTGGCCTTGCTAGGTGTTTTGTTGAAAGCGAACTCGGCATGAGGCAAGGCTAAGTCCCAAGCTTTGAGTTTGGACTTTACTAGCACTCTTAGAAGGCTTCCCAAAGTCCGGTTGGTGACTTCGGTTTGCCCATCCGTTTGAGGGTGGCATGAAGTGCTATACTTGAGCTTGGTTTCCATCTTCTTCCAAAGTGTCACCCAAAAATGGCTAAGGAACTTGGTATCCCTATCCGAAACAATGGATCTAGGGATGCCATGTAGCCTTATTACTTCCTTGAAGTATAACTCGGCAATGTGGGTGGCATCATTGGTCTTGGTACAAGGTATGAAATGGGCCATCTTAGAGAAACGATCAACAACAACAAAGATCGAATCTTTACCCCTTTGTGTCCTTAGGAGGCCAAGGATGAAGTCCATGCTTACATCTTCCCAAGGATGATTGGGAGTGGGTAGGGGTGTGTAAAGACCGTGGGGGAGGAGGTGACTTTTGGCAACTTGGCAAGTTGCACATCTCTTCAACACATCTTGGACATCTTTGCTCATACTCGGCCAATAATAATGTTCCCTTAACATCATAAGCGTCTTGTTTTCTCCAAAGTGACCGGCAAGAGATCCTCCATGGATCTCACGTATGAGTAACTCTCTTGTGCCACACTTAGGCACACACAATCTTGATCCCTTGAATAAAAATCCATCTTGGACAAGGAAGTCACCTTTGGGATGTCGAAGGTACTCCTTGCAGAGCTCTCCCAAATCTTCATCATTCTCATGGAGGGACTTCAAATGCTCAAAACCAAGAATGCAAGCATCAAGTTGGAATAGCAATAAGTGCCTCCTTGACAAGGCATCGGCTCCTTGGTTGAGCTTTCCGGACTTATGCTTGATGGTGAAGTTGAAAGATTGGAGGAACTCCACTCACTTGGCATGCCGTGAGTTAAGTTTATGTTGCCCTTGAATGTATTTCAAGGCTTCATGATCGGAGTGCAAGATGAACTCACTAGCCACCAAGTAATGATTCCAATACTCAAGGCACCTCACTATTGCATAGAACTCCTTATCATAAGTGGAGTACTTTCTCCTTGAGTCACAAAGCTTCTCACTAAAGAAGGCTAAGGGCCGCCCCTCTTGAGAGAGAACTCCTCCAATGCCAACTCCCGACGCATCACACTCTACCTCAAACACTTTATCAAAGCATGGCAAGGCAAGAACCGGTGCTTGGGTGAGTTTGGACTTGATGGTTTCAAAGGCTTCTTGAGCCTTGGGAAGTCCACTTGAACGATGCACCTTTGATAACCTCGGTCATAGGGGCCATAATGGTACTAAAGTTTCTAATGAACCGCCTATAGAATGAGGCAAGCCCATGGAAACTTCGTACATCATGAATACTCTTGGGGGTTGGCCAAGACAGAATTGCTTCCACTTTACTCTCATCAACTTTGATGCCTTCACTTGTGACAATGTAACCAAGGAAGGTTACCTCATGAGTGAAAAATGCACACTTCTTGAGGTTACCATAGAGCTTTTCCTTCTCTAGAACCTTCATGACTTGTGTGAGATGTTGAAGGTGCTCTTCTTCATTCTTGCTATAGATGAGGATGTCATCAAAATACACCACAACGAATTTGCCAATGAAGGGCCGGAACACTTGGTTCATGAGTCGCATGAAGGTACTTGGAGCATTTGACAATCCGAATGGCATGACTAGCCACTCATACAAGCCTCCTTTGGTTTTGAAGGCCGTTTTCCATTCATCTCCCTCTCTAATGCGGATTTGGTAGTAACCACTTCTCAAATCCACCTTAGAGAACACACTAGAACCATATAACTCATCAAGCATATCCTCAAGGCGGGGAATTGGATATCTATACTTGATGGTTATCTTGTTGATTGCTCGACTGTCAACACACATACGCATGCTCCCATCTTTCTTTGGCACAAGGAGGGCCGGAACCGCACAAGGGCTCAAGCTCTCTCTAATCAACCCCTTATCCATAAGCTCATCAACTTGCCTTTGGATTTCCATGGTTTCTTTGGGGTTTGTCCGATAAGCCGGCTTGTTTGGGAGAATGGAACCGGGTATGAGGTCTATGTGGTGTTGGATGGTTCTTTGTGGTGGTAAGCCGGGAGGTATTTCTTCGGGAAAGACATGACTAAAGTGTTCAAGGAGGGAAAGGGCTAGGGGGTGTGATGGAGTGGAGGTTTCGGATTCTTCAAGGGTGGCTAGGATCCACTCCTTGAAGGCCTTGAATTCATGGTGAGAAGCCTTAAGGAGAGGCTCACTTACGGCTAGAAGCATGTCCGAATGGTCATGGCTTGGTTGGGGCTTACTTTTGTGGAGTTGGGAAGGGCTTAATGGGGCAAGGGTGATCTTTTTCCCATCTTTGTGGAAGGTGTAGGTGTTTAGATAGCCATCATGTATGACCTTCCGATCAAACAACCAAGGTCTCCCCAACAAAAGGTGACATGCATCCATGGGGATGATATCACACCACAATTCATCATGATAGTGCTTCCCAATTGAAAATGAAATCAGGCATCTTGAATTAACTTGCAACCCCTTACCTTGATTTAGCCATTGGATGTTGTAGGGGTGAGGATGAGCCGAAGCTTGAAGGCCAAGCTTCTCCACCATAGTCACAGAAGCCACATTTGCACAACTCCCACCATCAATGATGAGGGAACACACTTTGCTTTGAATGGTGCAACGTGTATGGAAAATGTTCTCCCTTTGTTCTTCATGCTCTCTTCTTTTGGTACTCAAAGCTCTCCTCAATACAAGTAACTCTCCTTCATCCATTTCCTCAATCACTTCTTCTCGTTCCTCCATGTAATACACACCTTCTCTTTCTTCCTCCTCTTCTCCCTCTTCTTCTCTTCTCTCATCCCACTCGGCCAAGGTGATAACTCTCCTATTTGGACATTCCGAAGCAATGTGCCCAAGACCTTGACACTTGAAACATCTCCTTTGGTCATTTGGCTTAGGGTTGGGACGGTTTTGAGGAGGTGGAGTCTTTTGTGGGACTTGGTTCTTTTGTGGAGGTGAGGGTGTAGTAACCGTGGGTTTGGGAGGTGGATAAGAGCTCCCCTTGTTGAAAGGTTGGCTCTTGGGAAAGGGTTTGGGAGGTTCTCTTTTGTAGAGCTTGGATTTCCTTTGTTGCTCAACTTTGTAGGCTAAGACACACACCTCATCAAAAGTGGTGTATTGTTGCAATTCCACCACATAGGCATACCTAGGATCTAACCCACCCAAATATCTCACTATGGTTTGCTCTTCGGGCTCTCTCAAGTCACACTTGATTAACAACTTCTCAAATTCTCTAGTGTACTCCTCAACACTCAAGTTCCCCTGGGTGAGATTGTGAAGTTGGGAATAATTGTCTTGTAGGTAAGATGGGGGTAGGAAACGGGCTTTGAGTTTGATTTTCATCTTTTCCCATGTTCGAATCTTTCCCTTCCCTTGCCTAACTCTCTTAGCACAAAGGTTGGACCACCAAAGAGAAGCATATTTACGAAGTTTAAGGGCCACAAGTTTTACCTTATTTCCCTCGGAAATCTCTTTGTAGTCAAAGATTCTCTCAACGGTTTGCATCCATTCCAAGAACTCATCGGGGTCTAGCTTCCCTTCAAATTCTGGAATCTCCACTCGAATGTCTCCTTGGTGAGAGGTTGTCCGCCTTCCTCTTCTTGATCTTCTATGAGACTCCTCTTCACTTGACGAGCTCAAGTGTGGGGCTTCTCTTGCTTCCGGCTCGGAGTCAGAGGAGTTAGAAGATCGGGAACTTCTAATCTCCTTTCGCTTTTGCTTCAAGGAGTCTCCAAGTTGTCGCCTCAAATACTCGTTCTGACCTTTGATCTCTTCATTCTGTAGCTTCAAGGCCTCATAATTCCTCATGAGAGCCTCAAACTTTTCCTCCATGGTCATGCTAGTAGTGCTTGTGTTGAAACAAGCAGGAACTTCACGGCCTGAATGTGGCACGGGCGTGCTGTGAGGCACGGGGCGGCCGTGCTCTGGTTCTGGACGGGAGTGAAGTTGAGATGTTGCTGGAAAAGGGGTGGCACGATCGTGCGACATGGCACGGGGTGACCGTGCTGAAGTACTGGGTGTGGATGAAAAAGGAAGTGCGGCTGGAATGTGAGGGTGGCACGGTCGTGCTCTTTGGCACGGGCTGACCGTGCCGATTTTCTGGATGGTGAAAAACCGTGGAGCACGGTTTGGTGTTTTTTTGAGGGGGAATGTGTTTGGGGTGTTTGGAAGGGTGCTGGGCAGCAAGCTTGGGCCTAGGGAAGCCTTAGCTCTGATACCAAATATGATGTATCCTCAAGGGAAAGCCAAGAGGATGGGAAAATTGTAAGAAAAGTGCTAGAAGTTCAAGGCAACTTTGAAACCACAAACTCACCTTAGACTTGGATAAGCTACCGGGACTAACACCAACCTTGGATACAGAAACACCACCAAGGAAAGATGTTAGGGCCCTTAACCACCCCTTGGATACAGAAACACCACCAAGAAGGAGTTAAGACTCTTGCTAGATCACCACTCAACCCGGCCAAAGGAAGAGATAAGCTAGAAGAGAGTTTGAGAGTTCAAAGGAGCAAAGCTCAACTTCATTTCATACAAATGCTTGAGTGGCCGGCCAAAGGGCCTTGGGGGGGTTTAATACAAAGCTTTCAAGTAAAAACATAGGCCTTAGGTTGCACTACAAGCTAAACTAGGCAAAAATACAAAGATCAAATCAAAGCATAAAAGGATAGATGCATCCTCCACTTGACACCTCTTCATTGCTAATCTTGAGGATGATGTGTCGACTTTGGGGCCAGTGGAAGCTTCTTTGCTGCTAAGTACTCTTCATGATGGCTCTTGCAAGTGGCTAAGCATAGATTAGAGCAACAATTACCTCACTCTTCTCTCCTTGTACCCGGCTGCCCATTATCCGGTTAAAAGGGTGTTTTGTGCCTTGTTTTGGTGGTTAATAGCTCCTAATGTGTGTAATTTGGCTGAGGTTTTTTATGGCCATTTGATAATATTTTTAAAGTACTTTCAAACCATAAAAGTTTCAGATCAAATGGAGGAGAAATGGGCCACCAAACAGCTCCTTGTTTCAGCCATGTCCAGTTCAGCGCCAGGAAGCAGCACTTGACTTTGCTTGAGGTTTTGAGGTATCAAATGAACTCCAAATGACTTGCAAGAGGTCTTGATGGAAAGAGCACATCTTGAACTTAAACTTAGGCTTCCTGCAACCCCGTTTCAGCCTTGGGAAGGTTAGGAAATCAGGTGCACAAAACCGGGTTTGTGCACGCCTGAAATTCCAGTTTTGACAAAAAAGTTCTCTTGTGTTCCTAGGCTGATTTCTTGCACTTTGGACGTGGAACTTGGACTCTTTGGGCTTCCTTGTGGGCCATGGGTCATGCTAGGGGATGGACCTCATTGAATTTTTGCTTTTGCTTGAGGAAGGCACCCAATTGCTTGCGTAAATATTCATTCTGGGCCTTGAGCTCTTGGTTAATAGAAGTAATCTCGTGATTACTCTTCATAATAGTATCAAGCTTCTCTTCTATGCTCATACTAGTACTCATGTTGTGTTTGAGAAATGGAGAAGAAGGAAGTTTGGATTTTGTGGGTTCAATACGAGGCCAAGATGAAACACAGCTCTGATACCAAATATGAGGCAAAGGCCAAGGGTAGGGACAACCCAAGCAACCTCACATCAAAAGAAAGACAATTCGAGAAGGGAAGACGCACGGTCGTGCGTCCAACCGTGTGCAGCCTCGGGTTGCAAATTGCAGGGTACGCACGGGCGTGCGTTGAACCGTGCGTGGACTGTGATAAGCTTGCCTTGGATGAATCTTCACAGTTTTGAATGTCTTTGAGAGCAAAGCCTATTCTAATGCAATGAGCTTTGTTTGGACTTGATTCTATGAGGGGAAAGGTAGAAGGAGTAGTATTGAAAGGGGGAATGGAAGTATGGTAGGTGGTTTAATGGAATGACTTGAAGAACATTCAAGTATTGAAGGTGATAAATGAAGAACACGAAGAACGAAGAAGATCAACTTGAAGATTCAAGCTAATCAAGTGATTTAGGATAGAACTAAACTCGAGGATTAGATACAGAAACACCACTAATCTTTGAGTTTAGGGCCCTTAAGCTTGATTAAGATACAGAATCACCACTCAATTAAGATTAAGACTCACTTGAACACCACTTAGTTTGGCCTAAACTAAGATAAGCAAGCAAGAGTTTTGAAGAGAAAGCTCACAAGCTCTCTATGATTTTCTTTTACTAAAAACTGAAGTTCCCTCCTCCTTTTCTGCCGTGAGAGGCCTTACATAAGCAGCAAAATGACCAAGCTAAGCAAGCTAGCAAGCACCTCACTTTTCCTTCCTAGGAGGGAAAGGTATTAACTAGCTCTAATTGCCACGGTTAGAGCTAATTGGCTTCAAGCATGCTTAAGACTAATCAAAACACACTTAAACCTTCAAGGAAAACAAGACAAATGATCATTACAACATAATCAGCTTGTCCCTAAGCTTAATCAGCGTTCAAAGGCAGCAAGTAGCCATGTGAGTAGCCGAAAAGTGGTAATCCCCTTTGCGGCTGACCAATGGCATTCAAGGGACATCTTTCCTTATCTCTTCCTTCTCATTGGCCGTTCTTTCCAAGGTTGTGGCTGATGATGATTGCCTTATGGTGTGTACCCAGCCTTGGGAGGTGTGCCAACTCAGTTGATAGCAAGGAAACCCACCGGAAAGGGTTTGCTCAGCCGTGCCTCCAAACCGTGCGCAATGGGCAGTTTTACACTCGGTTTTCAGGCCGAGTTTACCCAAAGCAAAAAGGATATGGCTTGGGTTTTAAACGTGGGGGAGAAAGTTAAAAGGTGTATATAAACCCCCTCATTTAAGAAATCAAGGCTAAACATGGATTAAGTAAGGTAATCACATGCAAACTTTTAACCGTGCAGAATTGGACTAATTCTGGCCGGTTGGGAAAAACGCCTTTGATCTTTCATCCTCTTGTAGCATGACTTGAATTCAATGCTTGGACTTGAAAGTTAACTTCCTGAGGATTCCAAAAATGCAAAAATATTGGCCTTAAGCCATGAAATGGCTTAAGAAATCAGATGCACAAAACCGGGCTTGTGCAGGCCGGTTGTGCTAGTTTCAGCTTCTTGCCAAAGGTGAGCCATCTTCTTGGTTTGGGACCTTGTTCTTGGCCGACTTGGACTTGTCTCATCTGGAGCAAGGTCTTGGCTAGGTAGGACTCCATCATAAACCCTTAGTATGTTTGAGAAATTAAGCACACAAAAATGGGTTAGCTGCTGGATTTAACCCTTGCCCTGTAGTTTCAATGTTTAAACAAAACTTGGATGATTTATTCATCCTTAAATCAGCGTATTGAGCTTACCTAATTGATTTGATTCTTTTAAAACAAAAGGGATGGAGGGATTTCCATCAGGAGCCTAGTTTGGATGAACCCTTGAGGAGTTTACTGGTGGTGATATCTGTATCCACCAATCCCCTTAAGTCTAGCTCTTTACTCTCCAGGTATGGATTCATTTGGGCAAGTTAAGTTCACATCTTTCACTTTTATCTTCGGATTCACTTGCTTTATTTGTAAAGTGAGTTTGAGTTTGTCCCTTCATTGTATTATTTCATGGTTTAACTTACACTCCTGATTTGAGTGTAAGCTTTTAACCATTAAGACATACATCAGTTTTGGTATCAGAGTAAGTTTCATCTTTGCCTGGTATTCACGCCCCACATTCCTAAACATATTCCCAGCACATCCCACAAATCAGCCCAAACACATCCCCTAAACACAACCCGTAACCTCCCATCGTGTCCCTTAGAAAACTTCTTGATGTAAAGGTGCAAGGGAAAAGAGGACCCAAGGCAACTTCACACCAAAGGGGCTGAAATTTGAAAGGAAGCAAATGAGCTGAAGTGGCACGGGCGTGCTGATAGGCACGGTCACACCGTGCCAAAGTTCTGCCCACAGAAACTAGGAAAGCCTAGTTTTAGCCGGTTTAGGTGTTCTTGAGTTTGAATTGTGTTTCTAGTCTTTTGGTGGGCTTGAACTCATGAGAAAGGTTGGGAATGATGGTAGAAAGAGTGGATTAATGGAAGGGATTGAAGAACACTCAAGTATTAGGGATTGGAAATGAAGAACACAATGGGTGAAGGAGATTAACTTGATGATTCAAGCTAATCAAATGGATTCAGATAAAACTAAACTCTAGGATTAGATACAGAAACACCACTAATCTTTGCGTTTAAGGCCCTTAAGCTTGATTAAGATACAGAATCACCACTTAATCAAGGTTAAGACTCACTTGGACACCACTTAGTTTGGCCTAAACTCAGATAAGCAAGTAAGAGTTTGGAGTGAAAGCCTCAAATGCTCTCTATGGTTTTTCATTCAACCAAAATCTGAAGTGTTTGCTTTCTCCATTCGTGTGTTTTACATAGGCAGCAAAATAACCAAGCTAAGCAAGCTCTCACACAAGCACTTCTAGCTTTCCTTCCTAGGTAGGAAAGGTATTAGGCTTAATTAGACCCGGTTAAGCTAACCGGTTTGATAATCTCCCTTAAGACTAAACAAAGTGCATTAAGCTAACTAGGAAAGCAAGACAAATGATTAATACAACTTGATTATCTTGTACTTAGGCCTAAACAGCTTGGAAACTCAGCAAAAGCCATGTGCACAGCCGAAAAGTGAATCTCCCTTTGCGGCTATCCAATGAGAAGCAAGCTAGCACCTTCCTTGTCTACCAATGAGATTCAAGAGACAAGCGTTCTTGCAGCCCTTCCCTCATTGGTTGTTTTCTTCCCTAGGCTGCCTTGGACGTCTGCCAGCATGGGGGGGTGTGCCACTCATCCATCTAGAGAAGAGGAAACCCTTGTGATGAAGTAAACAGCCGGGTATCCTTGAACCGGGTTCAGGCAGAAAAAGGCCGACTGAAATGCTTGGTTTTCCCTTAGCAAAAGTGACCAAGATTTGGATTTTAAGCCATGGGACAAGGCCTTGGGGTGTGTATTAACCTTTCAAAGAAAGAAATTAAGGTTAAAACAACTTTAAACATAGTATCTAAACTAAAACTTCTAGCCGTGCAAAATTGGACCCGTTTGACAGCCATGGAAAGAATGCCTTGAATCCTTATCCTCTTGAAGGCATGAAGTGAAACCAATGCTTGAACCTGAAAGCTAACTTCATGAGGATATCAAAAATGCAAAAAATATTAGACTTAAGCCACAATGTAGCTTAAGAAATGAGGTGCACAAAATCGGGCTTATGCTGGTCGGTTATCCCGTTTGTGCTAGTTTCAACTTCTTGCCAAAGGTGAGCCATCTTCTTGGTTTGGGACCTTGTTCTTGGGCGACTTGGACTTGTTACATCTTGATCAAGGTCTTGGCTAGCTAGGACTCCATCATCCTCCCCTTGTTGAAAAGATTTAACCCTCAAATCTGGTGGGGAAGTGTCCGGATAAAATGGGCTCAAATCAGCTACGTTAAAGGTGGCTTGATGGAGGGTTGTAAGAAGAAGAAACCAACTCACAACTTGCCTCAAAGTGGAATCTAAAACAAGAAGAAGGAAAAACAGCAAGGGAGAGGAGAAATCAAGATTTTGGATAGTCAAGTGACCTTGCAAGGGATAATCCGAGGAGCCACCCTTGGGGAACACTTGGGCAATCTCTTTGTATCAACTAGTTACAGAATTTAATCACCTTCTAGTTGAGAGAAAGAGACCTAGAGACCCACTTGAGTTGCCAAGCTCAAGATATAACACTAGGAGTTTTTGTAGAGAGAGTTTAAGAACTCACAAATTCATTCATTCAAAGTTCGTTACAAAATTAGGGCCAAGCTGGTTTTTATGCTTGATGGCCGAAATCAATAGCTAAGTACATTTGGGGAAGAGAAACACATCAAATCAGCCACTACAAGTTAGACACCTCACTACCTAGCTTAATCTACCTCATTAGGGGTTATAATGCCTCCCAAATGAGGTGTCAAGCTTACATGAATCCTTGAATGCAGCAAAATGACTCATTCAGCAAGTGGGGAGGCAAGGGGACAAGCACAACCCAAGAAAATCAGACCTTGTACCGGTTTGGGAAGAACCGGGTAAAAGGATGATTTTTGTGTCCTTTTGGCTGGTTAATACCAACACAAGGGGGTGCTTTGGATGGGATTTGAACCCATGACCTGATAATTATTTATGTCCCCTTTCATACTGCAAAAGTTGACAAAAGTTGGAGTTGAGGAAGTCAACCAACTAGGGCCTTATTTCGGACTGTGCTGGATTGCGCCCTGCAGTGCGCGGTCTCAGGTTTTTGGCTTGGTTGACTGACCAAATGGACTCCAAATGCCTTGCAAAAGGTCTTGTTGGAAAGCTAAGATCTTAAGCTTTAAGGGGGTGGTGCGTGCAGGAAATTTCCCCTTCTGCATTTTGCTCCAACAGAGAAACAAAACCGGGTCAGAAACGGTATGAACTGGGCAGTTCACTTTCTTCTTTGTGCATACGTTTTCTGACTATGGCATGAACTCCTTTGGCCTTCTTGGACTCCCTAGCGGGGGATGGATCATTGGCAATGGCTTTTGAAGGTTTGGTGGGATGGTCTCCATCATTCTCCCCGGGTTGGTTGGAGTTTGGCCTCAAACTCGACAACTCTTCATCTTCGCCATAGCAAGGGCTCAAGTCGGCCACATTGAAGGTGGCGGGCACCCCATAATCACCGGGGAGGTCAATTTTGTAAGTACTTGGGCCAACCTTCTCAAGGATTTCGAAAGGCCCATCCGATCTTGGCATTAATTTCGATTTCCTCTTGTTAGGAAATCTCTCCGTCCTCAATTGGACCCATACTAGGTCCCCAGGCTGAAAATGAGCTTTTTTTCTTTTCTTGTGAGGTGCGAACTCATGCATAGGGGATTTGAGGAGGGTAGTGAGAAAGACATCTCTTTGTGAGCTTGCCGTGGATTTGGAGGGGGCGGTTGGTTTGATGGGAGTGAGGGTGATCCTTTTGTGATCTTTGGTGAAGGTGTAGGTGTTCATGTGGCCATCATGCGTGACGCTCCTATCAAAGAGCCAAGGGCGACCCAACAAGACATGGCACGCACCCATGGGGATAATGTCACACCAAATCTCATCTTTATAAGTCTTCCCAATGCTTAAGGATAAGAGGCACTGAGACGAGATTTGCAAACCTTGGTTTTGATTGAGCCATTGTGATGTATGTAGCCTAGGTGATGCCAAGAATGAAGATAAAAGATGGGAAAGATAGAAAACCAAACCAAGCAAAAACAAGTAGCTCTAACCGGTTTTGGAAGATAGAATGCAACCCTCTTGTCTAGGATAAGCCAATGGCACCACCTAGAAGAGAAGTTGGGCTATTCCTCCTTCACTTATGGATACAGAATTAAATCACCACCATAAGCAAGAAGAGGAACCTAGAAGAACACCACTTGAACTAGCCAATTCAAGCTAAAGCAACTAGGAATTTCAAAGAGAGAGTAAACACTCACTTTCTTTTGTATTTCAAATTCAAGCTGCCTTCTTACATTCCTAAAGGCCCCTTATATAGGAGGGAGCCTCAAAATTCAGATTACAAGGGGTACAAACCAAGCCAATCGGACCAAGACAAAAGGGGAAGCACAAAAAGCAAGAAAAGTACAAAAGGTGATGGTGACAGTTGCTGGCAGCTTTCCAGTTTTGTAGGGTCAAATTTCTGCAGCCATATCTCCCTTTCTACTAACCCAAATTGGCTCCAACATACCTTAATAGAAAGCTTAGAAAGTGCTCTTTCATATGACTACTTTTGGAGCTCAGTTGGTGCAGCCGTTCAGGAGTTATAAGCAGAACAAGTGAGATGATGCAGTCTGACTTCCAAAAAGCACCTTTAGAAGTTTCCTCTCTTTTAGCCTCCTTGGGACACGTTTGACTCTGGTTTCTTTTCCCACCCTTTTAGCCAACTCAAAAAGGGATCTAGGTTTCAAAATTCCAGGTTGTTAGGAGTACTTTAGGTTAGGGAAATTGGGCTTCCAAAACCGGGTACAATCTGGCCTGGAAGAACAGTTTGGGCAGTTGGGCTTTAACAAAGGGTTTGGGTGGGCAAATGACATCCAAATGGGATGAAACTTGATTTATTGGGCAGCTAACTCTCCCATCTTTCCAGGAACACCAAAAGTTTGGCTTTAAAGCCTCAGAACATCAGGTTACCAAGGTCAGAAAGTCGGGCCATGCGCAGGATGAACCCGGTAGAATGCAAGTGATCATCTCTTGATTGATTTCTAGTCCTTGGAAAGCCTTTATGACATCTTGAGCTAGAAGAACCCCTTGGGGTTGATCCCCATCATCCCCCCCAGCTTGGAAAGAGTTTGTCCTCAAACTTGGTAGCTCTTCTTCTTCATCAAAGTAGGGCCTCAAATCGGCTACATTGAATGTAGCGGATACTCCATACTCGCCGGGCAAGTCAACCTTGTATGCATTGGAATTGATCTTTTCAAGGATCTTGAATGGGCCATCCGAGCGTGGAAGAAGCTTGGACCTTCTTTTGCTTGGAAATCGTTCCTTTCTTAGATGGATCCATACTAAATCCCCGGGCTTAAATTGGACTTCCTTTCGGTGCTTGTTCACCCGTTCCTTGGTTTGATCATTGGACCTCTCGATTTTAGCTCTCACTTGGGCATGGAGCTCTTGGATTTCCTTTGCCCTTTTCTCGGCCTCCCAACTAAACTTGGTTGGAGTAGGGAGGGGTGTGAGGTCAATAGGAGTACAAGGGTTAAACCCATAGACAACTTGGAATGGAGAAAGGCCCGTGGCTTTGCTTGGCGCTCGATTGTAGGCAAACTCGGCATGGCTAAGCAACTCGTCCCAACCCTTTGTGCTCTTCTTGGCTAGGACCCTCAACAAAGTACCCAAGGTCCTATTGGTGACCTCGGTTTGGCCATCTGTTTGGGGGGTGACATGATGTGCTAAATTTGAGATGAGTGCCCATCTTCTTCCATAAAGTGAGCCAAAAATGACTCATGAACTTGTTATCCCGGTCGGATACCATGCTCTTGGGAATGCCATGGAGCTTCACAATCTCCTTGAAGTAGAGACTAGCAATTTGAGTGGCATCATGAGTGGTATGGCATGAGACAAAGTGTGCCATCTTGGAGAACCGATCAACTACCACCATGATGGAGTCCTTGTTTCTTTGTGTCCTTGGAAGGCCGGTAATGAAGTCTAAACTCACATCCTCCCAAGGAGCTTGTGGGACCGGTAAGGGTGAGTAAAGACCTTGAGGCAAGACATGGCTTTTGGCAAGTTGACAAGTAGAACACCGTTTAACATAATGCTCAACATCCTTTGCCATCTTGGGCCAATAGTAGTGTTCTTTCAACATGAGTGTGGTCTTCTCAATTCCAAAGTGGCCGGCCAAAGCCCCTCCATGGACTTCTTTAATCAAAAGCTCCCTAATACCTCCTTTGGGAACACATAGCCGGTTTCCTTTGAATAAGAACCCCTCTTGAATGTGAAATGGGCCATGGGGGTGCCGTGAGCATACTTCAAAGGTTTCCTTGAAGTCTTCATCTTTGGGGTACAACTCTTTGATCAATTCAAACCCAAGGACTCTTGAATCAAAGGATGAGAGGAGGAGATATCTCCTAGACAAAGCATCCGCACCCTTGTTTAAGTGCCCAGACTTGTGGTGGATCACAAAGTGGAAAGCTTGAAGATATTCCACCCATTTAGCATGCCTTGGGTTGAGCTTATGTTGCCCTTGTATGAACTTGAGCGCCTCATGATCCGAATGGAGGATGAATTCTCCCCCCACCAAATAGTGTCTCCAATGTTCCAAGGCCCTTACTATGGCGTAAAACTCCTTATCATATGTTAAATATTTTCGCTTGGCCTCATTGAGTTTCTCACTAAAGTAAGCTAAGGGCCGGCCTTCTTGTGATAGGACCGCCCCTATGCCCACTCCCGAAGCGTCACACTTAACCTCAAATATCTTGGAGAAGCTTGGAAGAGCAAGTATGGGTGCACTAGTGAGCTTCTCCTTGACATCTTCAAAGGCGGCTTGGGCCTTTTCATTCCACTCAAACTTCTTGGACTTGAGGATTTCGGTCAAAGGAGCCATGATTGTGCTAAAATTCTTGACAAACCTCCTATAGAAAGAGGCTAGGCCATGAAAACTTCTCACTTGATGGATAGATGAAGGAACCGGCCATTCTCGGATGGATTGGACTTTGCTCTCATCAACTTGTATCCCGTGGGCCGAAACAACATACCCTAAGAAAACAACTTGGGGAGTGAAGAAGTGACACTTCTCCAAGTTACCATACAACTTCTCTTGGGAGAGAACTTCAAGAACTTGTTGGAGGTGATTAGCATGCTCCCCCTCACCTTGGCTATAAACCAAGATGTCATCGAAATAGACCACCACAAACCTTCCGATGAAAGGCTTGAGGACTTGATTCATTAGACGTATGAAAGTACTTGGAGCATTAGTAAGGCCGAATGGCATGACCAACCATTCATATAGTCCCCCCTTGGTTTTGAATGCCGTCTTCCACTCATCCCCTTCATAGATTCGAATTTGATAGTAGCCACTCCTAAGATCAATCTTAGAGAAAACGGTGGCCCCATGCAACTCATCAAGTAGGTCCTCCAACCTAGGGATGGGATAGCGGTACTTAATAGTAATCTTGTTGATAGCCCTACTATCCACACACATCCTCATGCTTCCATCCTTCTTTGGAACCAATAAGGCCGGAACGGCACATGGACTCAAACTCTCCCGAATCATTCCTTTGGCCAAAAGTTCATCCACTTGTCTTTGGATTTCTTGGGTTTCTTGTGGGTTCATTCTATAGGCCGGTTTATTTGGAAGGGTGGATCCGGGAATGAGGTCTATCTTGTGTTGGATGATCCTTTGAGGGGGTAGGCCATGAGGTATTTCTTGTGGGAACACATGATCATAGGTTTGGAGAATAGGGATTAGGAGGGGGTGGGAATGAGTGATGGTTTCGATTTTCTCTAGGCCAAGTAAAAGCCATTCCTTGAATGATTCAAACTCATGGTTTTCGGCCTTGAGGAGGTTGGAGAGGAGGATGTCTTTTTGTGGGGTTTCTTTTGGCTTGAGGAGTTGGGAAGGACGAATGGGGGTTAGGGTGATTTTCTTGTGGTCTAAGATGAAGGAGTAGGTGTTCATCCGGCCATCATGCATAACATTTCTATCAAAAAGCCATGGTCTACCAAGGAGTACATGACATGCATCCATGGGAATCACATCACACCAAATCTCATCCTTATAGTTCTTTCCAATGCTCAAAGTAACTAAGCAACGGGATGAAACATGAATACCTTTGCCTTGGTTGAGCCATTGAATGGTGTATGGAAAGGGGTGTGGAGATGCCGTGAGTTGAAGTTTGTCCACCAAGGTCTTGGATGCCACATTGGTGCAACTCCCTCCATCGATGATGAGGGAGCATACTTTGCCTCCTATGGTGCACCTTGTGTGAAAGATGGCCTCCTTTTGTTCGTTCCCATCTTGAGTAGCCAACCCACTCAAAGCTCGCCTAACCACCAAGAGTTCACCTTCATCCGGACCCTCCTCTACTTCTTCTAAGGCCTCATTCAAGTACAACTCCTTCTCTTCCTCCATTTCTTCCTCAAAAGATGCTTGGTATTCGGCTAGGGTAACCACTCTCTTGTTTGGGCATTCGGATGCAATGTGCCCTAGGCCTTGGCACCTAAAGCACCTCCTTGTCTCCTTAGGTTTTGTGGACATTTGAGGGGCTGTTTTGGGGACCGTAGGTGGAGGTGGTTTCGGGTTTGGAGGGTTAAAGGGCTTTGGGGTAGTGTAGGAAGGCCTTTGAGGAGTGTAGGTACGATTTTGTGGTTTAAAGGCTTCACTCTTCCCCCTAGCTTTCTTTTGTAGTTCCACCTTGTGAGCTAAAGAGCTTAACTCATCAAGGGTGGTGTATGGGTACAATTCTACTACATGGGCTATCTTCTCATCCAACCCACCAAGATACCTCACCAAAGTTTGTTCCTCATCCTCCTTAAGGTCACATTTTATGATCAATTGCTCAAATTCCCTCGTATATTCCTCCACACCTAGAGACCCTTGTTTCAAATGGTGGAGTCTAAAAAAGTTCTCTTGAAGGTAGTGAGAGGGAAGGAACTTCTCTTTGAGTTTTTCTTTCATTTTCCTCCAAGTTTTAATCTTCCCCTTCCCCTTCCTAGCCCTCTTAGATAAAACATTAGCCCACCAAGTAGAAGCATACTTTCGAAGTTTAAGGACTACTAGTTTTACCTTCTTTTCATCCGGGATGTCCTTGTAATCGAACACTCTCTCCACGGTTTGTAGCCAATCCAAGAGCTCATCCGGATCAAGCTTGCCTTCAAACTCGGGAATGTCAACCTTGAAGTCGTTGAAGCCACCTCCATGGTGCCTTCCTTGCCTCCTCGAGCCTCTACTAGCTCCACTTTGAGATCCAAATGGGTTGAGATCCGAATCACTCTCTGTATCATCCTCCCCTCACCCTCTTCTATATCTCTCTAGAGGTGATGCCCTGTGACCTCCTTCCCCAAAAGCTCCCATATTGTAAGCGCGACCCCTTTCTTGAGAGGCTTGCCAACCCTTTGAGTTTGAGGACAAACTCAAAACAACCCGGGGAGTATGATGCATATTTCCATATGCATCATTTTTATTCAAGTCCAATTTCAAAGAAGAAAAGGGTCAAAGAAGATCATGCATGGAAATGTGCCTATTTGGTCTTCTTAAGTGAGTTCAAAGACTCGCGACACTATGGAGAGGTCAAAAAGAGGTTAAGCTTTGCTAGAAATTTGGTGCCGAATTCATCCCTGCGGAACCCGATTTTTGTGACCACTTTTGGACAAGCTCAAGTGGACCCACAACTTGAGGGCCCATGTGCTTTTGAAGCTTAAGATTTCATCTTTCAAATAAGCCCAAGTTTGTTTAATTTGGACATCATTTGATTGGGCAAAATATCACTCAAAGATACGTTATGCTGATCCAGTCCAGTCTGAGATAGGTGCATTGTTTAGGCCATAACTTTTAGACCGCTTATCCACATTGAGCAAATGAGCCCATTCTGGAAACTAGACTTCCAGGGCTTTCTATCAAGCCCAAGAATGCGTGCTTTGGCCAAGTATTCTGGAAGTTATGCTCTGTTGAAGTTGAGGCAGCTGCAAGGATTAATTCTGGGAATATGAAGAGTCTTCGGTTACATGTGATTGTGTGGCTGACATTGTGCACGTTTTGGAGCCTTCTAGATTGATGTAATCAGCTGCAAAAATCCTAGAATATTCCTTGTAACCTCCCCCACCCCTTTTATGATGAGTCTTTTCATTTTTCTTAGACTTTTCATTAGCTAGTTTTAATTGTTAGGAGTTATTTGAGTCCTTTGATTGTCTTTTGCTGAGTCTATAAAAAGGGGAGGGGCGTGTGAAGCTATTCATTCAGCATTGTAAGAGATTTCCAAAGTAATACAAGCTGATGCATATTTCCATATGCATCATTTTTATTCAACTCCAATTTCAAAGAAGAAAAGGGTCAAAGAAGATCATGCATGGAAATGTGCCTATTTGGTCTTCTTAAGTGAGTTCAAAGACTCGCGATACTATGGAGAGGTCAAAAAGAGGTTAAACTTTGCTAGAAATTTGGTGCCGAATTCATCCCTGCGGAACCCGATTTTTGTGACCACTTTTGGACAAGCTCAAGTGGACCCACAACTTGAGGGCCCATGTGCTTTTGAAGCTTAAGATGTCAGCTTTAAAATAAGCCCAATTTTATTTAATTTGGACATCATTTGATTGGGCAAAATATCACTCAAAGATACGTTGTGCTGATCCAGTCCAGTCTGAGATAGGTGCATTGTTTGGGCCATAACTTTCAAACCGCTTATCCAAATTGAGCAAATGAGCCCATTCTGGAAAATAGACTTCCAGGGCTTTCTAACAAGCCCAAGAACGCGTGATTTGGCCGAGTATTCTGGAAGTTATGCTCTGTTGAAGTTGAGGCAGTTGCAAGGATTAATGCTGGGAATATGAAGAGTCTTAGGTTACATATATTTGTGTGGCTGATATTGTGCACGTTTTAGATGCTTCTAGATTGATGTAATCAGCTGCAAAAATCCTAGAATATTCCTTGTAACCTCCCCACCCCCTTTTATGATGTGTCTTTTCATTTTTCTTAGACTTTTCATTAGCTAGTTTTAATTGTTAGGAGTTATTTGAGTCTTTTGATTGTCTTTTGCTGAGTCTATAAAAGGGGAGGGGCATGTGAAGCTAATCATTCAGCATTGTAAGAGATTTCCAAAGTAATACAAGCACCTTTGAGAGTGATTCTCATTTGTGTCTCAAAATTCCTAGTTCTATATCTTGAATTTGGCTCATTCAAGTGGTGTTCTAGGTTCTCTTCCTTTTCTAATTGGAGTGATTCCTTGGTTAAGACAAGGGAATTAGCCCAAGATCAAGTCATTGAGTGGCTCCGTGAAGGATTATCTTAATTACAAGGTCTTGTTTATCCTTTGTTCTTTTTTTGTTATTACTTTCATTCCATCTCAATCAACTTTCCATTTTTCTCTTTACTTTGGTTCAATTCTTATTTGGGTTTATTTGAGTTTGATTTGGTTCACTTACCACCCACATATATATCATTTGGTATCAGAGTCAAGGCTTTTAAGTGACCCACATCATACCCAAACACATCCCAAAAAGCCAAAATACAAAAAAAAAAAAAGAGGCACAAACCGGCAATCCGAAGTCTTGATGATGGAGGTCCATCCTCAAGCTCTAATAACGTTTCGTTGGTCCAAAATAACCAAGAAATCAACTCCAAAGTCACGGCCATGAGTCACTTGATGGCAAACACACAAGGTGATACACCCGGGTTCTCATCCAGATTTTTACCCGGTTTTTGCTATCTTATTACATCGGCCTAAGCATATTTTGGTGTCCGTTTTTTGGATGATTATCAAGTTCAGGATGTTAACTTTTAAGTCCAATTGGTTTCATATCATTTGGAATTCATTTGGTTACTTAAAACAGTTCATCTCTTGAACCTGTCCGGATTGCACTGCAAAATGCACGGTTTTGGTTTTCTGGTTTGTTCAGGGGGCAAATGACGTCCAAATGCTACGACTCCAAATGGAGGGTAAACTAGACATCTTGAGGTTTCCAACCATGTAAGAAACGTAGCAAATAGTCATCATTTGAGGTGTCAAACATGCGTTGCAAGTGGAGGCAGAAACTGGCTGCTTGACACCCGGTTGCTTAGCTTGGTGGTTTTCCTCCTTCAAGGGGTTTGCTTAAGGTGGAAGGCTGCCAAGCAGGTCATTTTGAGCTGCTTGATCAAGCACCACTCAGCTACTTGAGAGAGAGACACGTGGAGCAAGTAAAACATCACCATTTTGCAAGCCCTCATTTGACCACTCAAGCATGACATGGCACACATGCATTCTTCAGTCCTTTTGAGGTGGCTAGCCATGCACTCTTACCTTTCTAGCTGGGAAAATGAGTCATCTACATTCCTTAATGCATAGGAAAGGTTTGGGAAGATAATTTAAGTGCTTTGTAAAGTAAGCTTTCAGCTTTTGGTTTGTATTAGAGTAAACCGTGTGTTAGGAAGTGATTAGCAAGTTTAATGACTTTCCTCCCTTGGAAGGAAAGCTCATTTGTGTACTCTCAAGGCCATATAAAGCCTTGTATGTTCATTTTGAAGGAATAGAGTTGAATTTTCAGTAGAGAGAAAAGACTTTGTGTCTTGTGATTTCCTAAACACTTAACTTGCTTATCCTTAATTGTGGCCGATTAAGGTGGTGATCAAGTGAGTCTCAATCTTTGGTTAGGTGGTGAATCTTATCCTAATCCAAGATTGAGGGCCCTAAGCTAAATGATTAGTGGTGTATCTTATCTAATCATCTAGCTTAGAACTATCCAAGTTTCATTAAACACTCTTGAAGTTCACAAACTAGTTCTTGGTTTCACTCCTCTTAAACCATGAATTACCTTTGTTCTTCTTAGTGTCTTTTTATCCTCCTTTACTTCCCTCACTTCCTTACTCCT
Source organism: Carnegiea gigantea (assembly GCA_029747015.1). Taxonomy (NCBI): domain Eukaryota; kingdom Viridiplantae; phylum Streptophyta; class Magnoliopsida; order Caryophyllales; family Cactaceae; genus Carnegiea; species Carnegiea gigantea. The sequence goes on from JAKOGI010001490.1 coordinate 96,255, forward strand.
TTGATTCCTCTTATCCACACAAAATCAAGCCTTGACATAGCTGATTGCATCGAACTTTCAAAAACCTTCAAAGCTATCACAAAACCGTGAAGAAGAGCTTTCCTAGGCAAGCTAGGCAGTGAATGGGCACGGTCACCCCGTGCCATCAAGCACGGCCGTGCCACTCCTGGCCGTGAGAAATTGCTTGATTTCTAGCTTCCTTCGACGTGAGTTAACTTGGGTTGCTATCCTTCCCTTGGACTTACAAAGAATTCTTGGCCTTGATTAAGCTTGAAATGAATATGAAAAGAAAAAAAAAGAAGAGAGGAATGAAGTTCACTGATTAGAACATGAAAAAGGAGAGCTTTGGTTTAAGGAACCCAAAGCTAACTTCATGAACTTTAAGTGAATTCAATGGAATCTGGATAGTTCTAAGCCTTGTGATTAGATAAGATACACCACTAATCACTTAGCTTAGGGCCCTTAACCTTTGATTAGGATACAGATACACCACCTAATCAATGATTAAGACTCACTTGGACACCACCTTAATCGGCCTAATTAAGGATAAGCAAGTTAAGCGTTTGAGAGGAACACAAAAACCACTTCAAACCGTGAAAAGACACAAACTAGGCGTGCTTAGGCAGCAAGTCAGCACGGTCACCCCGTGCCATTAAGCACGGCCGTGCCCCCTTCAGTTCGTGAGTTTTCCACTTGTTTTGGTTGTGTTCCTGTTGTAAGTTGGCTTGGGTTGTTCCTACCCTTGAGACTTACATCACTTGAAGACCAGAGAAGCAGCACGGTGCCCCCGTGCCACAACACACGACCGTGCCATATTCTTTTTCCAGGAATCTTCAAGTCGAGACGGAGCACGGTGCCCCCGTGCCGCCAAGCACGACCGTGCCACTCTACTTTTCTGCATTTTCTTCAGCCGAAGCATAGCACGGCCTGACCGTGCCCCCTTGCACGACCGTGCCACTTTCCCTGCTGCATATTCTTCCTTCAACGCATCTCCAACATGTCTACAAAGTCCACAAGAAGCGACCAAGCACGTGTGGAAGAGTTAGAAGCACAACTCACTTATCTTCGAACTCAACTTGGGCAACTTTTGGAGGAGAAAAGAAGGTGGGTTCATAGCCCCACTCCCTCTCATCCTCATGAACCGGTGGTTGAATCTGAAGAGGAAGTCCATCACTCCCATGCCAATTCAAGTGATGAGGAACCCCCAAGGAGACGAAGGCAAGGAGGAAATATTGGTGGTGTCCGAATTGACATCCCCGAATTTGAAGGCCAACTTGATCCGGACTTATTTCTCGATTGGTTGCACACCATTGAGAGGATCTTTGAATATGAGGACATCCCGGAAGATAAGAAGGTAAAGCTTGTAGCCCTTAAACTCAGAAAATATGCTTCAATCTGGTGGGCTAACCTTGGAGCGAAAAGAGCAAGAAACGGGAAAGGGAAAATCAGAACTTGGGCCAAAATGAAAGAAAAACTCAAGGCCAAGTTTCTTCCCTCTCACTATGTGCAAGACAATTATCTCAAGCTCCATCGACTCAAGCAAGGATTCAAGAGTGTGGAAGAATACACTCGGGAGTTTGAACAACTCCTTCTCAAATGCGACTTGAAAGAAGATGAATCTCAAACCTTGGTAAGATACTTAACCGGTCTTGATGAGTCCATTGCTCATGTAATTGAGTTGCAACCTTACTCATCCCTAGATGACTTGAGTTCTCTAGCCTATAAGGTAGAGCAACAAAAGAAATCTAAGGAAAAGAGCATCTTTTCCAAGACTCCTTCCCGTCCTTTTTCTCAAGAATCACCTCACTTTCCCCCACAAATTCAAACCCCCTCACCCGCCAAAAGTGTCCCTCCCATCACCCCTCCACCTCCCACAAAAGTGCCCTCACGGCCAAAAGACCAGGTTCGTTGTTTCCGTTGTCAAGGTATGGGATATTTTGCATCTGAGTGTCCTAACAAGAAGATTGTTTCCCTGGCTGAGTACCAAGCTTCTTTTGAGGAGCATGACCATGAAGAAGAGGAAAGTTTGAAGGAAAAAGAAGAAGAGGTTATCATAGGCCCCGATGAAGGTGAGTTGCTTGTCATTAGGCGAGCATTGAGCGGATTTGCTACTCAAGAAGGCTTGGAGCAAAGAGAGGCGATTTTCCACACAAGGGGCACTATTCAAGGGAAAGTTTGTACCCTCATCATCGATGGAGGTAGTTGTACAAATGTTGCATCCAAAACCATGGTGGACAAGCTCAAACTTGAAACTACACCCCATCCTAAGCCTTATAGCATCCAATGGCTAAATCAAGGCAAAGGGATATACATTTCTCATCAATGCCTCATTTCTCTTTCTATTGGAGACCACTATAAGGATGAGATATTGTGTGACATTCTTCCTATGGAGGCAAGCCATATATTGTTGGGTAGACCATGGATGTTTGATCGCCATGTAATTCATCATGGGCGCCTCAACACCTACTCCTTTATTAAGGATGAGAAGAAAATCACCTTGACCACTATTCCATCGTGCCAAAGCCCCAAGCCACAAAAGGACCGACAAGCCTTAACCCTCATTCATCCTTCCCAAACCCTTGCCCCCAAAGAAGATTTCCCACTTCCGCCTCTTCTTCTCACCAGGTATGACCCGTTTTATCATCCTCCCCTCACCCTCTTCTATATCTCTCTAGAGGTGATGCCCTGTGACCTCCTTCCCCAAAAGCTCCCATATTGTAAGCGCGACCCCTTTATTGAGAGGCTTGCCAACCCTTTGAGTTTGAGGACAAACTCAAAACAACCCGGGGAGTATGATGCATATTTCCATATGCATCATTTTTATTCAACTCCAATTTCAAAGAAGAAAAGGGTCAAAGAAGATCATGCATGGAAATGTGCCTATTTGGTCTTCTTAAGTGAGTTCAAAGACTCGCGACACTATGGAGAGGTCAAAAAGAGGTTAAACTTTGCTAGAAATTTGGTGCCGAATTCATCCCTGCGGAACCCGATTTTTGTGACCATTTTTGGACAAGCTCAAGTGGACCCACAACTTGAGGGCCCATGTGCTTTTGAAGCTTAAGATGTCAGCTTTAAAATAAGCCCAATTTTATTTAATTTGGACATCATTTGATTGGGCAAAATATCACTCAAAGATACGTTGTGCTGATCCAGTCCAGTCTGAGATAGGTGCATTGTTTGGGCCATAACTTTCAAACCGCTTATCCAAATTGAGCAAATGAGCCCATTCTGGAAAATAGACTTCCAGGGCTTTCTAACAAGCCCAAGAACGCGTGATTTGGCCGAGTATTCTGGAAGTTATGCTCTGTTGAAGTTGAGGCAGTTGCAAGGATTAATGCTGGGAATATGAAGAGTCTTAGGTTACATATATTTGTGTGGCTGATATTGTGCACGTTTTAGATGCTTCTAGATTGATGTAATCAGCTGCAAAAATCCTAGAATATTCCTTGTAACCTCCCCCACCCCCTTTTATGATGTGTCTTTTCATTTTTCTTAGACTTTTCATTAGCTAGTTTTAATTGTTAGGAGTTATTTGAGTCTTTTGATTGTCTTTTGCTGAGTCTATAAAAGGAGAGGGGCATGTGAAGCTAATCATTCAGCATTGTAAGAGATTTCCAAAGTAATACAAGCACCTTTGAGAGTGATTCTCATTTGTGTCTCAAAAATTCCTAGTTCTATATCTTGAATTTGGCTCATTCAAGTGGTGTTCTAGGTTCTCTTCCTTTTCCAATTGGAGTGATTCCTTGGTAAGACAAGAGAATTGCCCAAGATCAAGTCCTTGAGTGGCTCCGTGAAGGATTATCTCAAGTGCAAGGTCTTGTTTATCCTTTGTTCTTTTTTTGTTATTACTTTCATTCCATCTCAATCAACCTTCCATTTTTCTCTTTACTTTGGTTCAATTCTTATTTGGGTTTATTTGAGTTTGATTTGGTTCACTTACCACCCACATATACAGCACAAGCACCTTTGAGAGTGATTCTCATTTGTGTCTCAAAAAATTCCTAGGTCTATATCTTGAATTTGGCTAATTCAAGTGGTGTTCTAGGTTCTCTATCTTTTCCAATTGGAGTGATTCCTTGGTAAGACAAGAGAATTAGCCCAAGATCAAGTCATTGAGTGGCTCCGTGAAGGATTATCTTAATTACAAGGTCTTGTTTATCCTTGTTCTTTTTGTTATTATTCTTCAAACCATCTCAAACTATCTTCCACCATATTCACTTTTCTTTGGTTGATTCTTGTTTAGTTTGAGTTTGAGTTGATTTGGTTCACTTACCACCCACATCTACATCACTCTCTGATGCATATTCCCATATGCATCATTTTTATTTAAGGTCAACTTCCAAGAAGAAAAGTGTCAAACAAGAGCGTGCATGGGAACTCTCATATTTTCTCTTATTATGTGAGTTCAAGGACTTTAGACACCATGAAGTAGTCAAGCAAGTGGTGAAAATCTGGATAAAACTCATATTCCTTCCGGAAGAATTGGTGCCCGATTCATCCCTGCGGAAGCACTCAAAGGGAAGTTGTCCTGCTCCAGTCCAGTTCTGATATAGGTGTAATGTTCGGACCATAACTTTTGATCTACTTATCCAAATTGAGCAAATGAGACCATTCTGGAAAATAGATTTCCAGGGCTTTCCAACAAGCCTAGAATCACCTTATTTGGATGTGTGTGCTGAGCGTTATGCTCAGTTGAAGTGGAGGCTGCTGCAAGGATTAAGTGCTGGGCAAATGAAGAGACTTTGGTTACATGACATCACGTGGATGACATCATGCACGACTTGGAGTGTTCTAGATGGATGTCTTCAGCTGATTGGAAGCCTAGAATATTCTTTGTAACCTCCCCCACCCCTTTATGTTGAGTCTTTTCCATTTTCCAAGCCTTTTCAATTTTCTAGTTTTAATTACTAGGAGTTTTTAAGTCTTTTGGTTATCTTTGTTTAGCCTATAAATAGGTGGGTTATGTAGTTGCATTTCAATTCAGAGTTGTAAGCTTTCCCAAGTGAAATACAATTACCTTTGAGTGTGATTCTCAAAAGTATTCCAAATCCCTAGTTCTATATCTTGAATTTTGGCAAGTTCAAGTGGTGTTCTAGGTTCTCTTTTCTTTTCCAATTGGAGTGATTCCTTGGTGAAGACGAGAGGATTTGCCCAAGATCAAGTCCTTGAGTGGCTCCGTAAAGGATTATCTCAAGTGCAAGGTCTTGTTTATCCTTTGTTCTTTTTTGTTATTATTTTCATTCCATCTCAATCAACCTTCCATTTTCTCTTTACTTTGGATCAATTCCTATTTGGGTTTAATTGAGTTTGATTTGGTTCACTTACCCTCCCACATATACATCAATTGGTATCAGAGCAAAGGTTTTAAAGTGACCCGTTTTATCATCCTCCCCTCACCCTCTTCTATATCTCCCTAGAGGCGATGCCCTGCGACCTCCTTCCCCAAAAGCTCTCATATTATGAGCGTGACCCCTTTCTTGAGAGGCTTGCTAACCCTTTGAGTTTGAGGACAAACTCAAAACCATCCGGGGAGTATGATGCATATTCCCATGTGCATCATTTTTATTTAAGGTCAACTTCCAAGAAGAAAAGTGCCAAACAAGAGCTTGCATGGGAACTCTCATATTTTCTCTTATTATGTGAGTTCAAGGACTTTAGACACCATGAAGAAGTCAAGCAAGTGGTGAAAATCTGGATAAAACTCATATTCCTTCCGGAAGAATTGGTGCCCGATTCATCCCTGCGGAAGCACTCAAAGGGAAGTTGTCGTGCTCCAGTCCAGTTCTGATATAGGTGTAATGCTCGGACCATAACCTTTGATCTACTTATCCAAATTGAGCAAATGAGACCATTCTGGAAAATAGATTTCCAGGGCTTTCCAACAAGCCTAGAATCACCTGATTTGGACGTGTGTGCTGAGCGTTATGCTCAGTTGAAGTGGAGGCTGCTGCAAGGATTAACTGCTGGGCAAATGAAGAGACTTTGGTTACATGACGTCATGTGGACGACATCATGCACGACTTGGAGTGTTCTAGATGGATGTCTTCAGCTGATTGGAAGCCTAGAATATTCCTTGTAACCTCCCCCACCCCTTTATGTTGAGTCTTTTCCATTTTCCAAGCCTTTTCAATTTTCTAGTTTTAATTACTAGGAGTTTTTAAGTCTTTTGGTTATCTTTGTTTAGCCTATAAATAGGTGGGTTATGTAGTTGCATTTGAATTTCAGAGTTGTAAGCTTTCCCAAGTGAAATACAATTACCTTTGAGTGTGATTCTCAAAAGTATTCCAAATCCCTAGTTCTATATCTTGAATTTTGGCAAATTCAAGTGGTGCTCTAGGTTCTCTTTTCTTTTCCAATTGGAGTGATTCCTTGGTGAAGACGAGAGGATTTGCCCAAGATCAAGTCCTTGAGTGGCTCCGTAAAGGATTATCTCAAGTGCAAGGTCTTGTTTATCCTTTGTTCTTTTTTTGTTATTATTTTCATTCCATCTCAATCAACCTTCCATTTTCTCTTTACTTTGGATCAATTCCTATTTGGGTTTATTTGAGTTTGATTTGGTTCACTTACCCTCCCACATATACATCAATTGGTATCAGAGCAAAGGTTTTAAAGTGACCCGTTTTATCATCCTCCCCTCACCCTCTTCTATATCTCTCTAGAGGTGATGCCCTGTGACCTCCTTCCCCAAAAACTCCCATATTATGAGCGTGACCCCTTTCTTAAGAGGCTTGCTAACCCTTTGAGTTTGAGGACAAACTCAAAACCACCCGGGGAGTATGATACATATTCCCATATGCATCATTTTTATTTAAGGTCAACTTCCAAGAAGAAAAGTGACAAACAAAAGCGTGCATGGGAACTCTCATATTTTCTCTTATTATGTGAGTTCAAGGACTTTAGACACCATGAAGAAGTCAAGCAAGTGGTAAAAATCTGGAGAAAACTCATATTCCTTCCGGAAGAATTGGTGCCCGATTCATCCCTGCGGAAGCACTCAAAGGGAAGTTGTCCTGCTCCAGTCCAGTTCTGATATAGGTGTAATGCTCGGACCATAACCTTTGATCTACTTATCCAAATTGAGCAAATGAGACCATTCTGGAAAATAGATTTCCAGGGCTTTCCAACAAGCCTAGAATCACCTGATTTGGACGTGTGTGCTGAGCGTTATGCTCAGTTGAAGTGGAGGCTGCTGCAAGGATTAAATGCTGGGCAAATGAAGAGACTTTGGTTACATGACATCATGTGGATGACATCATGCACGACTTAGAGTGTTCTAGATTGGTGTAATCAGCTAAGAAATCCTAGAATATTCCTTGTAACCTCCCCCACCCCTTTTATGATGTGTCTTTCCATTTATCTTAGTCTTTTCATTTTCTAGTTTTAATTACTAGGAGTTTTTAAGTCTTTTGGTTGTCTTTGTTTAGCCTATAAATAGGTGGGTTGTGTAGTTGCATTTCATCATTCAGAGTTGTAAGCTTTCCCAAGTGAAATACAATTACCTTTGAGTGTGATTCTCAAAAGTATTCCAAATCCCTAGTTCTATATCTTGAATTTTGGCAAGTTCAAGTGGTGTTCTAGGTTCTCTTTTCTTTTCCAAATGGAGTGATTCCTTGGTGAAGACGAGAGGATTTGCCCAAGTTCAAGTCCTTGAGTGGCTCCGTGAAGGATTATCTCAAGTGCAAGGTCTTGTTTATCCTTTGTTCTTTTTTGTTATTATTTTCATTCCATCTCAATCAACCTTCCATTTTCTCTTTACTTTGGATCAATTCCTATTTGGGTTTATTTGAGTTTGATTTGGTTCACTTACCCTCCCACATATACATCACTCTCTTCCGGGTCACTAGATTCACTTGGAATAGGTGAATCCCTCAAGTTGTTTCTCTTTTCTCTCATGAGTTTTTGAAGTTGGGATTGCAAATACTTAACTCTAGCTTCCATTTCGGCCTTTTCTCTCAAGGCTTGCTCGGCTATTTGTTCGGAAGTACGGCTAGAGGACATGACGTGTAAGCTTTGTGAACGAAAAGAACGAAAATAGGCTGAAAAGGAGGTGGCACGGTCGTGCATTTAGGCACGGGTAGGCCGTGCCAACTTGCTGTCAAAGGGTGAAAAGTGGCTGGAAAGACAGTGGCACGGTCGTGCCCTTAAGCACGGGTAGGCCGTGCCAAAATGCTGTCCAGTGCGGGTGAAGAAAGGCCGTTTTGTGGTTTGTGTTTGAGAAATGTGTTTGGGGTGGAAGCTTGGCCAAGAGGGTAGCCTAAGCTCTGATACCAAGATGATGTATGTAGCCTAGGTGATGCCAAGAATGAAGATAAAAGATGGGAAAGATAGAAAACCAAACCAAGCAAAAACAAGTAGCTCTAACCGGTTTTGGAAGATAGAATGCAACCCTCTTGTCTAGGATAAGCCAATGGCGCCACCTAGAAGAGAAGTTGGGCTATTCCTCCTTCACTTATGGATACAGAATTAAATCACCACCATAAGCAAGAAGAGGAACCTAGAAGAACACCACTTGAACTAGCCAATTCAAGCTAAAGCAACTAGGAATTTCAAAGAGAGAGTAAACACTCACTTTCTTTTGTATTTCAAATTCAAGCTGCCTTCTTACATTCCTAAAGGCCCCTTATATAGGAGGGAGCCTCAAAATTCAGATTACAAGGGGTACAAACCAAGCCAATCGGACCAAGACAAAAGGGGAAGCACAAAAAGCAAGAAAAGTACAAAAGGTGATGGTGACAGTTGCTGGCAGCTTTCCAGTTTTGCAGGGTCAACTTTCTGCAGCCATATCTCCCTTTCTACTTACCCAAATTGGCTCCAACATACCTTAATAGAAAGCTTAGAAAGTGCTCTTTCATATGACTACTTTTGGAGCTCAGTTGGTGCAGCCGTTCAGGAGTTATAAGCACAACAAGTGAGATGATGCAGTCTGACTTCCAAAAAGCACCTTTAGAAGTTTCCTCTCTTTTAGCCCCCTTGGGACACGTTTGACTTTGGTTTCTTTTCCCACCCTTTTAGCCAACTCAAAAAGGGATCTAGGTTTCAAAATTCCAGGTTGTTAGGAGTACTTTAGGTTAGGGAAATTGGGCTTCCAAAACCGGGTACAATCTGGCCTGGAAGAACAGTTTGGGCAGTTGGGCTTTAACAAAGGGTTTGGGTGGGCAAATGACATCCAAATGGGATGAAACTTGATTTATTGGGCAGCTAACTCTCCCATATTTCCAGGAACACCAAAAGTTTGGCTTTAAAGCCTCAGGACATCAGGTTACCAAGGTCAGAAATTCGGGCCATGCGCAGGATGAACCCGGTAGAATGCAAGTGATCATCTCTTGATTGATTTCTAGTCCTTGGAAAGCCTTTATGACCTCTTGAGCTAGAAGAACCCCTTGGGGCTGATCCCCATCACATTGGATGGTGTATGGCTTTGGGTGGGGAGTCACCGGAAGTTTGAGTTTGTTCATCATAGATTGTGAAGCCACATTCGTACAACTTCCCCCATCAATGATAAGGGATCACACCTTGCCACCTACGGTGCACCTTGTACGGAAGATGGATTCTCTTTGTTCAAGCTCATCATGGGAAGCTAGGCCACTCAAGGTCCTCCGAATGACCAAAAGTTCTCCTTCATCCGGGCCCTCTTCAACCTCCTCTATGGTTTCATTCAAATACACCTCTTTCTCTTCCTCCCCCTTCTCTACCTCCTCTTCTAGCGCCTCTAGGGAAGCTTGATACTCGGCTAGAGAAACCATTCTCTTGTTGGGACACTCGGAAGCATAGTGTCCAAGGCCTTGGCAACGAAAACACCGGATTTTGCTAGAGGGTTTTGGGGGTGGTTGTTTGGAGGGAGTTTGTGGAGTGGTGTTTTGTGGAGGTTTCGGGTTTGGAGGTGGGAAGACATCTTGAGGAATGCATGGAGGGTTTTGGAAACCGTAAGGCCGTGGAGTAGGTTTGGAGGTGGGACTCTTGCCTTTGAGCTTCTTTTGCATTTCGACTTTGTGGGCTAAAGCACTTAGCTCATCAAGGGATGTGTAAGGGTGTAGTTCAACAATATGAGCAATTTGTTCATCAAGTCCACTCAAATAGCGAATCAAGGTTTGAGAGTCATCCTCCCTCAAATCACATTTCAAGAGGAGTTGTTCAAACTCCCTAGTATACTCTTCCACACTCTTGGGGCCCTGTTTGAGGTGGTGGAGTTTAAGGAAATTGTCTTGGAGGTAATGTGGGGGTAAGAATTTGGCCTTTAGTTTGGACTTCATTTTCTCCCAAGTCTTAATCTTACTTTTCCCCTTCCTTACTCTTTTGGACACAACATTAGACCACCAAATAGAGGCATATTTACGAAGTTTCAAGGCCACCAGTTTTACCTTCTTGCCTTCCGGAATGTCCTTGTACTCGAAGACTCGTTCTACCGTTTTCAACCAATCAAGGAAGATATCCGGATCTAGTTGACCTTCATACTCCGGGATGTCAACTTTAAAATCTTCGTAGCTTCGACCGTTATGCCTTTGGTGTCGGCGTGGCCGTCTACCTTGCTCTTCCTCACTAGAATCACCAAATGGGTTGCTACCCTCGGAATCATCCGAGTCTTGATGCTTGCTTGAGCTCTTTGAACTCCATAAACCTCTCCTCTTCTCTTCCATAAGTTGCCCAAGTTGCTTTTGGAGATACTTTAGTTGAGCTTCTACCTCGGCTTTCTCCCTCAGGGCTTGCTCGGCCACTTGCTCGGGTGTGAGGCTAGAAGACATATCGGCTTTGGAAGGGAGAATGAGTGTTTTGGGGCGGGGAGGGGGTAGGCACGGTCGTGCTAGTAGGCACGGCCTGACCGTGCTGAGCTGCTGGCAAAGGTTGTCTGGGCTGGGATTGTGGCACGATCGTGCGTATATGGCACGGTGTGCCCGTGCCAAGTCTCTGGTTGGGCACGGCTGAAATTTGTGGAGGATGTGTTTGGGCTGTTTTGTGAGTTTGGGTGTTTGGGATGTGTTTGGGCAAGGAAGCTTGGCCAAGAAAGATAGCCTAAGCTCTGATACCAATTTGATGGAGGGTTGTAAGAAGAAGAAACCAACTCACAACTTGCCTCAAAGTGGAATCTAAAACAAGAAGAAGGAAAAACAGCAAGGGAGAGGAGAAATCAAGATTTTGGATAGTCAAGTGACCTTGCAAGGGATAATCCGAGGAGCCACCCTTGGGGAACACTTGGGCAATCTCTTTGTATCAACTAGTTACAGAATTTAATCACCTTCTAGTTGAGAGAAAGAGACCTAGAGATCCACTTGAGTTGCCAAGCTCAAGATATAACACTAGGAGTTTTTGTAGAGAGAGTTTGAGAACTCACAAATTCATTCATTCAAAGTTCGTTACAAAATGAGGGCCAAGCTGGTTTTTATGCTTGATGGCCGAGTTCCCCTCCCCTTCCAAGCAGCAAAATCAATAGTTAAGTACATTTGGGGAAGAGAAACACATCAAATCAGCCACTACAAGTTAGACACCTCACTACCTAGCTTAATCTACCTCATTAGGGGTTATAATGCCTCCCAAATGAGGTGTCAAGCTTACATGAATCCTTGAATGCAGCAAAATGACTCATTCAGCAAGTGGGGAGGCAAGGGGACAAGCACAACCTAAGAAAATCAGACCTTGTACCGGTTTGGGAAGAACCAGGTAAAAGGATGATTTTTGTGTCCTTTTGGTTAGTTAATACCAACACAAGGGGGTGCTTTGGATGGGATTTGAACCCATGACCTGATAATTATTTATGTCCCCTTTCATACTGCAAAATTTGACAAAAGTTGGAGTTGAGGAAGTCAACCAACTAGGGCCTTATTTCGGACTGTGCTGGATTGCGCCCTGCAGTGCGCGGTCTCAGGTTTTGGCTTGGTTGACTGACCAAATGGACTCCAAATGCCTTGCAAAAGGTCTTGTTGGAAAGCTAAGATCTTAAGCTTTAAGGGGGTGGTGCGTGCAGGAAATTTCCCCTTCTGCATTTTGCTCCAACAGAGAAACAAAACCGGGTCAGAAACGGTATGAACTGGGCAGTTCACTTTCTTCTTTGTGCATACGTTTTTTGACTATGGCATGAACTCCTTTGGCCTTCTTGGACTCCCTAGCGGGGGATGGATCATTGGCAATGGCTTTTGAAGGTTTGGTGGGATGGTCTCCATCATGGCTGAAACCTCAAAATCACCAGGGAGATCAATCTTATAAGCATTGTCGTTGATTCTCTCCAAGACTTCAAATGGACCTTCAGCTCGTGCCATGAGTTTGTTTTTCCTCTTAGAAGGAAAATGTTCCTTTCTCAAATGGATCCATACTAAGTCTCCTGGTTGAAAGACAATCTTTCTCCTATGCTTGTTGGCGTGTGCTTCATAGGCTGCATTAGTCTTCTCAATTCGTGCCTTCACCAACTCATGGAGCTTTTGAATCTCTTTAACTCTTTGTGTTGCATCAATATGGGCTTTTGGGGATGGAGGTCCACCCTCAAGGTTTCATTGATCCAAAATAATCAAGAAATCAACTCCAAAGTCATGGCCATGAGTCACTTGATGGAAAAGGCGCACGGTGATGCACCCGGGTTCTCATCCAGATTTTTACCCGGTTTTTGTTATCTTATTACATCGGCCTAAGGCACATTTTGGTGCCCGCTTTTTGGATGATTATCAAGTTCAGGACGTTAGCTTTTAAGTCCAATTGGTTTCATATCATTTGGAATTCAATTGGTTACTTAAAACAGTTCATCTTTTGGACCTGTCTGGATTGCACTGCAAAATGCACGGTTTTGGTTTTCTGGTTTGTTCAGGGGGCAAATGACGTCCAAATGCTACGGTTCCAATTGGAGGGCAAACTAGACATCTTGAGGTTTCCAACCATGTAAGAAACGTAGCAATTAGTCATCATTTGAAGTGTCAAGCATGCGTTGCAAGTTGAGGCAGAAACCGGCTGACTGACACCCGGTTACTTAGCCTAGTAGTTTTCCTCCTTCAAGGGGTTTGCTTAAGGTGGAAGACTGCCAACTAGGTCATTTTGAGCTGCTTGATAAACCACCACCAGCCACTTGTGAGAGAGACACGTGGAGCAAGTGAAACACCACCATTTTGCAAGCTCTCATTCGACCACTCAAGCATGACATGGCACACATGCATTTTTCAGTCCTTTTGAGGTGGCTAGCCGTGCACTCTTGCCTTCCTAGCTGGGAAATTGAGTCATTTACATTCCTTAATGCAAAGGAAAAGGCTTAGGAAGATAAATTAAGTGCTTTGTAATATAAACTTTCAGCTTTGGTTTATATTAGCTTAAACCGTGTGCTAGGTAGTGATTAGCAAGCTTAATGACTTTCCTCCCTTGGAAGGAAAGCTCATTCGTGTATTGTCAAGACCATATAAGGCCTTGAGTGTTCATTTTGAAGGTAGAGTTGATTATTCAGTGAGAGCAAAGACTTTGTGTCTTGTGATTTCCTAAACACTTAACTTGCTTATCCTTAATTGTGGCCGATTAAGGTGGTGACCAAGTGAGTCTTGATCTTGATTAGGTGGTGTATCTTTTCCTAATCCAAGATTAAGGGCCCTAAGCTAAGTGATTAGTGGTGTATCTTATCTAATCATCTAGCTTAGAACTATCCAAAATTCATTAAACACACTTGAAGTTCTTAAGCTAGCTCTTGGTTTCTCTCCTCTCAAACCGTGAGCTCCCTCTTGATCTTCTTAGTGTTTTGAATCCTCCTTTCTTTCCTCACTTCCTTTACTCCTTTGTTTACTCATTCCCACACAAAATCAAGACCATGACAAGGCTAATTGCATCAAACTTCCATTAATCCTCAAAGCTACCTCAAACCGTGAAGGAGGAACTTCCCGGGCAAGCTAGGCAGCAAGTTGGCACGGTCCCCCCGTGCCTTCAAGCACGACCGTGCCCCCCCTGGCCGTGAGTGTTTGTTTGCTTTCTAGTATCCTTTGACGTGAGTTAACTTGGGTTGCTTCATTCCCTTGAAACTTACATCAATTTTGGTATCAGAGCCAGGTTCAGCTCCTTGCCTGAACCCCACGCCATTCCCATCCTATCTCTGAAATCATTGCAAACACAGTCAAGCACAAATCGTTCATTCCTGCGATCACAATGAGTACTAGCATGTCTGTGGAAGAAAGACTTGAGGTTCTTTCCAAGCAAATGCAAGAACTAAGTGTGAGTAATCAAGAACTTAAGGCTCGAAATGAGTACTTGAGGAAACAGCTTGGAAACCACATGAAACAAAAGCAGAAACTTCAAGAATCACCAAGCATTCGAATTGGAACAGATTATGGCCATGAAGAGGAAGCTAGCAATGCGCTATCATTCTCTGATGAGGATGTACCATTCGAAAGAACACAAAGAAGAACACGGCCTACTTTCAACTCTAATGAATTCAAGGTTGAAATTCCTGAGTTTGAAGGTAAGTTAGATCCTGATGAGTTCATTGAATGGTTACAAACAGTGGAACGTATCTTTGAGTTTAAGGAGATTCCGGAGGATAAGAAAGTCAAGATAGTTGCTCTTAGACTAAGGAAATATGCCTCCCTATGGTGGACAAACCTTAATGCTAAGAGAACTAGAGAAAGGAAGAGCAAAATCAACACTTGGGACAAGCTAAAATCCAAGATGAAGGCACGGTTTTTGCCTTCCACATATGTCCAAGATCAATATATGCTCTTTCACCATTTGAATCAGGGCAAGATGAGTGTTGAAGAATATACTCGTGAGTTTGAGAAACTCATGATCAAATGTGACATTCATGAGTCTGAAGAACAAACCATGATTCGTTATCTAGGAGGGCTTGATCCTAGAATAGCCGACGTGGTTGAATTGTAAGCTTATACCACCCTTGATGAAGTGTGTGTCCTAGCACACAAGGTGGAACAACAAAGGAAGTCTAGGATGAATTTTCGTGAGTCGTTCAAGTCTAGTTCAATTCCAAACCGTGGACAACCCTTTAACAAGGGGAGTACCACACCTCAGCCTAAACCATCTACTCCTTTCCCATCCAATCCACAAAAGAACCAAGCTCCTCAAAGGCCACAACCATTAAATCCCTCACGTCCATCCCCATATACCGTAAGCCAAAGAAGGTGCTACAAATGCCAAGGCTTAGGACATATTGCTTCTGATTGTCCTAGTCGAAAGGTAGTCACTTTAGCTGAATGGGAAGCCATAGAGGGAGAATTTGCCGAGGAGAAAGAAGAGGAAAAGGAAGAAGATGCTGAGAGCGATCATGAAGATGATCAGGAGGAGTTTGTGGAAAACATAGATGAAGGTGAGATGCTAGTAATTCGAAGGGTATTGAGCAATCAATGAGTTGCTAAGGATGAACAACGTGAGAACATCTTTCACTCACGGTGTACAATCCAAGGCAAAGTGTGCTCGTTAATCATCGATGGAGGAAGTTGTGCCAACGTTGTTTCATTAAGCATGATTGAGAAACTGAGCCTTCAGTCCACGGCACACCCACACCCATACAACATTCAATGGCTAAATCAAGGCAAGGGATTACAAGTTAACTCTCGTTGCTTGATTTCATTCTCTCTTGGTAAGAACTACCAAGATGAACTGTGGTGTGATGTTATCCCCATGGATGCTTGTCATACTCTGTTAGGACGACCATGGATGTATGATAGGAAGGTTATGCATAATGGTTATCTTAATTGATGCATATTCCCATATGCATCATTTTTATTTTTATTTTTATTTAAGGTCAACTTCCAAGAAGAAAAGTGTCAAACAAGAGCGTGCATGGGAACTCTCATATTTTCTCTTATTATGTGAGTTCAAGGACTTTAGACACCATGAAGAAGTCAAAGAAGTTGCAAAACTTTGCCGGAAATTGGCGTTCATACCCGAAGAGGTAGTGCCGCCTTCATCCAGAAATTTCCCGCTTTTTGTGTGCACTTTTGGCCTACCTAAAGTGGTCCCACAATTGAGGCTCCACATGGTTTTGAAGTTTAAGATTTCAGCTTTCAAATAAGCCCAAGTTTGTTTAATTTGGACGACATTTGATTGGGCAAAATATCACTCAAAGATACGTTATGCTGATCCAGTCCAGTCTGAGATAGGTGCATTGTTTGGGCCATAACTTTCAAACCGCTTATCCAAATTGAGCAAATGAGCCCATTCTGGAAAATAGACTTCCAGGGCTTTCTAACAAGCCCAAGAACGCGTGATTTGACCGAGTATTCTGGAAGTTATGCTCTGTTGAAGTTGAGGCAGTTGCAAGGATTAATGCTGGGAATATGAAGAGTCTTCGGTTACATATACTTGTGTGGCTGATATTGTGCACGTTTTAGATGCTTCTAGATTGATGTAATCAGCTGCAAAAATCCTAGAATATTCCTTGTAACCTCCCCCACCCCTTTTATGATGAGTCTTTTCATTTTTCTTAGACTTTTCATTAGCTAGTTTTAATTGTTAGGAGTTATTTGAGTCTTTTGATTGTCTTTTGCTGAGTCTATAAAAGGGGAGGGGCATGTGAAGCTAATCATTCAGCATTGTAAGAAATTTCCAAAGCAATACAAGTACTTTGAGTGTGTTTCTCAAAAGTGCAACTAAATTCCTAGTTCTATATCTTGAATTGTGGCAAATTCAAGTGGTGTTCTAGGTTCTCTTCCTTTTCCAATTGGAGTGATTCCTTGGTTAAGACAAGAGAATTAGCCCAAGGTCAAGTCATTGAGTGGCTCCGTGAAGGATTATCTCAATTACAAGATCTTGTTCTATTCCTTTTTCTTGTGTAGTGAAATTCTTCATCCATCTCATCCATCTTTCATTTCTCTTCCCAATTTGGCTTATTTTGAGTTGGAGTTTGATTTGGTTCACTTGCCACCCACATATACATCATTAATACTTATTCTTTTACCAAAGATGGCAAGAAGATTACCCTGAATCCTATGTCACCATCCGAACTCCACAAAATGAAACCACAAAAGGGCCACAATCAATCTGACAGTTTGCAGATGCTGCACCTTTTGCCTGATATCTCCCAAACGGCTACTCCGAATGGCGTGCAACTTGAGCCCTGTGAAAGCTGACTTCCAGAGCTTTCCAACAAGACCTATTGCAACCAATTTGGATGAGAAACCTAGGAGTTATAGCTGTTTAAAGTTGACCCATGTGCACTGAAAAGTTGCTGACATAAAGTAAAAAGCACTTTTCAGCTTTTGTCTTTTGCTTTTTGGTCCCCCCATGCTTTTGGACGTGTAAGAGCTTGTTGGATCCTTTTTTTTCAGCTTGTTAAAGGTTCCCCCCCACTATAAAAGGGAGGCCTTGGGCTGCCAAGAGGATATATGAACTTGCATTCAGCTTTGAGATTTGTAAACTCTCTCAAATTCTCTTCAAATTCCTAGTGTTATATCTTGGGTGTTTGGCAACCTCAAGTGGGTCTCTAGGTCTTCTTAATTCAACTAAGAAGGTGATTAACTTCTGTAACTTAGTTGAAGGAAGAAGATTTGCCCAAGTGTGCAAACCAAGGTGGATTATCATCACCCTTGCTAGTCCACTTGATCGATCTTGGTTCTTGATTTTCTTTTCATGTTTTCTACCTAAGTGCATTCTTGATTCATTTTAGCAAATACTTGCCTTAGTGAAGCTTGAATACATCACATTCTAATAAACTTAATTATCCAATTAAATCAGTTTCAAATTAAGTGTTTTTGTCCAAACCTCCAAAGGGCTTGAAACAGGAGGTCCCGGGTTCAAGCCAGCAACATACCTAGTATCTGTAAGCTTAATTACTTAGGTCTTTTTCAGGTTTAGTCAAATATTTTACTATGATTTTGAAGTTTAGGAAGCGTTCTTTCTAACAAAACAAGTTTCAGCTCATTTGGACTTCATTTGCCCATCCAAATCGTCTTTAAATCCAACCTGCCTAAACTGTATATTTTGGGTCCCCAAGATGTTAATGACCTGGTCCAATTGAGAAATTCAAGCTACGTTAAGTGGAAGTTAAAGAACCAGATCATTTTTACAAATAGTGCAGGTTGGAATCCGATTTAGACCAGTCTGAGTTTTCTGAGGGTTTGGACCATCAAATGAAGTCATAAATGCGTGATTACACTTGGAGGCGTTAAGAGACATCCAGGCCTTTCCAACCTTATGTGGCACTCCTAATAATGCCCACTTTTTGCATAGGATGTGTGGCGTCTAAACATAGCGTGCAATCTGCTAGTTTTTGCCCAGTTACACATTATTGGTGCATTAGGTGGTTAATGTCTTTCCAGCCATCCAATCTAGTCCTAGTAGCATGATTAAGCTGTTAGCGGAGTCTTGGATACAATTATGGAGTAACCAATTGAAGAACCAATGAGAAACAAGGAAAAAAAGGCAAAAGCATTCCCATTGGCTAGCCGTACAGCATAAAGGAACCAGCTGCTTTTCTTCTTTTCTTTCACACTTAGCCGGATGCTCTCTTACTTAATTGGTTGATTAGGAATGAGTTAAGACTTTATTTTTTGGTTTAGCTAGACTCGAAGTTTGTAATTAGCTTTATTAAGCTTGTATGGTGCGCAATTAGTTTTCAGTTTTAGGCAGGCTAGCTTTAAACTTGATTAAGATGTTTCCTAAGCATGAAGAAACCTCTTAATCCCACTAGGCAGCCTTGTGAATGCCTTTAAAAGGCCTCGAAGCCTCATTTTATAAGCATAACTTGATGAATTTTAAAAGAAAAGCTTGAGTGAAAACTCTCTTGCGAGGGGGATTCTTTGTGTTAAATTCCTAAGTGCTATATATCTAAGTCGGCTCCTTCGAGTGGTGATAACTTAGGCTCAAATCAAACTTCTTAATGGTGCTTTTGCTGCACCTAAGGAGCCTAGTTTGGATGAACCCTTTAAGAGTATTGTGGTGGTGATATCTGTATCCATCAATCCCCTTAAGTCTAGCTTTTGACTTTCCAGATGTGGATTCATTTGGGTGAGTTAAGTTCATATCTTTCACTTTTATCTTTGGATTCACTTATTTTTTTTTTTGTAAAGTGAGTTTGAGTTTGTCCCTTGATTGTAATCTTTCATGATTTAACTTATACTCTTGAATTGAGTTTAAGCTTTTAACCTTTGAGAGATAAATCAGTTTTGGTATCAGAGCAAGTTTCATCTTGGCCTCGTATTCACCCCCATATTCCCAAACACATTCCAAACACAATCCAAAAATCAGTTGAAACACATCCCGAAAACACCACCCATAACCTCCCACCATGTCCCTTGGAAAACTTCTCAAATTAAAAGCTTAATTTGATGCCTTCAATCTCAAGATGCAACAAAGGGACCTTGAGAGGCGATAAACAAAGCTTAAGTTGCTAGAAATAGACCTCAAGGTGCAATAATAAGACTTTAATCTACTCTCCCTATGGTTTGAAATGAGAAGGGAAGCAAAATAGCCCTTTGTCTCACATAACGTAGGCCAAACCCAAGAATGTAATAAAGTTAATAAAGTAAAAGAGCAAGAGTTTGAGGAGGAAAAGGAGGTGGATGTTAAGGATGATGATGAGAACACTCAAGAGGAGGTCGTAGTGGAAGCTGACGAAGGAGATATGCTTCTTTTGGAAAGCACTCGGGATGATGCAAAAGAAGAAGAAGCTGAATAAAGGGAGGACATATCTCTCTCCAAACCTACAGGTCAAGGTAAGATATGTTCATGGATTATCAATGGAGAGAGTTATGCACACAGCCCAACTAATCTCCATAGTTTTGCCCACCCACACCTCTGTACTCCTTCCCACTTCCACAATACAATCCTATAAACACACCACATCAATCCAACCCCTTTCATTTCCTTCAGTACACCGTTATTTCAAGCTTCTAATTTTGTATCCCAAGGAGTCCAAAGGTTTCCTTCCCAACCAGATTCAAACCAGATTCAAACCCATATGAATCATAAGTGGAAAGGAACCTTTAAAAACAGGAAAGACTTATTTGACTGGTGGGTGTTATTTCAGCCATATTTAATAGCTTAAATTTGAGGACAAATTTTTTCTAACAGGGGGAGGATGATCGATATTAGCCCATTCAATCCTCAATTAGCCCTAATCATTTTTGAACCTATTTCAGTTTTAAGTTGATTCATTAACTTAAACTTAATCTAACTTTGATTTCTTTGCTTTGAGAGTTCATTGACATTCTAATAAACTTAATTATGCAATTAAATCAGTTTCAAATTAAGTATTTTCATCGAAACCTTCAAAGGGATTGAAACATAAGGTCCTGGGCTCAGCCCAGCAACATACCCGATTTTTGTGAGCTTATTACTTTAGCTTCTTTGTGGTTTAAGTTAAATATTTTGCTATGATTTTGAAGTTCGAGAAGTGTTCTTTCAACCAAAACAAGTTTCAGCTCATGTGGACTTCATTTGCGCATCCAAATCAGTCTTTAAATCCAAACTATCTAAACTACTGGTTGAGACAGAATGAGTCCAGTTTTGTGTATTACATTCCTCAGACTTGTTTTCGATAAAGCATGATATTTTTGCATATTTGGGGTCCCCAAGATGTTAATGACCTGGTCCAATTGAGAAATTCAAGCTAAGTCAAATGAAGGTTGAAGAACCAGGTCATTTTTACAAACAGTGCAGGCTAGAATTTGGCTCACGCTAGTCTGAGTTTTCAGAGGGCTTGGACCCTGAAATGAAGTCATAAATTTATTATTGCACTTGGAGGAGTTAGGAGACATCCAGGGGTTTCCAACCATATGTGGCAATCCAAATCATGCCAACGTTTTAAAGGGGATATGTGGTATCCAAGCAAAGCCTCCAATATACTTGTTTCTCCCTAGTAGCACATAATTGGTGCATTTGGTGGTTGATGTCTTTCCAGCCATCCAATCTAGTCCCAGCAACATGCTTAGGCTGTTAAAGGAGTACAACAACAACAACAACAACAACTCCTAGTGTGGGTCCCGCTTTCGCGGGGTCTGGGGAGATCCAGCTGTAGGCGACCTTACCCCTACCGGTATTTCTACCCATAGAGAGGTCGATTCCTTAAGACCCGTAAAACCATTTTTTGAAAAAGGTTTATAGATAAAACGAATGCAAACCAAAACCAAGGAAGAGAAAATGAGCCGGAGAGCAAAATAAACAAGGAGTAGAAACATACCTCAACCCACCAGGGGCGCTAGATGCCGTCACTAGACGCCGTCACATCCCAGAAAAGCCCGACCTGCAGACAAGCACACAAAAACCATACCCGCCCCACCCCACCGAAGCTACTACTATCTACTGATGTATCCTCAAGGGGAAACCAAGAGGATGGGAAATCATGGAAGATGAGTGCAAAGAAATCAAGGCAATTTTGAATTCACAAACTCACCTTAGGTATGGATAGATAACCGGAACTAACACCCACCTTGGGTACAGAAACACCACCAAGGACGGATGTTAGGGCCCTTAATCACCTCTTGGATACAGAAACACCACCAAGAAAGAAGTTAAGACTCTTGCTAGATCACCACTCAACTCGGCCAAAGGAAGAGATAAGCTAGAAGAGAGTTTGAGAGTTCAAAGGAGCAAGGCTCAACTTCATTCAATGTTCAAGCATCCTATGGCCGACCAAAGGGCCTTGGGGGGTTTTAATATAAAGCTTCAAGTACAAACATAGGCCTTAGGTTGCACTACAAGCTAAACTAGGCAAAAATACAAAGATCAAATCAAAGCATAAAAGGATAGATGCATCCTCCACTTGACACCTCTTCAATGCTAATCTTGAGGATGATGTGTTGGCTTACGGGCTAATGGAAGCTTCCTTGGCAGCTTAGTACTCTTCATATGACTCTTGCAAGTGGCTAAGCATGGATTAGAGCAAAAACACCTCACTCTTCTCTCCTTGTACCCGGCTGGCCATGGACTGGATTTTAGGGTGTTTTGTGTCTTGTTTTGGTGGTTAATAGTTCCTCATGTGTGTAATTTGGCTGAGGTTTTTGAGGTACCTGCGGATGGTTCAAGCTAAAACTCAAATTAAGAGTGAAACCTTACAAACCAAAGGTAGATACAATCAAGGGAAAACCAAGGAAAGTGGACACATAATATGATGGCTGTGAAGCATCAAACATGTGAGGGAGGAATGGAACTTAGAATCAAGGGATTCTAAGTAAAAATCAAAAGGGAACTTTGAGATATCTTCAAGGGGATTGTGTTGGACATATGAAGGGTAGAAGATAACCAAGCTAAACACGAAGCAAACAGGAAAAAAACCACACGGCAAGGGTGGCACGGTCGTGCACTTAGGCACGGTATGGCCGTGCCATATCACTGCCAAGCATGGCCGGTTTTGTGGTGTTTCACGGTTTGAGTTTGGCTTTGTGTTTGTGTGGAAAGCTAAGCCAAAGGGGCTATCCTTAGCCTTGCGTCAGCATGGTAATGGATGAATGAAGGTTTGTAAATGTATGGAATGAAGGAGAATTAAAGATAAGAATTCACTAACTCCAAATTAAAGCTAGCAAAACTCACTTTAGCTCTCTTTGAATCCTTGAGTATAACACCAAATGAGATAGAACTAAACTTGAAGAATGGATACAGAAACACCACCAAACTCAAGTTTAGGGCCCTTAACCTATGATTAAGATACAGATATCACCACTTAATCAAGTTTAAGACTTCACTTGAACACCATCTTAATCGGCCAAAATTAAGGATAAGCAAGCTAAGTGTTTGGAGTGTGCCTAAGCATCGAAAGCACAATGCTCTCAACTTTGAGTTTGATTCAAATCTGGTATATTACAAGGGGGGGCTGTGTGCCTTTAAATAAGCAAACTAGCAGCCATACAAGCACACACCTCACCTTTCCCTCCTAAGGAGGAAAGCTTTTAAGAGCAAAACAAGCTGATTTGTGCTAATCTAAAATACATGCTTGCTTAAACTAGTCTAACACATTTGAAACAACAAGGAAAGCAAGACTAATAGTTATTACAACTTTAATTGACTTGTACTTAAGCCTAAGCAGCTGGAAACTCAGCAAGAATGCACATGCTTCAGCCGAAAAGCACAAGCCACTTTACGGCTGGCCAATGGGAAGCAAGGAACATCCTTCTTTGTCTCTCTTCTCTTATTGGCTGTTCTTTTCAAGGTAGCAGCTGCTCATTGAAGCCTTGGGACGTGTGCCCAGCCTTGGAGGACATGTCATATCAGCTGAAGTGAAGCAAACCCACCGGTGAGGGCAAAAACAAACCGGATTGTCAAACCGGGTTCTTTGGACAGAAACTGACCGGTTTTGTGACTGAGTTTAATCCTAGCAAAAGTGAGTATGATTCTGTTTTTAGACAATGGGAGGAAAGTTTAGGATGTGTATAATCCCCCCCAACCAAGAAATTAAGGTTAAACAAAGTTTAAGTGGGGCCTTCAAGCTAAAACATTAAACCGTGCAGATTAGGTGCTAATCTGGCCGGTTTGGCAAAACATCTTGTTCTCCCTTTCTTCGAGTGGAATGATGAAAAAGTAATGCTGGGGCTTGAAAGGGGACATCTTGAGGATTCTAAGAAGGTAAAAATCCAAGATTTAAACCACCATTAAGCTTGTCTAAATACATACCCAAAAACCGGGTACAATCTGTCCGAACTGGCAGTTTGTATAGCTTGGGTTTATTAGCCAATTTGAGAGGGCAAATGAAGTCCAAATGGGATGAAACTTTTTTTGTTGCAAAGCTGACTTCTTGAACTTTAATCCCATGCAAAATATTGGACTTAAACCTTAAAGGGTTTGACGTAATTAACCTCTCGAAAACCGGGTTTGCTGTGAAAACAAACCTGACCTGCTGTTTTAGGTCCTTAAACAAAACTAGGATGAATCATTCATCCTTTAATCACCAAAATAAAATTACCTAGCCTTGGTTTGATTCTTTAAATCAAAGGGCATGGAGGGATCTCCATCATCCTCCCCTTGTTAAAAAGATTTGTCCTCAAATCAATTTAGGTAATTACCTCCTCTTCTATATTCATTGTATGGCTGAAACAAAATCAACCATTCGAATAACTTGCCTTTGATCTTGGAGGCTCTCTTTTCTTCAAGTCCCTTGCTGATTTGGATGTTGTATATGGGGGACTCTTTGAACATGACATGAACCACTTCTTCATATGTGATGTAGATGTGGGTGGTAAGTGAACCAAATCAACTCAAACTCAAACTAAACAAGAATCAACCAAAGAAAAGTGAATATGGTGGAAGATAGTTGGAGATGGTTTGAAGAATAATAACAAAAAGAACAAGGATAAACAAGACCTTGTAATTAAGATAATCCTTCACGGAGCCACTCAATGACTTGATCTTGGGCTAATTCTCTTGTCTTAACCAAGGAATCACTCCAATTGGAAAAGGAAGAGAACCTAAAACACCACTTGAATGAGCCAAATTCAAGATATAGAACTAGGAATTTTGAGACACAAATGAGAATCACTCTCAAAGGTGCTTGTATTACTTTGGAAATCTCTTACAATACTGAATGAATAGCTTCACACGCCCCTCCCCTTTTTATAGACTCAGCAAAAGACAATCAAAGGACTCAAATAACTCCTAACAATTTAAACTAGCTAATGAAAAGTCTAAGAAAAATGAAAAGACTCATCATAAAAGGGGTGGGGGAGGTTATGAGGAATATTCTAGGATTTTTGCAGCTGATTACATCAATCTAGAAGCATCTAAAACGTGCACAATATCAGCCACACAAATATATGTAACCTAAGACTCTCCATATTCCCAGCATTAATCCTTGCAACTGCCTCAACTTCAACAGAGCATAACTTCCAGAATACTCGGCC
The DNA here is from genome assembly GCA_029747015.1 of Carnegiea gigantea. Lineage (NCBI taxonomy): Eukaryota > Viridiplantae > Streptophyta > Magnoliopsida > Caryophyllales > Cactaceae > Carnegiea > Carnegiea gigantea. The sequence goes on from JAKOGI010001490.1 coordinate 120,986, forward strand.
ACATCACGCGTTCGTGGGCTTGTTAGAAAGCCCTGGAAGTCTATTTTCCAGAATGGGCTCATTTGCTCAATTTGGATAAGCGGGTTGAAAGTTATGGCCCAAACAATGCACCTATCTCAGACTGGACTGGATCAGCAAAACGTATCTTTGAGTGATATTTTGCCCAATCAAATGATGTCCAAATTAAATAAAATTGGGCTTATTTTAAAGATGACATCTTAAGCTTCAAAACCATGTGGAGCCTCAAGTTGTGGGTCCACGTTAGGTAGGCCAAAAGTGCACACAAAAATCGGGAAATTTCTGGATGAAGGCGGCACTACCTCTTCGGGCATGAACGCCAATTTCCGGCAAAGTTTGGCAACTTCCTTGACCTCTTGAAGCTTGAGTGAATCCTCCTTGGGCTGAGCTTGATGGTCCTTGGGCTTCTCACGATGGTCTCCATCATTCCCCCCGGGTAAGTGAAAGTTTGCCCTCAAACTAGGAAGGGGCTCATCATCGAAATAGGGGCTAAGATCGGAGACATTGAAGGTAGCCGAAACTCCATAATCTCCAGGTAGATCAACCTTGTATGCATTGGGCCCAACCTTCTCAAGGATTTCAAATGGACCATCGGAACGCGGCATCAACTTAGATTTTCTCTTTGAAGGGAAACGCTCCTTCCTCATGTGAATCCATACCAAATCTCCTGGTTGAAAATGTACCTCCTTGCGATGCTTGTTGGCGCTTTGCATGGCTCTTTCATTAGCCTTGGCAATGTTATCTCTAACTCTTGCATGAAGATCTTGGATCTCCTTGGCTCTTTTTTCAGCTTCCCAACTAAATTTTGTGGGAGTTGGAATGGGAACAAGATCCAAGGGACTCTTGGGATTGTAGCCATACACAACTTGAAATGGAGAGAGTTGGGTGGACTTGCTAGGCACTCGATTGAATGCAAACTCGGCATGTGGTAGCAACTCATCCCAATTCTTCAAATGCTTCTTCACTAGGACTCGAAGTAAGGTACCCAAAGTCCTATTAGTGACTTCAGTTTGGCCATCAGTTTGGGGATGACAAGTAGTGCTAAACTTGAGTTGAGTACCCAATTTGCGCCATAGAGTTAGCCAAAAATGACTAAGAAACTTGGAGTCACGATCGGATACCATGCTCTTTGGAATGCCATGTAGTCTCACAATCTCCTTGAAGTAAAGATTAGCCACTTGAGTAGCATCATTAGTGGTGTGGCAAGGGATGAAATGCGCCATCTTGGAGAATCGATCCACAACCACCATAATGGAGTCTTTGTTCCTTTGGGTTCTAGGCAAACCCGTGATAAAATCCAGGCTAATATCTTCCCAAGGGGCTTGAGGAATGGGGAGTGGAGAATACAATCCTTGGGGCAAAGAATGGCTCTTAGCCATTTGACAAGTAGAACATCTTTTGATGAAATGCTCTACATCTCTTGACATCTTAGGCCAATAGTAGTGTTCCTTCAACATTGATCTAGTCTTCTCACACCAAAATGGCCAGCTAGGGCTCCTCCATGCAGCTCTTGGATAAGCAGTTCACGAAATCCACATTGAGGTATACAAAGGCGTGAACCTTTGAATAGGAACCCATCTTCTAAGTGGAACAACCCATGGGGGTGTTTAAGACACTTCTCAAAAATGTCCTTGAAATCATCATCTTTTGGGTACAAATCTTTAACAACTTCAAACCCAAGTACTTTAGTACTCAAAGTGGAGAGTAATAAGTACCTTCTTGACAATGCATCAGCTCCTTTGTTGAGAGTACCCGCCTTATGTTGGATAGTGAAGTGGAAGGACTGAAGATACTCTACCCATTTAGCATGTCTAGGGTTGAGCTTGTGTTGTCCTTGAATGTATTTGAGAGCTTCATGGTCGGAATGAAGGATGAACTCACCTCCAACTAAGTAATGACGCCAATGCTCCAATGCTCTAATGATTGCATAAAACTCCTTGTCATAGGTGGAGTACTTCTTCTTGGCATCGTTGAGCTTCTCACTAAAAAGGCAATGGGTCTCTTCTCTTGAGATAGGACAGCTCCAATTCCTACCCCGGATGCATCACATTCTACTTCAAAGACTTTGGTAAAGTCGGGCAAGGCTAGAACGGGGGAACTAGTGAGCTTCTTCTTGATCTCTTCAAAGGCTTGTTGTGCTTGCTCATTCCATGAAACCTCTTTGCCTTTAATTACCTCGGTCATAGGAGCCATAATTGTGATGAAATTTCTAATGAACCTCCGGTAAAATGAGGCTAGGCCATGAAAACTCCTTACTTGAGTGATGGATGTAGGAGTTGGCCACTCTTGAATAGCCTTGATCTTGCTTTCATCAACTTGGAGGCCTTGGGCGGAAACAATGAAACCCAAGAATACCACTTGAGGAGTGAAGAAAAAGCATTTCTCCATATTGCCATAAAGTTGTTCTTGTGAAAGAATCTCCAAAAATTGTTGCAAATGCTTGGCATGCTCCTCCTCGGTCTTGCTATAGACCAAGATATCATCAAAGTAAACAACAACACAAGTTCCAATGAGGGGCTTGAGAACTTGGTTCATGAGTCTCATAAAAGTGCTCGGGGCATTAGTAAGCCCGAATGGCATTACAAGCCACTCATATAAACCTCCTTTAGTCTTAAAGGCGGTTTTCCATTCATCACCTTCAAAAATACGAATCTGATAATAGCCACTTCTAAGATCAATCTTAGAAAAGATAGCGGCTCCATGTAATTCATCCAATAGATCTTCCAATCGGGGAATAGGAAACCGGTACTTGATAGTGATCTTGTTTATTGCCCGGCTATCAACACACATACGCATGCTACCATCCTTCTTAGGAACAAGGAGGGCGGGCACGGCACATGGGCTTAGACTTTCCCGAATTAAACCCTTGGACAAGAGATCATCCACTTGTCTTTGGATTTCTTGTGTTTCGCTTGGAGACATCCGGTATGCCGGCTTGTTTGGAAGTACGGATCCGGGAAAGAGGTCTATCTTGTGTTGGATAGATCTTGGAGGGGGAAGGCCATGTGGAATTTCTTGTGGAAAAACATGGTGATAGGCTTGTAGAAGAGGGGTGAGTAGTGGATGTGAGGGAGATGATGGCTTAGACTCTTCTTGTAAAAGTATCAAGTCTTTAAAAGACTCATACTCATGGTGCTCAGATTTGAGAAGAGTAGTAAAGAAGACTTCCAAATGAGGATTGTCTTTTGGCTTAGAGGGGGAAGGACTTTTGAGAGGGGTAAGAGTGATTTTCTTACGGTCCTTGAGAAAAGAGTAAGTGTTCATCCGGCCATCATGGATGACACTTCTATCAAAAAGCCATGGTCTACTCAATAATATATGGCAAGCATCTATGGGGACTATATCACACCAAATCTCATCTTTATAGTTTTTCCCAATTGAAAAAGAAACAAGACAACGGTGAGTAATTTGCAAACCTTTGCCTTGATTCAACCATTGTATGGTGTGGGGATTTGGACGAGGAGAGACTTGCAGCTTGAGTTTGTCCACCATAGTCTTTGAGGCAACGTTAGCACAACTACCTCCATCAATGATAAGGGAACAAACCTTGTCTCCTACGGTACACCTGGTGTGAAAAATGGCTTCTCTTTACTCCATGTCCTTTTGAGTGGCAATTCCACTCAAGGCCCGGCGGATAACAAGCAACTCTCCTTCATCGGGGCCTTCCTCAACTTCTTCCAAGCTTCCTTCTTCAAAGTGCTCTCCTTCTTCTTCATCATAGGCATGTTCATCACATGCTTCTTGGTACTCCGCTAGGGAAACAATCCTCCTGTTTGGACACTCAGATGCATAGTGTCCCATGCCTTGACACCGAAAGCAACGAACGTTGTCCTTTGATTTGGGCTCTTGTGTGGAGGGTTTTGGAGGGGTTGGAGTGGTGTTTTTGCTTTGTGGAGGTGGGGGATTTTGTGGACGAGGAGGGTAGTACGGAGGCTTTTGTGTGGGGTAAGGACGAGAGAGAGGCTTGGAAAGGACACTCTTTCCCTTTGATTTCTTTTGTTGCTCAACCTTGTAGGCTAGAGAACTCAAGTCATCTAGGGATGAATAGGGTTGCAACTCAATTACATGAGCAACGGACTCATCAAGACCGGTCAAGTATCTTACCAAGGTTTGTGAGTCGTCTTCTCTCAAATCGCATTTGAGTAGGAGTTGTTCAAACTCCCGAGTGTATTCTTCCACAATCTTGGATCCTTGCTTGAGTCGATGGAGCTTGAGATAATTGTCTTGCACATAGTGAGAGGGAAGAAACTTGGCCTTGAGTTTTTCTTTCATTTTGGCCCAAGTTCTGATTTTCCCTTTCCCGTTTCTTGCTCTTTTCGCTCCAAGGTTAGCCCACCAGATTGAAGCATCTTTTCTGAGTTTAAGGGCTACAAGCTTTACCTTCTTATCTTCCGGGATGTCCTCATATTCAAAGATCCTCTCAATGGTGTGCAACCAATCGAGAAATAAGTCCGGATCAAGTTGGCCTTCAAATTCGGGGATGTCAATTCGGACACCACCAATATTTTCTCCTTGCCTTCGTCTCCTTGGGGGTTCCTCATCACTTGAATTGGCATGGGAGTGATGGACTTCCTCTTCAGATTCAACCACCGGTTCATGAGGATGAGAGGGAGTGGGGCTATGAACCCACCTTCGTTTTTCCTCCAAAAGTTGCCCAAGTTGAGTTCGAAGATAGGTGACTTGCGCTTCTAACTCTTCCACACGTGCTTGGTCGCTTCTTGTGGACTTTGTAAACATGTTGGAGATGCTTTGAAGGAAGAATAGGCAGCAGGGAAAGTGGCACAGTCGTGCAAGGGGGCACGGGCAGGCCGTGCTATGCTTCGACTTGAAGAAATGCAGAAAATTACCGTGGCACGGTCGTGCTTGGTGGCACGTGGGCACCATGCTGCGTCTCGGCTTGCAGATTTCTAGAAAATGAATATGGCACGGTCGTGTGGTATGGCACGGGGGCACCGTGCTGCTTCTCTGGTCTTCGAGACTGGGTTTACCGGTTTGTGCCTCTTTTTTTTTTTGTCTTTTTTTTTGGTATGTTTGTCTTTTTGGGATGTATGTGGGTGTGATGTGGGTCACTTAAGAACCTTGGCTCTGATACCAATTGATGTATATGTGGGTGGTAAGTGAACCAAATCAACTCAAACTCAAACTAAACAAGAATCAACCAAAGAATAGTGAATATGGTGGAAGATAGTTTGAGATGGTTTGAAGAATAATAACAAAAAGAACAAGGATAAACAAGACCTTTGTAATTAAGATAATCCTTCACGGAGCCACTCAATGACTTGATCTTGGGCTAATTCTCTTGTCTTAACCAAGGAATCACTCCAATTGGAAAAGGAAGAGAACTTAGAACACCACTTGAATGAGCCAAATTCAAGATATAGAACTAGGAATTTTTGAGACACAAATGAGAATCACTCTCAAAGGTGCTTGTATTACTTTGGAAATCTCTTACAACGCTGAATGATTAGCTTCACATGCCCCTCCCCTTTTATAGACTCAGCAAAAGACAATCAAAAGACTCAAAAAACTCCTAACAATTAAAACTAGCTAATGAAAAGTCTAAGAAAAATGAAAAGACACATCATAAAAGGGGGTGGGGGAGGTTACAAGGAATATTCTAGGATTGTTGCAGCTGATTACATCAATCTAGAAGCATCTAAAACGTGCACAATATCAGCCACACAAGTATATGTAACCGAAGACTCTTCATATTCCCAGCATTAATTCTTGCAACTGCCTCAACTTCAACAGAGCATAACTTCCAGAATACTCGGCCCAATCACGCGTTCTTGGGCTTGTTAGAAAGCCCTGGAAGTCTATTTTCCAGAATGGGGTCATTTGCTCAATTTGGATAAGCGGTTTGAAAGTTATGGCCCAAACAATGCACCTATCTCAGACTGGACTGGATCAGCATAACGTATCTTTGAGGGATATTTTGCCCAATCAAATGATGTCCAAATTAAACAAACTTGGGCTTATTTGAAAGATGAAATCTTAAACTTAAAAACCATGTGGAGCCTCAAGTTGTGGGACCACTTTAGGTAGGTCAAAAGTGCACACAAAAATCGGGAAATTTCTGGATGAAGGCGGCACTACCTCTTCGAGCATGAACGCCAATTTCCGGCAAAGTTTGGCAACTTCCTTGACCTCTTGAAGCTTGAGTGAATCCTCCTTGGGCTGAGCTTGATGGTCCTTGGGCTTCTCACGATGGTCTCCATCAATATGCTCTTAATTCAAGATTAGGAGTTGTAAGTAATGGCCTTGAATGCTTTTGACAGAAGGTTTGTTTGAGTGCTTTAGGTGGGGGTGGAGTGGGTGAAAGTTTTGATGGTTCACCAAAAGGAATGAAAAGATGGTTATGATGGTTCTTGTCTTTTGGTGGATGGTGGATGACTAAGGTGAGTATTTCACCTTCTTCCGCCTCAAGCTTTTTCTCTTCAAATGTATTCCCATCTTTCTCTTCTCGATCCTCCTTTTCTTCCTCCTTGATTTCCTCTTGTTCATCTTCATGCTCATCAAACTTAGGAGGTAAGTTGATGGTAACCTCATTAACTTTGTGACTTTGATCTATCTCTGGTGAAACAAAGGGCTGATTGGATTTTCTTCTTTCTTCAAACCAGAGGGTGAGTAGATCAAGTTCTCTTTCTTGCTGTTGCATTTCCCAGTTTATTTCTTGTGTTCTGAGGTCAAATGCTTCAAGCTCTTTTTGTAGTTTGAGGATTTTTCTAAGGGACATATCTTTCCCAATTCTCATTGCGAAAGTGGGTGTTTTGAGGGAATGAATTTGGATTTGTGTTTTGAGGAGCTTTGGGCGTGTGGATGGCGTGGGTTTCAGGCCAAGTTCTGAACTTGCTCTGATACCAAATATGATGTACCTGCCGATGGTTCAAGCTAAAACTCAAATTAAGAGTGAAACCTTACAAACCAAAGGTAGATACAATCAAGGGAAAACCAAGGAAAGTGGACACATAATATGATGGTTGTGAAGCATCAAACATGTGAGGGAGGAATGGAACTTAGAATCAAGGGATTCTAAGTAAAAATCAAAAGGGAACTTTGAGATATCTTCAAGGGGATTGTGTTGGACATATGAAGGGTAGAAGATAACCAAGCTAAACACGAAGCAAACAAGAAAAAAACCACACGGCAAGGGTGGCACGGTCGTGCACTTAGGCACGGTATGGCCGTGCCATATCACTGCCAAGCATGGCCGGTTTTGTGGTGTTTCACGGTTTGAGTTTGGCTTTGTGTTTGTGTGGAAAGCTAAGCCAAAGGGGCTATCCTTAGCCTTGCATCAGCATGGTAATGGATGAATGAAGGTTTGTAAATGTATGGAATGAAGGAGAATTAAAGATAAGAATTCGCTAACTCCAAATTAAAGCTAGCAAAACTCACTTTAGCTCTCTTTGAATCCTTGAGTATAACACCAAATGAGATAGAACTAAACTTGAAGAATGGATACAGAAACACCACCAAACTCAAGTTTAGGGCCCTTAAACTATGATTAAGATACAGATATCACCAATCAAGTTTAAGACTACACTTGAACACCACCTTAATCGGCCAAAATTAAGGATAAGCAAGCTAAGTGTTTGGAGTGTGCCTAAGCACCGAAAGCACAATGCTCTCAACTTTGAGTTTGATTCAAATCTGGTATATTACAAGGGGGGGCTGTGTGCCTTTAAATAAGCAAACTAGCAGCCATACAAGCACACACCTCACCTTTCCCTCCTAAGGAGGAAAGCTATTAAGAGCAAAACAAGCTGATTTGTGCTAATCTAAAATACATGCTTGCTTAAACTAGTCTAACACATTTGAAACAACAAGGAAAGCAAGACTAATAGTTATTACAACTTTAATTGACTTGTACTTAAGCCCAAGCAGCTGGAAACTCAGCAAGAATGCACATGCTTCAGCCGAAAAGCACAAGCCACTTTACGGCTGGCCAATGGGAAGCAAGGAACATCTTTCTTTGTCTCTCTTCTCTTATTGGCTGTTCTTTTCAAGGTAGCAGCTGCTCATTGAAGCCTTGGGACGTGTGCCCAGCCTTGGAGGACGTGCCATATCAGCTGAAGTGAAGCAAACCCACCGGTGAGGGCAAAAACAAACCGGATTGTCAAACCGGGTTCTTTGGACAGAAACTGACCGGTTTTGTGACTGAGTTTAACCCTAGCAAAAGTGAGTATGATTCTGTTTTTAGACCATGGGAGGAAAGTTTAGGATGTGTATAATCCCCCCCAACCAAGAAATTAAGGTTAAACAAAGTTTAAGTGGGGCCTTCAAGCTAAAACATTAAACCGTGCAGATTAGGTGCTAATCTGGCCGGTTTGGCAAAACATCTTGTTCTCCCTTTCTTCGAGTGGAATGATGGAAAAGTAATGCTGGGGCTTGAAAGGGGACATCTTGAGGATTCTAAGAAGGTAAAAATCCAAGATTTAAACCACCATTAAGCTTGTCTAAATACATACCCAAAAACCGGGTACAATCTGTCTGAACTGGCAGTTTGTATAGCTTGGGTTTATTAGCCAATTTGAGAGGGCAAATGAAGTCCAAATGGGATGAAACTTTTTTTGTTGCAAAGCTGACTTCTTGAACTTTAATCCCAATGCAAAATATTGGACTTAAACCTTAAAGGGTTTGACGTAATTAACCTCTCGAAAACCGGGTTTGCTGTGAAAACAAACCTGACCTGCTGTTTTAGGTCCTTAAACAAAACTAGGATGAATCATTCATCCTTTAATCACCAAAATAAAATTACCTAGCCTTGATTTGATTCTTTAAATCAAAGGGCATGGAGGGATCTCCATCAGTTTTTCATGGTCACTTGATAATATTTTTAAAGTACTTTCAAACCATAAAAGTTTCAAACCAAGTAGAGGAGAAATGGGCCACCAAATAGCCTCTTGTTTCAGCCACGCCCAGTTCAGCGCCAGGATGTAGCAGTTGACTTTGCTTGAGGTTTTGAGGTATCAAATGATCTCCGAATGACTTGCAAGAGGTCTTGATGGAAAGAGCACATCTTGAACTTAAAATTAGGCTTCTTGCAACCCCATTTTAGCCTTGGAAAGGTTAGGAAATAACGTGCACAAAACCGGGTTTGTGCACGCCTGAAATTCCAGTTTTGACAAAAAAAATTCCCTTGCTCTCCAAGGCTGATGATGGAGACCATCCCACCAAACCTTCAAAAGCCATTTCCAATGATCCATCCCCCGCTAGGGAGTCCAAGAAGGCCAAAGGAGTTCATGCCATAGTCAGAAAATGTATGCACAAAGAAGAAAGTGAGCTGCCCAGTTCATACCGTTTCTGACCCGGTTTTGTTTCTCTGTTGGAGCAAAATGCAGAGGGGGAAATTTTCTGCACGCACCACCCCCTTAAAGCTTAAGATCTTAGCTTTCCAACAAGACCTTTTGCAAGGCATTTGGAGTCCATTTGGTCAGTCAACCAAGCCAAAACCTGAGACCGCGCACTGCAGGGCGCAATCCAGCACAGTCCGAAATAAGGCCCTAGTTGGTTGACTTCCTCAACTCCAACTTTTGTCAAATTTTGCAGTATGAAAGGGGACATAAATAATTATCAGATCATGGGTTCAAATCCCATCCAAAGCACCCCCTTGTGTTGGTATTAACCAGCCAAAAGGACACAAAAATCATCCTTTTACCCGGTTCTTCCCAAACCGGTACAAGGTCTGATTTTCTTGGGTTGTGCTTGTCCCCTTGCCTCCCCACTTGCTGAATGAGTCATTTTGCTGCATTCAAGGATCCATGTAAGCTTGACACCTCATTTGGGAGGCATTATAACCCCTAATGAGGTAGATTAAGCTAGGTAGTGAGGTGTTTAGCTAGCATTGGTTGATTAGATGTGTAACTCTTCCCCAAATGTACCTAGCTATTGATTTTGCTGCTTGGAAGGGGAGGGGGTTCGGCCATCAAGCTTAAAAACCAGCTTGAGCCTCACTTTGAACCAACTTGAATGAAATGCAATTGTGAGTTCTCAAACTCTCTCCACAAAATTCCTAGTGTTGTATCTTGAGCTTGGCAACTCAAGTGGGTCTCTAGGTCTCTTTCTCTCAACTAGAAGGTGATTAAATTCTGTAACTAGTTGATATAAAGAGATTGCCCAAGTGTTCTCCAAGGGTGGCTCCTAGGATTATCCCTTGAAAGGCCACTTGATTATCCCAAACTCTTGATTTTCCTATCTGTTGTGGTTTTCCTTCTCCTTGTGCCAAGCAATCCACTTTGAAGTAAGTTGTGAGTGGTTCTTCTCCCTTACAACCTTCCATCAGCTGATTTCTTGCACTTTGGACATGAGACTTGGACTTTTTGGGCTTCCTTGATGGCCTTGGATCACGATAGGAGATGGGCCTCCATCATCCTTGATGTATATGTGGGTGGTAAGTGAACCAAATCAAACTCAAATAAACCCAAATAAGAATTGAACCAAAGTAAAGAGAAAATGGAAGGTTGATTGAGGTGGAATGAAAATAATAGCAAAACAGAACAAAGGATAAACAAGACCTTGCACTTGAGATAATCCTTCGCGGAGCCACTCAAGGACTTGATCTTGGGCAAATCCTCTCGTCTTCACCAAGGAATCACTCCAATTGGAAAAGAAAAGAGAACCTAGAACACCACTTGAACTTGCCAAAATTCAAGATATAGAACTAGGGATTTGGAATACTTTTGAGAATCACACTCAAAGGTAATTGTATTTCACTTGGGAAAGCTTACAACTCTGAATTCAAATGCAACTACATAACCCACCTATTTATAGGCTAAACAAAGATAACCAAAAGACTTAAAAACTCCTAGCAATTAAAACTAGAAAATTAAAAAGACTTAGGAAAAATAAAAAGACACAACTTAAAGGAATGGGGGAGGTTACAATGAACATTCTAGACTTCCTATCAGCTGAAGAAATCCATCCAAGTCGTGCATGATGTCAGCAAGGTGATGTCATGTAACCTATGTCTCTTCACTTGCCCAGCATTAACTCCATGCAGCAGCCTTCACTTCAACTGAGCATTTCTCTCAGCTCACACGTCCAAATAAGGTGATTCTGGGCTTATTGGAAAGCCCTGGAACTCTAGTTTCCAGAACGGGCTCATTTGCTCAATTTGGATAAGTAGATCGAAAGTTATGGTCCGAACATTACACCAATACCAGAACTGGACTGGAGCAGGACATGTCTTCTTTGAGTAATATTTAGCCCAACCAAACGACGTCCAAATTAAACATAATTGGGCTTGTTTGAAAGCTGAGATCTTAAACTTCAAAACCATGTGGAGCCTCAAGTTGTGGGAATCGGGCACCAATTCTTCCGGAAGGAATATGAGTTTTATCCAGATTTTCGCCACTTGCTTGACTTCTTCATGGTGTCTAAAGTCCTTGAACTCACATAATAAGAGAAAATATGAGAGTTCCCATGCACGCTCTTGTTTAACACTTTTCTTCTTGGAAGTTGACCTTAAATAAAAATGATGCATATGGGAATATGCATCATACTCCCCGGGTGGTTTTGAGTTTGTCCTCAAACTCAAAGGGTTAGCAAGCCTCTCAAGAAAGGGGTCACGCTCACAATATGGGAGCTTTTGGGGAAGGAGGTCACAGGGCATCACCTCTAGAGAGATATAGAAGAGGGTGAGGGGAGGATGATAAAACGGGTCATACCTGGTGAGGAGAAGAGGCGGAAGTGAGAAATCTTCTTTGGGGACAAGGGTTTGGGAAGGATGAATGAGGGTTAAGGCTTGTCGGTCCTTTTGTGGTTTGAGGGGTTGGGAAGGTTGAATGGGGGTTAAGGTGAATTCTTCTTGGGTCAAGAGTTGCTCAACTTCTTCAATAACCCCACATGCCTCCAACTCGGGTGCTTGGAGTTCGGTAGGGCGTACTTCTTGAATCAAGAGTTGTTCAAACTCTTCAGCAACCCTACATGGCTTCATCACTTCAAGGTCTTTAACTACATGCTCTTCAATTCTTGGGGTTATGCTCAAATTCACCTCATTATCTTCTTGGCACCCTTCTTGGGTGAAGGATTGCTCAATTTCTTGCACAATCTCTTCTTGCTTCAACTCGGATCTTTGGGCCTCAAGTTCAAAGGTCTCTTCATCACCACAGTCACCAAAAACAAGAGGTAGGTCAACTAGGCCCGACCCTTTTTCTCCAAGGATCTCTTCATCTTTGTTGGAGTTAAATTTCTCAAAGGAAACAAATGGATGCTTGTGTAAGTAAGAGGTTGGAGCGAAAGTATCCATTAATTTACCTCTTAACTTAACCCATGTTGTGATCTTACTTTTTCCTCTCTTCTTCCTCTTATACTTGTACTTTTCCCACCATTCAAGCGCATGGCCTCGGAGCTTCTTGATAACCACCTTAAACTTCTCTTGCTCGTCAATATTGTAGCGAGTGAAAACTTGATCCACTTTGGAAATCCAGTAAGGGAAATCTTCTTTTTGGCCACGAAACTTTGGAGTTTCAAGGATGACCATCTCCTTTTCAATCAAAGCAATCTCTTTTCGTAAGTTCCCAAGAGAAATCATGATGGATGAATGCTTAAGGGTTCTTTGTGGATTATATGTTTAGGCTAGAAAAAGGCTGTTTTGGAGAAGAGGAGGGAGGGCACGGTCGTGCAATGGGGCACTGGGGAACCGTGCTATGCTTCGACTTGAGGAAATGCAGAAAAGTAGGGTGGCACGGTCGTGCTGGTAGGCACGGGGGACCGTGCTGCGTCTCGACTTGAAGATTTCTGGAAAATGAATATGGCACGGTCGTGTGGTATGGCACGGGGGCACCGTGTGAACTTTCTGGCCTGTGGACACTGGATGTTCACGGTTTTTTTGTTTTTTTTTTTTTTTGTGTATTTGGGTGTGATGTGGGTCACTTTAAAACCTTGGCTCTGATACCAATTGATGTATATGTGGGTGGTAAGTGAACCAAATCAAACTCAAATAAACCCAAATAAGAATTGAACCAAAGTAAAGAGAAAATGGAAGGTTGATTGAGGTGGAATGAAAATAATAGCAAAACAGAACAAAGGATAAACAAGACCTTGCACTTGAGATAATCCTTCGCGGAGCCACTCAAGGACTTGATCTTGGGAAAATCCTCTCGTCTTCACCAAGGAATCACTCCAATTGGAAAAGAAAAGAGAACCTAGAACACCACTTGAACTTGCCAAAATTCAAGATATAGAACTAGGGATTTGGAATACTTTTGAGAATCACACTCAAAGGTAATTGTATTTCACTTGGGAAAGCTTACAACTCTGAAATTCAAATGCAACTACATAACCCACCTATTTATAGGCTAAACAAAGATAACCAAAAGACTTAAAAACTCCTAGCAATTAAAACTAGAAAATTGAAAAGACTTAGGAAAAATAAAAAGACACAACTTAAAGGAATGGGGGAGGTTACAATGAACATTCTAGACTTCCTATCAGCTGAAGAAATCCATCCAAGTCGTGCATGATGTCAGCAAGGTGATGTCATGTAACCTATGTCTCTTCACTTGCCCAGCATTAACTCCATGCAGCAGCCTTCACTTGAACTGAGCATTTCTCTCAGCTCACACGTCCAAATAAGGTGATTCTAGGCTTGTTGGAAAGCCCTGGAACTCTAGTTTCCAGAATGGGCTCATTTGCTCAATTTGGATAAGTAGATCAAAAGTTATGGTCCGAACATTACACCAATATTAGAACTAGACTGGAGCAGGACATGTCTTCTTTGAGTAATATTTAGCCCAACCAAAAGACGTCCAAATTAAACATAATTGGGCTTGTTTGAAAGCTGAGATCTTAAACTTCAAAACCATGTGAAGCCTCAAGTTGTGGGAATCGGGCACCAATTCTTCCGGAAGGAATATGAGTTTTATCCAGATTTTCGCCACTTGCTTGACTTCTTCATGGTGTCTAAAGTCCTTGAACTCACATAATAAGAGAAAATATGAGAGTTTCCATGCACGCTCTTGTTTAACACTTTTCTTCTTGGAAGTTGACCTTAAATAAAAATGATGCATATGGGAATATGCATCAATCCTCCCCTTGTTGAAGAGAATTTGCCCTCAAATTGATAAGATGATCATCCTCCTCATAAGGGCTAAGGTCGGCTACATTGAAAGTGGCCGAAACTCCATACTCACCGGGCAAGTTTATCTTGTAAGCATTGTCATTGATGCGCTCTAGCACTTCAAAGGGGCCATCGGCTCTCGGCATCAATTTGCTCTTTCTCTTAGAAGGAAACCGTTCCTTCCTCAAATGAACCCATACCAAATCACCGGGGTGGAACACCATCTTCTTTCTATGCTTGTTGGCATGGTCCTTATAGGATGCATTCGTCTTCTCAATCTTGGCCCTCGCAGTTTCATGGAGTTTTTGAATCTCTTCAACTCGTTTGCTAGCCTCCACGTGAGGCTTCTCATTCATTTCTCTTGGAACAAGATCAAGGGGACTCAAAGGATCCAACCCATAAACTATCTTGAATGGAGATAGACCCGTGGCCTTGCTAGGTGACTTGTTGAAGGTGAACTCAGCTTGTGGCAAGGCTAAGTCCCAAGCTTTGATGTTGGACTTCACTAGCACTCTTAGGAGAGTTCCCAAAGTCCGGTTGGTGACTTCGGTTTGCCCATCCATTTGAGGGTGGCATGAAGTGCTATACTTGAGCTTGGTTCCCATCTTCTTCCATAGTGTCACCCAAAAACGGCTAAGGAACTTGGTATCCCTATCCGAAACAATGGATCTAGGAATGCCATGTAGCCTCATCACTTCCTTGAAGTATAATTCGGCAATGTGGGTGGCATCGTTGGTCTTGGTGCAAGGTATGAAATGGGCCATCTTAGAGAAACGATCAACAACCACGAAAATTAAATCCTTACCCCTTTGTGTCCTTGGAAGGCCAAGAACAAAATCCATGCTTACATCTTCCCAATGATGTTTGGGAATGGGTAAGGGCGAGTATAGGCCGTGGGGTAGGAGGTGGCTTTTGGCAACTTGGCAAGTTGCACACCTCTTTAACACATCTTGTACATCTTTGCTCATACTCGGCCAATAGTAATGTTCCCTTAGCATCATAAGGGTCTTGTTTTCTCCAAAGTGACCGGCTAGAGATCCACCATGGACCTCTCGTATGAGTAGCTCTCTTGTGCCACACTTAGGCACACACAATCTTGAACCTTTGAACAAAAACCCATCTTGGACAAGAAAGTCTCCTTTGGGGTGCCGAAGACACTCCTTGTAGAGCTCTCCCAATTCTTCATCATTCTCATAGAGGGACGTCAAGTGCTCAAAGCCAAGAATGCAAGCATCAAGTTGGAATAGAAGTAAATGCCTCCTCGACAAGGCATTGGCTCCTTGGTTGAGCTTCCCGGACTTGTGCTTGATGGTGAAGTTGAAAGATTGGAGGAACTCCACCCACTTGGCATGCCGTGAGTTAAGTATGTGTTGCCCTTGAATGTATTTCAAGGCTTCATGATCTGAGTGTGATGTATATGTGGGTGGTAAGTGAACCAAATCAAACTCAAACAAATTCTAAACAAGAATCAAACCAAAGAAAAGTGAATATGGAAGATAGATTGAGATGGATCGAAGAATAATAACAAAAGAAAAAACAAAGGATAAACAAGACCTTGCACTTGAGATAATCCTTCACGGAGCCACTCAAGGGCTTGATCTTGGGCAAATTCTCTTGTCTTTACCAAGGAATCACTCCAATTGGAAAAAGGAAGAGAACCTAGAACCCCACTTGAACTTGCCAAAATTCAAGATATAGAACTAGGGATTCGGAACACTTTTGAGAATCACACTCAAAGGTATTTGTATTTCACTTGGGAAAGCTTACAACTCTGAATTCAAATGCAACTACATAACCCACCTATTTATAGGCTAAACAAAGATAACCAAAAGACCTAAAAACTCCTAACAATTAAAACTAGAAAATTGAAAAGGCTTGGAAAATGGAAAAGACTCAACATAAAGGGGTGGGGGAGGTTACAAAGAATATTCTAGCCTTCCAATCAGATGAAAACATCCATCTAGAACACTCCAAGTCGTGCATGATGTCATCCACATGATGTCATGTAACCAAAGTCTCTTCATTTGCCCAGCATTTAATCCTTGCAGCAGCCTCCAATTCAACTGAGCATAACTCTCAGCACACACGTCCAATTTGGATAAGTAGATCAAAAGTTATGGTTTGAACATTACACCTATATCAGAACTGGACTGGAGCAGGACATGTCTTCTTTGAGTAATATTTAGCCCAACCAAACGACGTCCAAATTAAACATAATTGGGCTTGTTTGAAAGCTGAGATCTTAAACTTCAAAACCATGTGGAGCCTCAAGTTGTGGGACCACTTTAGTTAGGCCAAAAGTGCACACAAAAAAATCGGGAAATTTCGGGATGAAGGCGGCATTACCTCTTCGGGCATGAACGCCAATTTCCGGCAAAGTTTTGCAACTTCTTTGACTTCTTGAAGCTTGAGTGAGTCCTCCTTGGGCTGAGCTTGATGGTCCTTGGGCTTCTCATGATGGTCTCCATCATTGAAATGCAAGGTACTCTTGATCCCCATTTGGAAAACCCGTTTGAAAAAGGCACTTTGACGTTCAAATAGAACTCCATAAAGTGTCTTTTGTCATGAAATTCAAATATTGGAACCAAAGAGGAGCCTTGCCATGCATGAACTTGTTTGAAACTTACCTCCCTTGAAGTTGAGTTTAAAGAATGAAAATGATCCCCTTGAAAATATACATCAATCCCTCTCTCTTCGAAAAGAATTGTCCTCAATTCTTGTTGTGAATGAGGGCATTCTTCTTAACTCAAGAGTTCCTCAATTCCTTCGACAACCCCACATAGCTCCAAATCGGACATTTGGAGTTCTTCAATTTCAAGCTCATCAAATATTGGAGGTATGTCACAATTTATGATGCATATTTCCATATGCATCATTTTTATTCAAGACCAATTTCAAAGAAGAAAAGGGTCAAAGAAGATCATGCATGGAAATGTGCCTATTTGGTCTTCTTAAGTGAGTTCAAAGACTCGCGACACTATGGAGAGGTCAAAAAGAGGTTAAACTTTGCTAGAAATTTGGTGCCGAATTCATCCCTGCGGAACCCGATTTTTGTGACCATTTTTGGACAAGCTCAAGTGGACCCACAACTTGAGGGCCCATGTGCTTTTGAAGCTTAAGATGTCAGCTTTAAAATAAGCCCAATTTTATTTAATTTGGACATCATTTGATTGGGCAAAATATCACTCAAAGATACGTTGTGCTGATCCAGTCCAGTCTGAGATAGGTGCATTGTTTGGGCCATAACTTTCAAACCGCTTATCCAAATTGAGCAAATGAGCCCATTCTGGAAAATAGACTTCCAGGGCTTTCTAACAAGCCCAAGAACGCGTGATTTGGCCGAGTATTTTGGAAGTTATGCTCTGTTGAAGTTGAGGCAGTTGCAAGGATTAATGCTGGGAATATGAAGAGTCTTAGGTTACATATATTTGTGTGGCTGATATTGTGCACGTTTTAGATGCTTCTAGATTGATGTAATCAGCTGCAAAAATCCTAGAATATTCCTTGTAACCTCCCCCACCCCCTTTTATGATGTGTCTTTTCATTTTTCTTAGACTTTTCATTAGCTAGTTTTAATTGTTAGGAGTTATTTGAGTCTTTTGATTGTCTTTTGCTGAGTCTATAAAAGGGGAGGGGCATGTGAAGCTAATCATTCAGCATTGTAAGAAATTTCCAAAGCAATACAAGTACTTTGAGTGTGTTTCTCAAAAGTGCAACTAAATTCCTAGTTCTATATCTTGAATTGTGGCAAATTCAAGTGGTGTTCTAGGTTCTCTTCCTTTTCCAATTGGAGTGATTCCTTGGTTAAGACAAGAGAATTAGCCCAAGATCAAGTCATTGAGTGGCTCCGTGAAGGATTATCTTAATTACAAGGTCTTGTTTATCCTTGTTCTTTTTGTTATTATTCTTCAAACCATCTCAAACTATCTTCCACCATATTCACTTTTCTTTGGTTGATTCTTGTTTAGTTTGAGTTTGAGTTGATTTGGTTCACTTACCACCCACATCTACATCAATTGGTATCAGAGCCAAGGCTTTTAAGTGACCCACATCATACCCAAACACATCCCAAAAAGCCACAATACAAAAACAAAAAAAAAGAGGCACAAACCGGCAATCCGAAGTCTTGAAGACCAGAGAAGCAGCACGGTGCCCCCGTGCCACAACACACGACCGTGCCATATTCTTTTTCCAGGAATCTTCAAGTCGAGACGGAGCACGGTGCCCCCGTGCCGCCAAGCACGACCGTGCCACTCTACTTTTCTGCATTTTCTTCAGCCGAAGCATAGCACGGCCTGACCGTGCCCCCTTGCACGACCGTGCCACCTTTGCCACAGCCAACTTACGTTTCAAATCAATCCACGAAGAACCCTAGACCTCATCCTTCATGCCGTCTTCAAAGAACTTGGAGAAAGAACTAGCTCTTATTGATATTGGATATGCTTGCTTTGCAATTCCAAAATTTCATGGCGAAAAGGAAGAGTTCGCAGGTTGGTTATCTAAGGTGGAACGAGTTTTTGCTTGTTGTATCCTTAGTGACCAAGAGAAGTTCGAAGTGGTTATTTCAAGATTGAGAGGATGTGCACTTCAGTGGTGGAATAAATACAAGTTTGAGCGAAAAAAGAAAGGAAAAGAAAAGGTGAGAACTTGGAAGAAATTGAGTAGTAAGTTGAAGGGTTCCTTTTACCCATCCACTTACATGCCCATGGAAGAAAGTATCTCCGTTAAGCTCACGGGTTCATTCCCTTCCACCCCACAAAAAGAACCAACCCCACAAATGATCTTTCCCCCACAACCTAGGAGGTGTCTCAAGTGCCAAGGGCTTGGACACTTATCCACGGATTGCCCAAATAACGAGGTCATTACCTTGGAAGAAAGGAAAGCCGTGGAAGAAGAGAACGATCAGGAGGAAAGCCTTGAAGAAGAAATTGAACTCAAGGTGGAAAAAGAAGAAATACTTCCCTTAGAGAAGGTTTCTCAAAAGCCAAACAAAGATGAAGAGATCCTTGGAGAAAAAGCTTCAAGCCTAGTTGACCTACCTCTTGTTTTTGGTGACTGTGGTGATGAAGAGACCATTGAACTTGAGACCCAAAGATCCGAGTTGAAGCAAGAAGAGATTGTGCAAGAAATTGAGCAATCCTTCACCGAAGAAGGGTGCCAAGAAGATAATGAGGTGAATTTGAGCATAACCCCAAGAATTGAAGAGCATGTAGTTAAAGACCTTGAAGTGATGAAGCCATGTAGGGTTGCTGAAAAGTTTGAGCAACTCTTGACCCAAGAAGAATTCACCTTAACCCCCATTCAACCTTCCCAACCCTTCAAACCACAAAAGGACCGACAAGCCTTAACCCTCATTCATCCTTCCCAAACCCTTGCCCCCAAAGAAGATTTCCCACTTCCGCCTCTTCTCCTCACCAGATATGACCCGTTTTATCATCCTCCCCTCACCCTCTTCTATATCTCTCTAGAGGTGATGCCCTTTGACCACTTCCTACAAGAGCTCCCATTTCATAAGCATGCCTCCCTTCATGAGAAGCTTGCCAACCCTTTGAGTTTGAGGACAAACTCAAAACAACCCGGGGAGTATGATGCATATTTCCATATGCATCATTTTTATTCAAGTCCAATTTCAAAGAAGAAAAGGGTCAAAGAAGATCATGCATGGAAATGTGCCTATTTGGTCTTCTTAAGTGAGTTCAAAGACTCGCGACACTATGGAGAGGTCAAAAAGAGGTTAAACTTTGCTAGAAATTTGGTGCCGAATTCATCCCTGCGGAACCCGATTTTTGTGACCATTTTTTGGACAAGCTCAAGTGGACCCACAACTTGAGGGCCCATGTGCTTTTGAAGCTTAAGATGTCAGCTTTAAAATAAGCCCAATTTTATTTAATTTGGACATCATTTGATTGGGCAAAATATCACTCAAAGATACGTTGTGCTGATCCAGTCCAGTCTGAGATAGGTGCATTGTTTGGGCCATAACTTTCAAACCGCTTATCCAAATTGAGCAAATGAGCCCATTCTGGAAAATAGACTTCCAGGGCTTTCTAACAAGCCCAAGAACGCGTGATTTGGCCGAGTATTCTGGAAGTTATGCTCTGTTGAAGTTGAGGCAGTTGCAAGGATTAATGCTGGGAATATGAAGAGTCTTAGGTTACATATATTTGTGTGGCTGATATTGTGCACGTTTTAGATGCTTCTAGATTGATGTAATCAGCTGCAAAAATCCTAGAATATTCCTTGTAACCTCCCCCACCCCTTTTATGATGTGTCTTTTCATTTTTCTTAGACTTTTCATTAGCTAGTTTTAATTGTTAGGAGTTATTTGAGTCTTTTGATTGTCTTTTGCTGAGTCTATAAAAGGGGAGGGGCATGTGAAGCTAATCATTCAGCATTGTAAGAAATTTCCAAAGCAATACAAGTACTTTGAGTGTGTTTCTCAAAAGTGCAACTAAATTCCTAGTTCTATATCTTGAATTGTGGCAAATTCAAGTGGTGTTCTAGGTTCTCTTCCTTTTCCAATTGGAGTGATTCCTTGGTTAAGACAAGAGAATTAGCCCAAGATCAAGTCATTGAGTGGCTCCGTGAAGGATTATCTTAATTACAAGGTCTTGTTTATCCTTGTTCTTTTTGTTATTATTCTTCAAACCATCTCAAACTATCTTCCACCATATTCACTTTTCTTTGGTTGATTCTTGTTTAGTTTGAGTTTGAGTTGATTTGGTTCACTTACCACCCACATCTACATCAATTTACCTCATGGTTTTCATGAGATCCTTCTTTAAAGATCAAGGGTTCTCCATGTTCGCCTTCCTTATCTATCCCTCTTGGTTGTCCCTCACTTGTGTTTCCCATTTGTCCCCCCATGGTTATAAGTTTGGTTAGTTTAGGTTCTAATTGTGGGGATAATGGAACAATGAAATTGTCATAACAAGGATCAAAGTGAGCAACACATGCTATTCCCTTATCTAAATGGTGATCTAGCACAAGTGGCGAAAGGACATGAATAGTCTTCTTGTCCCTCAAGTTCAAAGGTCTCATCATCACCATAGTCATCAAAAATAGGAGGTAGGTCAACTAGGCTTGAAGCTTTTTCTCCAAGGATCTCTTCATCTTTGTTGGAGTTAAGTTTCTCCAAATAAAAGAAGGAAGTAGAGCTAGAGTTACAAGCACTCATGGGACTCCCCTTGTTGAAAGGGATGCCTTTAGAAGAGGAATTAAAGCCATTTCCCTCAAAGGTAAAAAAAGATGCTTCTGTAAGTAAGAGGTTGGAGCAAAAGCATACTTTAGTTTACCTCTCAACTTATCCCATGTTCTGATCTTACTTTTTCCTCTCTTCTTCCTCTTATACTTGTACTTTTCCCACCATTCAAGCGCATGGCCTCGGAGCTTCTTGATAACCACCTTAAACTTCTCTTGCTCGTCAATATTGTAGCGAGTGAAGACTTGATCCACTTTGGAAATCCAGTAAGGGAAATCTTCTTTTTGGCCACGGAACTTTGGAGTTTCAAGGATGATCATCTCCTTTTCAATCAAAGCAATCTCTTTTCTCAAGTTCCCAAGAGAAATCATGATGGATGAAAGCTTAAGGGTTCTTTGTGGGTTATGTATGTGTTTAGGCTAGAAAAAGGCTGTTTTGGAGAAGAGGAGGGAGGGCACAGTCGTGCAATGGGGCACTGGGGAACCGTGCTTGAGTGCTGTTTTGAAAATACTGAAAATCAAGGGTGGCACGGTCGTGCTAGGGAGCACGGTGTGGCCGTGCCAAATTGCTGCCCGCGGATGCTTGGGTTTTGCACGGTTTTGCTGGTTTGAGTTGTTTTTGTGTTTTTGTTTGGGAAATGTGTTTGGGCTGCAACCTTGGTCAAATGGCAACCTAGGCTCTGATACCAATTGATGTATATGTGGGTGGTAAGTGAACCAAATCAAACTCAAACAAATTCTAAACAAGAATCAAACCAAAGAAAAGTGAATATGGAAGATAGATTGAGATGGATCGAAGAATAATAACAAAAGAAAAAACAAAGGATAAACAAGACCTTACACTTGAGATAATCCTTCACGGAGCCACTCAAGGGCTTGATCTTGGGCAAATTCTCTTGTCTTTACCAAGGAATCACTCCAATTGGAAAAAGGAAGAGAACCTAGAACACCACTTGAACTTGCCAAAATTCAAGATATAGAACTAGGGATTCGGAACACTTTTGAGAATCACACTCAAAGGTATTTGTATTTCACTTGGGAAAGCTTACAACTCTGAATTCAAATGCAACTACATAACCCACCTATTTATAGGCTAAACAAAGATAACCAAAAGACTTAAAAACTCCTAACAATTAAAACTAAAAAATTGAAAAGGCTTGGAAAATGGAAAAGACTCAACATAAAGGGGTGGGGGAGTTACAAAGAATATTCTAGGCTTCCAATCAGCTGAAGACATCCATCTAGAACACTCCAAGTCGTGCATGATGTCATGTAACCAAAGTCTCTTCATTTGCCCAGCATTTAATCCTTGCAGCAGCCTCCAATTCAACTAAGCATAACTCTCAGCACACACGTCCAAATCAGGTGATTCTGGACTTGTTGGAAAGCCCTGGAAATATATTTTCCAGAATGGGCTAATTTGCTCAATTTGGATAAGTAGATCAAAAGTTATGGTCCGAACATTACACCTATATCAGAACTGGACTGGAGCAGGACATGTCTTCTTTGAGTAATATTTAGCCCAACCAAACGACGTCCAAATTAAACATAATTGGGCTTGTTTGAAAGCTGAGATCTTAAACTTCAAAACCATGTGGAGCCTCAAGTTGTGGGACCACTTTAGTTAGGCCAAAAGTGCACACAAAAAAAATCGGGAAATTTCGGGATGAAGGCGGCATTACCTCTTCGGGCATGAACGCCAATTTCCGGCAAAGTTTTGCAACTTCTTTGACTTCTTGAAGCTTGAGTGAGTCCTCCTTGGGCTGAGCTTGATGGTCCTTGGGCTTCTCATGATGGTCTCCATCATTGAAATGCAAGGTACTCTTGATCCCCATTTGGAAAACCCGTTTGAAAAAGGCACTTTGACGTTCAAATAGAACTCCATAAAGTGTCTTTTGTCATGAAATTCAAATATTGGAACCAAAGAGGAGCCTTGCCATGCATGAACTTGTTTGAAACTTACCTCCCTTGAAGTTGAGTTTAAAGAATGAAAATGATCCCCTTGAAAATATACATCAGAGTGCAAGATAAACTCACTAGCTACCAAGTAATGATTCCAATGCTCAAGGCACCTCACTATGGCATAAAACTCCTTATCATAGGTTGAGTATTTTCTCCTTGAGTCACAAAGCTTCTCACTAAAGAAGGCTAAGGGCCGCCCCTCTTGAGTGAGAACTCCTCCAATGCCAACTCCGGATGCATCACACTCTACTTCAAACACTTTATCAAAGCAAGGCGAAGCAAGAACTGGTGTTTGGGTGAGCTTGGACTTGATGGTTTCAAAGGCCTCTTGAGCCTTGGGAGTCCACTTGAATGTTGTGCCTTTGATAACTTCGGTCATAGGGGCCATAATTGTGCTAAAGTTCCTAATGAACCGCCTATAAAATGAGGCAAGCCCATGGAAACTTCGCTCATCATGGATGCTCTTTGGGATTGGCCAAGACCGAATCGCTTCCACTTTACTCTCATCAACCTTGATGCCTTCACTTGTGACAATGTAACCAAGGAAGGTTACCTCATGAGTGAAAAATGTACACTTCTTGAGGTTACCATAGAGCTTTTCCTTCTCTATAACCTTCATGACTTGGGTGAGATGTTGAAGGTGCTCTTCTTCATTCTTGCTATAGATGAGGATGTCATCAAAATACACCACAACAAACTTGCCAATGAAGGGCCGAAACACTTGGTTCATGAGCCGCATGAAGGTACTTGGAGCATTTGACAAACCGAATGGCATGACTAGCCACTCATACAAGCCTCCTTTGGTCTTGAAGGCCGTCTTCCACTCATCTCCTTCTCTAATGCGGATTTGATAGTAACCACTTCTCAAGTCCACTTTAGAGAACACTCTAGAACCATATAACTCATCAAGCATGTCTTCAAGGCGGGGAATTGGATATCTATACTTGATGGTTATTTTGTTGATTGCCCGACTATCAACACACATGCGCATACTCCCGTCTTTCTTGGGAACAAGGAGGGTCGGAACCGCACAAGGGCTCAAGCTCTCTCTAATCAACCCCTTATCCATAAGCTCATCAACTTGCCTTTGGATTTCCATGGTTTCCTTGGGGTTTGCTCGGTAAGCCGGTTTGTTTGGGAGGATGGAACCGGGTATGAGATCAATGTGGTGTTGGATAGTTCTTTGTGGAGGTAGGCCGGGAGGTATTTCTTCGGGAAAGACATGGCTAAAGCGTTCAAGGAGGGAAAGGGCTAAGGGATGTGACGGTGTGGGGGTTTCGGACTCCTCAAGGGTGGCTAGGATCCACTCCTTAAAAGCCTTGAATTCATGGTGAGAAGCCTTAAGGAGAGGCTCACTCACGGCTTAGGAGCATGTCCGAATGGTCATGGCTTGGTTGGGGCTTGTTTTTGTGGAGTTGGGAAGGGCTTAATGGGGCAAGGGTGATCTTTCTCCCATCCTTGTGGAAGGTGTAGGTGTTCAAATAGCCATCATGCACAACTTTCCGATCAAATAACCATGGTCTTCCCAACAAGCGGTGACATGCATCCATGGGGATGATATCACACCACAATTCATCATGGTAATGCTTGCCAATTAAAAGTGAAATCAAGCATCTTGAATTAACTTGCAACCCCTTACCTTGATTTAGCCATTAATGAGCCGAAGCTTGAAGACCAAGCTTCTCCACCATAGTCAATGATGCTACATTTGCACAACTCCCTCCATCAATGATGAGGGAACACACTTTGCCTTGAATGGTACATCTTGTATGAAAGATGTTCTCTCTTTGTTCCTCAAGTTCTCCTCTTTTGGTACTCAAGGCTCTCCTCAATACAAGTAGTTCTCCTTCATCCGCCTCTTCAATCACTTCCTCTTGTTCCTCCATGTAGTACACGCCTTCTCTTTCTTCCTCCTCTACTCCCTCTTCTTCCCGTTTCTCATCCCATTCGGCCAAGGTGATAACCCTCCTATTTGGACACTCCGAAGCAATGTGCCCAAGACCTTGACACTTGAAACATCTTCTTTGGTCATTTGGCTTGGGGTTGGGACGGTTTTGGGATGGAGGACTTTTTTGTGGAGCTTGGTTCTTTTGTGGAGGTGAGGGTGTAGAAACCGAAGGTTTAGGAGGTGGGTAAGAGCTCCCCTTGTTGAAAGGCTGGCTCTTGGGAAAGGGTTTGAGAGGTTCTCTTTTGTAGAGCTTGGATTTTCTTTGTTGTTCTACTTTGTGGGCTAAGACACACACCTCATCAAAAGTAGTGTATTGTTGCAATTCTACCACATGAGCATATCTAGGATCTAACCCTCCCAAATATCTCACTATGGTCTGTTCTTCGGGCTCTCTCAAATCCCACTTGATCAACAATTTTTCAAATTCCCTAGTATACTCCGCAACACTCATATTACCTTGGGTAAGGTTGTGAAGTTGGGAGTAATTATCTTGTAGGTAAGATGGGGGTAAGAAACGGGCTTTAAGTTTGGCTTTCATTTTCTCCCATGTTGGAATCCTTCCCTTCCCTTGCCTAGCCCTCTTAGCACAAAGGTTGGACCACCAAAGAGAAGCATATTTACGAAGTCTAAGGGCAACAAGTTTTACCTTATTTCCCTCCGAAATCTCCTTGTAATCAAAGATCCTCTCAACGGTTTGCAACCATTCTAAGAACTCATCGGGGTCTAGCTTCCCTTCAAACTCTGGAATTTCCACTCGGATGTCTTCATGGTGTGAGGTTGTTTTCCTTCCTCTTCTCATTCTTCCATAAGCCTCTTCTTCACTTGATGAGCTCAAGTGTGGGGCTTCTCTTGCTTCTGGCTCGGAGTCAGAGGAGTTAGAAGATCGGGAACTCCTAATCTCCTTGCGCTTTTGCTTCAAAGAATCTCCGAGTTGTCGCCTCAAATACTCATTTTGACCTTTGATCTCTTCATTTTGCAGCTTCAAGCCTCATAATTCCTCATGAGGGCCTCAAACCTCTCTTCCATGGTCATACTAGTAGTACTCACGTTGAAACAAGGTGGTACTTCCCGGGCTGAATGTGGCACGGGCGTGCTCTTAGACACGGGGTGACCGTGCTCAGGGTCTGGACGTGAGTGAAGTTGGGATGTGGCTGGGAAAGGGGTGGCACGGTCGTGCGACATGGCACGGGGTGACCGTGCTGAGGTTCTGGATGTGGGGGAAGATGAAATGTGGCTGGGAAAGGAGAGTGGCACGGTCGTGCTCCTTAGCACGGGGGGCCGTGCCGATCCTCTGGGCAGTGGAATCCTTGGAGCACGGTTTTGGTGTTTTGTGGGGGGAAATGTGTTTGGGTGTTTGGAAGGGTGTTGGGCAGCAAGCTTAGGCCTACGGAAGCCTTAGCTCTGATACCAAGTATGATGTATCCTCAAGGGGAAACCAAGAGGATGGGAAATGATGGAAGATGAGTGCAAAGAAATCAAGGCAACTTTGAATTCACAAACTCACCTTAGGTATGGATAGATAACCGGAACTAACACCCACCTTGGGTACAGAAACACCACCAAGGACGGATGTTAGTGCCCTTAACCACCTCTTGGATACAGAAACACCACCAAGAAAGAAGTTAAGACTCTTGCTAGATCACCACTCAACCCGGCCAAAGGAAGAGATAAGCTAGAAGAGAGTTTGAGAGTTCAAAAGAGCAAGGCTCAACTTCATTCAATGTTCAAGCATCCTATGGCCGGCCAAAGGGCCTTGGGGGGTTTTAATACAAAGCTTCAAGTACAAACATAGGCCTTAGGTTGCACTACAAGCTAAACTAGGCAAAAATACAAAGATCAAATCAAAGCATAAAAGGATAGATGCATCCTCTACTTGACACCTCTTCAATGCTAATCTTGAGGATGATGTGTCGGCTTAGGGGCTAATGGAAGCTTCCTTGGCAGCTTAGTACTCTTCATGATGACTCTTGCAAGTGGCTAAGCATGGATTAGAGCAAAAACACCTCACTCTTCTCTCCTTGTACCCGGCTGGCCATGGACTGGATTTTAGGGTGTTTTGTGCCTTGTTTTGGTGGTTAATAGCTCCTCATGTGTGTAATTTGGCTGAGGTTTTTCATGGTCACTTGATAATATTTTTAAAGTACTTTCAAACCATAAAAGTTTCAAACCAAGTAGAGGAGAAATGGGCCACCAAACAGCCTCTTGTTTCAGCCACGCCAGTTCAGCGCCAGGATGTAGCAGTTGACTTTGCTTGAGGTTTTGAGGTATCAAATGATCTCCAAATGACTTGCAAGAGGTCTTGATGGAAAGAGCACATCTTGAACTTAAAATTAGGCTTCTTGCAACCCCATTTTAGCCTTGGGAAGGTTAGGAAATAACGTGCACAAAATCGGGTTTGTGCACGCCTGAAATTCCAGTTTTGACAAAAAAATTCCCTTGCTCTCCTAGGCTGATTTCTTGCACTTTGGACATGAGACTTGGACTTTTTGCGCTTCCTTGATGGCCTTGGATCACGACAGGAGATGGGCCTCCATCATCTACGCTGCTAGTCCCCTACAATCAGAGACCCTAATCCTATCCCGCCACAACCTCCTATCCTGAGTCATGTCCTCCGTCAGACCGGCAACTCTCAAGTCCTCTCTAACCACTTCCTCTAGGCTTTTCCTCGGTCTACCCCTCCCTCTCTTTCCACCGGGGGGGACGATCAATTCGCACCTCCGCATTGGGGCGGCCATACTTCTCCTCTTTACCTGGCCAAACTATCTGAGTCTCAATTCCCTCATCTTCTCCTCTATGGGGGCCACTACAGCTAAGCTCCTGATTACTCCATTCCTAATTCTGTCCAATCTCGTAAAACCACACATCCACCTGATCATTCTCATCTCGGCTACCATCAACCTTTGGGTCTGCGTCTTCTTTAGAGGCTAACACTCCGATCCATATGGAACAGCCGGTCTAACTACCATTCGATAGACTTTGCCTTTCAATCCTAGGGGCACTTGCTTGTCACACAGTACCCCTGATGCTGACTTCCACTTTTGCCAACCTACTCTTATCCGCTGGCTAATATGATGTACCCATGAGAGACAATGAGAGTGAGAAAGTTCAAAGGCAATCCACTCCCAAGGAAGTCCAAGAAGCCACCCAAGTCATGAGAAAATTCATAGAAGATCAAGACTACTGCCCAGCAATTCTGATCAGCAAGCATAGCAACTTGGTGACCCTAATCACCTAGGCTAAAGGTGGTTTAGGCTTGTTTAATTGCCTTGGGTTTTAAGTTTAGGAAGTTAGCTTTCCAATAAAGTAAATTTCAAGTCATTTGGACTTCATTTGCCCATCCAACTCAGCCCTTGAAGTCAAGCTATCCAATCTGCCCAGAACATCCATTTCAGTACCCGGTTTTGATGCTCCATTTTCTCTATCATTAGATGAACTTTGGAACTATCAAATCCACTTTTTGAACTCCTTTTGAAGAGTACTGAAAGGCCAGCAAAAGAGTTGGAAGTCAAATCCTTGGTTGGGGTTTCAAAAGCAAGCAAGTTCCCTAGAGGTACAGGCTGATGGTAGCAGATATATCCTTGCCTTTTTTAGGGGGTAACTTTCCAACGGCTGGGATTTTGGAGCTGCAAGAGGCCTTTCTGGAAACTAGACTTCCAGAGCTTTCTCCCAGATTTTGAATCAACCCATTTGGAAAAGTATTTTGGAAGTTATGCTCATTTGAAGTTGGTGCTGCAGTTCTGAAAAGCACTGGCAGCTTTTACTTTTGCTTTTGTACTTGTTGCTTTTTGGTCCCCCCTTCCCCTTGTCCTTTTGGCCGGTTGTTTGGCCTTGGTTTACATGGGATTTTTGCTGATTGTAAGGCCTATAAGTAGGGGAAGAACCTCAGCATGTAAGGCAACTTATGAATGAATGCATTTGGGTTGAGTTTAAAACTCCCTTGTTTCTCTCTCTACTCTTGCTTATCACTGGCCTAGCTCCCTAGTGTGGTGTTCAAGGGTCCTTAAAGATCATTTGAGTGGTGATATCTTATCTCACTTGATCCTTAAGGAGGGCTCTAAGTGAACTTGGTGGTGATATCTTATCCAAGTAAGCTTAGTTTATCTCTTCATTTGTTGTTTGCAAACCCATCTTCTTTTCACTTCCATTTGCTTCACTACTTGAGATCCCTTCTTTGATCTTCATTTCAAGGTCTTAGAAGTGTGTCATAATATCCTCATCAATGTCCCCATTTTGCTGGATGATCGAGCCCAAATACTTAAATTTAGCGACTTTTGGTATCACCCTCCCATCCAGTGTGATTTCTCCCCTGTTTTCTATCCTACCACTAAAACAGCAATGGAGGTATTCCGTTTTTGATCTACTTAACCGAAAACCCCTAGCTTCCAGCGTATGCCTCCAACTCTCCAACCTATCATTCACCCCCTACCTGGTCACATCGATAAGAACGATGTCGTCTGCAAATAATATGCACCAAGGCACTGCGTCCCGGATTCCTCTAGTGAGTTCATCGAAAACTAAAGTGAAAAGAAACGGGCTTAGGGCGGAGCCCTGATGTAGGCCCATACTAACAGCGAAGTCCTTAGAGACCCCTCCTGGTGTCCTAACATGCATCAGCCCTCCCTCGTACATATCCTTAATTACTCGGATGTACGCGGGTGACACCCTTTTCTTTTCCAAACACCTCCACAAAACCTCTCTTGGGACTCGATCATACGCTTTCTCTAGGTCAATGAACACCATATGGAGATCCACCTTTTTATTCCTAAACAAGCCCATAAGCCCTCTGAGGAGGTGGATCGCCTCAGTGGTCGATCTGCCTGGCATGAAACCAAATTGGTTCTCTGAAATCTCTACAACCTCGCATAACCTTCTCTCAATCACCCTCTCCCATAGCTTCATAGTGTGGCTGAGCAGTTTAATACCCCTAAAGTTATTACAAACTTGGATATCCCCTTTGTTTTTGTACAGTGGGATGACTGTGCTGGCCCTCCACTCTCTGGGCATCTTGGCGGTCCTGTAAGTAACATTAAACAGCTCTGTGAGCCAATCTAGCCCTACCTCCCCCATAAACTTCCAAACTTCCACTGGAATCTGGTCTGGGCCCACTGCCTTCCCATTCGCCATCTTCTTCAAGGCCTCCCTAATCTCCTCCATTGCTATAAGGTCACCCGCTCGCTGATCGCTACACTCTCCACCCCTACTACAGTCGTCTCGCACTCCTTTCCCATTGAGAAGTTTAGCAAAGTACCTTTGCCATCTCTCTCTAATTTCATCATTCCCAGTCAGCACCTTACGTTCTTCGTCCTTTGTGCACCTTACCACTCCCAAATCTCTAGTCTTCCTTTCCCTCGCTATAGCCAGTTTGAAAACCTCCTTCTCCCCTTCCTTCGTCCCCAATCTATGGTACAGTCTATCAAAAGCCTGGCTCTTTGCTATTGCTACCGCCTTTCTGGCTACCTTTTTGGCCGCCTTGTATCCAATCATCTTTTGCTCCCTCTCTTCCTCCGAACTACTGCTTATAAACTCCGCAAAAGCCTCTTTTTTGGCCTTCACTTTCTCCTTCACCTCTTCGTTCCACCACCAGGTGCCCTCCGTCCTGTTCCCGCCTCCCCAGGAAAGACATAGGGTTTCCTTAGCCGACCTTCGGATGCAATCCGCCACAGCCTCCCACATCGAATCGGCGTCTTCTGCCCTCCTCCAAGCTCCCTCCTCGGCTATTCTTTCTGCTATTAACCCCGCCTTCTCCTTCGTGAGGGTCCACCACTTAATTCTGGGTTCTCCGACTCTCCTCTTCGTCCTCCTAGGATACTTGAACTCTGCATCGAGAACCAGCAACCTATGTTGAGTTCCCAGAAAATCGCTAGGAATCACTTTGCAGTCCTTACACGATCTCCGACTTTCCTTCCTCGTGAGGAAGTAGTCAATCTGGGTCTTGCAAGAGCTACTCTTGAAGGTCACTAGGTGATCCTCCTTTTTCTTGAAAAAGGAGTTGGCCACCAACAAATCAAAGGCCACCGCAAAATCTAACACAGAGACCCCTCCCGTGTTTCTCTCTCCGAAACCTAAATCCCCGTGAACCCCATCATAACCTGCTGCCTCCGCGCCAATATGGCCGTTAAAGTCTCCTCCTATGAACAATTTCTCGCCCCGGGGGACCTCTTGGGTGACCTCATCTAGATCCTCCAAAAAAAGCTTCTTAGTTTCCTCCGACAGGCCTACTTAGGGTGCATACACACTCACCACATTCACGAAAACTGAACCCACCAAAACTTTAATGGCCATAATCCGATCGCTCTTACGCCTCACTTCGACCACCTAGTCCGCCAAATCCTTCACGACCAGGATGCCAACTCCATTCTTCGCCTTGGTTGACCCCGAATACCAAAGTTTGTACCCATCAATCTCTCTAGCTTTAGCCCTAACCCACTTCGTCTCCTGGACACACGCTATACTAATCTTACGCCTACGCAAAGACTTAACTAATTCTATCGACTTACCCGTGAGAGAACCAATATTCCAGGATGCTAGGCGTACTTCCGCAGCCCTAAGTCCCTCCCAACCCCAAAACTCCCTGGAGGACAGGCTGAAACAGCTACATGGCTCGCCACAGGCGTAGACGCCTATAAAGCCCGCGAACACCCTAGAGGTCTACCAACTAATAACAAAATAATAATAATAATAATAACAAATAAATAATAATAGTAATAATAATAATAATAAACAAAAGTAACAATAATCTTGATAGAGACAACAGGAGGGGATGGGGACTACCAATTTATGCTTTACCCGCAAAATCATCACCCTAATCAACCCCACAAATCCCTAATAAATCCCTAATTTACACAAACCCACAGATCGTCAATTAGGGGAGGGGGGATTCAGCAACTTATCGAGCTTGTGGAGGCCTCCTTGTCGGCCGTAGAACAGCCGGAATCAAAATTTCTTACCAAAATCCCTCGTAGACAGATCCAAAAAACAATCACCCCAGAAGGAGAAAGTGACGGAGTAAAGAGCATCCAATAAAAGTGAGGGAAAGCCCCTTTCTTCTTCAACAGAGCACGAAGCTGGGGGTTCTGCACCCTAGCCCCCGCAACCCACACAAAGGGAGAGTAAGATGGGGGGACACTGCCACGTCGGAGGCTGACGAGTAGACTACCGTTGCCACCCACAGCCTCTTTCAAATCGGCCACCGGCGCGCCTCAGGGGGGCCAGAAACGTTGGTGGCAGAGCACAGCGGTGACTCGGTGGGGGCAAAGCAGAGGTGGCAGAGGCTGTTAAAGGAGTCTTGGATATAATCATGGAGCAACCAATTGAAGAACCAATGAGAAATAAGGAAGAAAAGGCAGAAGTGTTCTCATTGGCTAGCCGTAAAGCATAAAGGAACCAGTAGCTTTTCTTCATTTCTCTCACACTTAGCCAGCTACCTTCTTGCTTAATTGGTTTCTTAGCAATGAGTTAAGACTTTAATCATTTGTTTTACTAGACTTAAAGTTTGTAATTAGCTTAATCAAGGTTGTATTGCGCATAACTAGTTTTCAGTTTTAGTTAGGCTAGTTTCAAACTTGATTAAGAGGCTTCCTAAGCATGAACAAACCTCCTAATCCCCCTAGGTAGCCTTGTGAATGCCCTTAAAAGGCCGTGAAGGCTCATTTTGTAAGCATAACTTGATGAATTTTAAAAGAGAAGCTTGAGGGAAAACTGTTTTGTAAGGGTGGATTCTCTTGTGTTAAATTCCCAAATGCTGTTATCTCTAAGATAGTTCCTTAGAGTGGTGATCTCTTAGGTCCAAATCAAACTTCTTAGTGGTGCTTTTGCTGCATCTGATGAGCCTAGTTTTGATGAACTCTTGAGAAGTTTGGTGGTGGTGATATCCATATCTATCAATCCCTTTAAGTCTAACACTTAACTCTCCACATGTGGATTCATTTAGGTGAGTTACGTTCATATCTTTCACTTTTCTCTTCGGATTCACTTGTTTTCTTTCTAAAGTGAGTTTGGGTTTGTCCCTTGGTTGTATACTTTCATGGTTTAACTTATACTCTTGAATTGAGTTCAAGCATTTAACCCTTCAGAGATACATCAGTTTTGGCATCAGAGCAAGTTTCATCTTGGCCAGGTGTTCACCCCCCACATTCCCAAACAAATTCCAAACACATTCCACAAATCAGCCTAAACACATCGCCCAAACCAAACCCAGAACCTCCTACCATGTCCCTTAGAAAACTTCTCAAACTAAAAGCCTAATTTGATGTCTTTGATCTCAAGATGCAACAAAAGGATCTTGAGAGGCAACGAATAAAGCTCGAGTTGCAAGAAATAGACCCCAGGGTGCAATAATAGGGCTTTGATCTACCTCCTTATGGTTTAAAATGAGAAGGGAAGCCAAACAACCCTTTGTCTCACATAAAGTAGACAAAAGCCAATAAGGTAATAAGGTTAATAAAGTAAAAGAACAAGAGTTTAAGGAGGAAAAGGAGGAGGATGTTAAGGATGATCTTTGGAACACTCAAGAGGAGGTCATAGTGGAAGTTGATGAATGAGAAATGCTTTGTTTGGTAAGCACTTGGGATGATCCAAAAGAAGAAAAAGCTGAACAAAGGGAGGACATATCTCACTCCAAACCTACGGGTTAGGGTAACATATGTTCATGGATTATCAATGGAGAGAGTTGTTCACACAACCTAGCTTATCTCCATACTTTTGCCCAGCCACCTCTATACTCCTTCCCACCTCCACCATATAATCCCACAAACACACCACATCAATCCAACTCATTTTATTCCCTTTAGTAGACCATTACTTCAAGCTTCTAATTTTGAATCCCAAAGAGTCTAAAGCTTTTCTTCCAAGCCAGATTTTAACAAGATTCAAACCCATGTGAATCATGAGCAAAAAGGAACCTTTAAAAACAGGGAGGATTTATGATGCAAACCAAGAGCTAGAATAAGACCCTCACCCAAGAGCAGAGAAGAATTTACTATTCAGTCACCAATAGGGCCTATTCTGTGAGGCAATGCAACTCAGTTTGGAAGCCGCCTTAGGGAGATCTTTGCTTTGCTGGACACCTTAGCATCACTGCTAGCCAAGCCAAGTCTTTTGAGGCTCACACAGTAGCCTTAGTTCAGTTCCGTTTAATAAAGACAACCTGCAGTTGGCATGCTTGAGGCTAATTTGTGCTTACTTCTAGTAACTCAATCATGCCAAAGGAATTCAATCCCTTTTGATCAGTACCTAACTCATTTATCTGCTCACAATCAGCTCCTAAATGATAAAGGTTACTTGAATTTGTCCTGGGATTTAATCCAGGCAACAGCAGTCTAGCAACAGGTCAGCAGCAGCAGCTGCAGCAGTTTAAGGGAGAATTTTATCCCCTAATTAACAGCTCATTTTGGCAAATCTAAGGACTTGGAAATGTGTGTAAATATTTATCCAACAAGGTCCTAAAGTTGCAGATTTAGCTCCCTTGGCATTTGCTTTTATCCAGCTTCAGAATGCAAGAAATACTCTTTTGTTCCTTTGATTTTAGGGTGATGTACTTGCTGGCAGGCTTGATTAACTCGATGTAATCAGCTGCAAATCCCCACTCAAAGCCATCATTAGCAAGTACTTTAATGCTATTAAGGGTTGACACCTCAATCATGGAGATAAGCAAAGAGTTTGGGTATCAAGAATCCAGCCAGCTGCTGTTTTAGGCTAGTTTACGTCATTTTCTGTTTTCTTAATTTGGCCAGAATCAGTTGTGGCCATTGATCTCTTGATTTTAGCCAAGTATTTAAGGCTTGTCTTTAATTGTAACACGCAGATCATGTTGAATGAAATTCCCCTTTGTTGGTTTAAGCAAAATTCCTCTCAAATCTCTCTAACTTTAGCCTGTTCAGGTGGTGTCTGAGAGTGATTCTTTATCTAATCTCCTGGTGCATTCTGCTTTAAGGGATTGGTGGTGAATCTTTGCAGTTCTGGTTGGTGGATTTACTTCCTTCATACCAGATCATATCTTCCATGTTGAGTTGCTAGTTGTTGTTAAGTCAGGCTAGTAGTTTCAGCATACATCAGCTGGTATCAGAGCCCAACTTGATTCTTGGTGAGTTGCTTTTGTTACTCTTTGCTGCTTTCTCTCCTAGTTTTGTTCATTTGTTGTTCAAACACAAGACAAACTTGTTAGACCAAACACAAGTCCAGCCACAAAGAACCAAACTCCTCAAACAGCCACAACATTCTAATTTCCTTACCTAGCAGCATGGCAGAGAGGGAAAACACTTCCTCTCCACCTCAGCAACCTGTGAGAGTTCCTAGAGGTCTCTCTCTAGAATAGGCTCATGACCTTAGGAGAGATAGGGTTATTCCAAAAATGTAAGAAAGCATCAGAACCCTTACAACTCAGATTCAACAACTCATGAATCTACATAGAGGAAGAGAAAGGGAACCACCTTAAGACCCTCCTGGCGGTTTTGATGCCCCTCCTGATTCTCAATATGGCAGTGAAACTTCCTGATGTTCCTGCCGAGGGTCTAAGCTAGAACTCAAATTAAGAGTGAAAGCTTAAAACCAAGAGAGAATACAATCAAGGAAAAAAAAAACAAGGAAAGTGGCACGTTAGGGGTTGTTTGTAAGGCAGCAACAACGTGAGGTAGGGATGGGATTTAGAATCAAGGGATTCTAAATGGGAAAAGGAAAAGAAACTTGATGTATCTTCAAGGGATTAATTGCAAACTCAAACAAGAATTCAATGTAAACTGAAAACTAGCAAAGTGCACTTGAAACCCGTGAGGAATATCAATGTAGATGGATAGTTCAAAACTGATGTTTGGATACAGAAACACCACCAAACACTAGTTTAGGGCCCTTAACTTTAATTAGGATATAGAAACACCACCTAATTAAGAGTTAAGACTTTACTTGGACACCACCTTAATCGGCCTAATTAAGGATAAGCAAGTTAAGTGTTTAAAGGAAACTCAAAGACACAAAGTCTCTTCTCTTAATTCGAAATTCAAGTATATGATTTACACAATGAACAACTAAGGCTCTTATATAGCCTTCAAAATACACAAAAGGAGCTTTCCTTCTAAGCTAGGAAAGTCATTAAGCTAACCTAAGCTAATTAGTACACGGTTAGAGCTTAAACAAGTATAAGCTGAAAGTTTAAGCTATAAAACACAAGATTTCCTTCTTAAACTCTTTCCTAAGCATTAAGAAACCTTGTTGACTCAATTTCCCTTCAAGGGAGATAAGGTATACATGGCTGCCACCTCAAAAGGTTGATGAATGCATGGCTGCCATGTAGAGTGAGTGTCGCTGGTTCATAGCTTGCCAAGTGTCACCTTCTTCATGCTTCCACGTGTCTCACTCCTATGTGGCTAAGTGCCAGCTTACCAAGCAGCTCAAGATGACCATGTAGGCAAGCACACACCTCTAGCAAACCCAACTAGGAGGGAAAACCACCTAGCTAACTAACCGGGTGTCTAGGTGTCGGTTTCTGCCTTGTCTTGTGCATCATGGTTGACACCTCAAATGCTGAGTAATTTGAGCTTTCTTTACATGGAAGGAAACCTTAAGATGTCTAGTTTACCCTCCTTTTTGAATCAAAGCATTTGGACGTGATTTACCCCTTGAATTAGCCTGATTTCTCAAACCTTGCAGAATTAACTCCAAAACAGCACAGGTTTACTAATTAGCCTAATTCACTAGCCAATTGAACTCCAAATCTGGTAATTCCAATTGGACATGAAAGCTAAGATCTTAAGATTTTCAGGGGTGCAAAAATTGGACACTTAAACCTCATGGAAGATTAATAAATGTAATCACCAAAATCGGGTAAAATCTGGATTTAAACTGTCTTCAGGGCAGTTTGTATATCTTGGATTTATTGGCTAATTTGAGAGGGTAAATGAAGTCCAAATGGGATGAAACTTGATTTTCTGGAAAGCTGGCTTCGTGAACTTCAATCTCAATGCAAAATATTGGACTTAAACCTTAAAGAAGTTTAAGTAATTAACCTCTCAAAACCGGGTTTGCTGCAAGAAGCAAACCATGACCTGCTGTTTTAGGTCTTAAACAAAATAAGGATGATTTATTCATCCTTTAAACACCAAAATGAAATTACCTAATTGATTTGCTTCTTTTAAATCAAGGGGCATGGAGGGATTTCCATCACTTCCACTGGAGATGTTAGGCCTAGGAGAAGGAGAATGCATAGGGATGACCTTAAGGACCTCAAAATAGAGGCCCCTGAATTTGATGGAAGTTTAAAGCCAGAGGATTACTTGGAATGGGTTCAGGCCATGGAAAGAATTATAGAAATCAAAGGCTATTCTAGAGAAAAGGCTTTTAAGCTTGTTGTTTTGAAGCTAAAGTACTATGCTTCACTATGGCATGAGAATCTGAAGAGAACCAGGGCCTTGGAAGGCAAGTCTAAGGTCAAAACATGGGTGAAATTGAAAAAGCACATGGATAAGAGGTTCTTGCCAGCCACCTACAAGTAAGAACTATATCTGAAAGTCACTTCCTTGCACCAAGGGAGTATGAAGGTTGAAGAATACAACAAGGAGTTTGAGCAATTGCAGATCAGATGTGCCTTGAGGGAGGAACCTGAATAAACCATTGCCAGGTTTCTCAAAGGCTTAAACTCTGCCATTTTAGAGAGGGTTAATTTGTAACCTTTCTGGACATTTGAAGATGCCTGCAAGCTACCTGTTAAGGTAGAAAAATAGCTTAAGTCCAGCAGACGTTACTCTACTGCCCTCCTAAACCTGTTATGCCAGTGAAACCGTTCAATTCTTACAAACCAGAACCTACCCCTAAGGATGATAAGGGAAAGGGAAAGGAGGTTGCCAGAGACCTTCCTAAGAATCAGAAGAGGTGTTTCAAGTACCATAGCTATGGCCACTTTCAAGCAGATTGCCTCAACAAAAGGGTACTCACAATCAAAGAAATTGAAGAGCTGGATCATATGGAGGTAGAAGAGGATGAAGAAGAAGACTTTGCTGAAGAGGGTGAGACCTCTTACCTGCCACCTAAAGAAGGTGAGATTCTCATGATTAGAAGGGTCTTTCATGCCACTGAAGCCCCACCTAAAGCCAACCAAAGGGAGCAAATATTCCAATCCAGATGCAAGGTAGCCAACAAGACATACAACCTGATTATAGATGGGGGTAGCTGTACTAATGTAGCTTCTACTGAAAATGGTAAGCAAACTGAACCTGGCCACCATCAGTCACTGTAGACCTTATACCTTGCAGTGGCTCAAAAAGGGGAATGAGGTAACAGTTTGCAAATAAACTTTGGTCCCTTTTTCCATTGGTGAATATCAGGATGAAGTTCTGTGTGAAGTCTTGCTAGTGGATGCTTGCCATTTTGATGGAAATCCCTCCATCCCTTTTGTTAAAAAAGAATCAAATCAATTAGGTAATCTTATTATGCTGGTTTAAGGATGAATAAATCATCCAAGTTTTGATTAAACATTGAAACTGCAGGGCAAGGGTTAAATCCAGCAGCTAACCCGTTTTTGTGTGCTTAATTTCTCAAACATACTAAGGGTTTACGTCTAATATTTTTTGATGGATTTAAAGATCAAGATGTTAGCTTTCCAACAAATCAAGTTTCATTCAATTTGGACTTCATTTGGCCGTTCAAATCAGCAATTAAACTCAAGGTGTCAAAACTGCCCAGTAGGGCCAGGATGAACCCGGTTTTGTTCTTTTTATTTGTTATAATATAGTTTGGTTTAAGTCTTGAATTTTTACATATTTTGGGTCCCCAAGATCTTAGCTTTCATGTCCGATTAGAATTACCAGATTTGGAGTTCAATTGGTTAGTGAATTAAGCTAATTAGTAAACCTGTGCTGTTTTGGAGTCTAATCTGCACAGTTTGGGGAATCAGGCCATTCAAGGGGTAAACGACGTCCAAATGCTATGATTCAAAAACGAGGGTAAACTAGACATCTTGAGGTTTCCTTCCATGTAAGGAAATCCAAGATTACGCAGCATTTGAGGTGTCAACCATGAAGCACAAGTCACAGCAGAAACGGGCACCTAGATACCCGGTTGCTTAGCAAGGTGGATTTCCCTCCTAGATGGGTTTGCTTAAGGTGGAAGACTGCCAACTAGGTCATTTTGAGCTGCTTTATGAAACACCACTTAGCTAGTTGTGAGAGAGACACGTGGGACAAGTGAAACACCACCATCTTGCAAGCTTTCATTCGACCACCCAAGCATGACATGGCACACATGCATTTTTCAGTCCTTTTGAGGTGGCTAGCCGTGCACTCTTGCCTTCCTAGCTGGGAAATTGAGTCATTTACATTCCTTAGTACAAAGGAAAAGGCTTAGGAAGATAAATTAAGTGCTTTGTAATATAAACTTTCAGCTTATGTGTGTTTTAGCTTAAACCGTGTATTACTAAAGCATAGGATTAGTTTAATGACTTTCCTTGCCTAGAAGGAAAGCCCTTTTCATGTAATCACAAGGCTATATAAGTGCCTTGGCTGCTCTTTTGTAAAACAAGAAGCTTGAGTATTGAAATTAAGAAAAGACTTTGTGTCTTGTGTTCCTCTCAAACACTTAACTTGCTTATCCTTAATTAGGCCGATTAAGGTGGTGTTCAAGTGAAGTCTTAAACTTGATTAAGTGGTGATATCTGTATCTTAATCATAGTTTAAGGGCCCTAAACTTGAGTTTGGTGGTGTTTCTGTATCCATTCTTCAAGTTTAGTTCTATCTCATTTGGTGTTATACTCAAGGATTCAAAGAGAGCTAAAGTGAGTTTGCTAGCTTTAATTTGGAGTTAGTGAATCTTAACTTTGCTTCTCTCCCATGTTCTCTCATTTACAAGCCACTCACATATCCATCCCCATGCTTATTCAAGGTTTAGACTACCTCTAGTAGTCTAGCTTCCATCACAAACCTCAAACCATACTCAACCGTGCAAAAGTGAGAAATATGGTGTCACAAACCAGCAAAGTGGCACGGCCTGCCCGTGCCTAAAGGCACGACCGTGCCACACCTAATCCGTGTGGTTTTCACTTGGTTGTTTCATATTCTTGGTAGCTTGTAACTTGGTTCCATTCATCCTTTGAGATATACATCAATTACATCAAACTTCCTTTGATTTTCACTTAGAATCCCTTGATTCTAAGTTCCATTCCTCCCTCACATGTTTGTTGCCTCACAACCAACATATTATGTGCCACTTTCCTTAGTTTTCTCATGATTGTATTCTCCCTTGGTTTGTAAGCTTTCACTCTTAATTTGAGTATTAGCCTAGACCCTCGGCAGGTACATCACATTTGCTCCTAGGTAGACCTTGGCAGTTTGACAGGGATGTCATTCATCATGGCCTATCTAACACTTATTCCTTCAAACTAAAGGGTAAAAAGATGACACTGACCCTTTTACCACCTAACGAGACACGAAAACTTGAAAATAGGAGGGTTATACATAAGGAGAGTGCCTTACTTATCAATGGGGGAAGACTGGAAAGGGCTATTACCGAGGGAAAACCTGTGTTTGCTGTGCTAATGCTAGAATCTACCCCTAACTCAGATACAGCAACCCTGCACCCTTCTGTTCAGCCCTTGATAGAGGAATTTTAGGATGTTTTCTCCCAAGATTTACCCCCTAGCCTCCCTCCTAAAAGGAGTATAGAGCACCAAATTGACTTACTCCCTAGAGCCCCATTGCCTAACAAACCTGCCTACAGATGTAACCCAACTGAAACCAAGGAGCTGTAAAGGCAAGTTCAGGAGCTGATCAATAGGGGTTATGTGAGGGAAAGCATGAGTCCATGCTCAGTCCTAGCATTGTTAGTGCCAAAAAAGGATGGTACCTAGAGGATGTGTGTAGACAGCAGGGCCATTAACAACATTACAATCAAGTATAGGTATCCTATTCCTAGACTTGATGATATGTTGGATGAACTACATGGTTCCAAGATCTTCTCCAAGATAGATTTAAGAAGTGGCTATCATCAGATCAGAATGAGAGGAGGGTGATGAATGGAAAACGGCTTTCAAAACAAAGCAAGGGCTTTATGAATAGCTTGTCATGCCATTTAGGCTATCTAATGCACCTAGCACCTTCAACAGGTTGATGAATGAAGTGCTCAGGCCCTACATAGGTATGTTTGTTGTTGTATATTTTGATGACATACTTGTGTACAGTAAAACTGAAATTGATCACATTCAGCACCCTAAGCAAGTTTTCACCACCCTTAGAAGCCAGAAACTGTATGGGAAGTTGGAAAAATGTGAGTTCTTAGTACCAAGGGTTGTCTTCCTTGGATATGTGGTTTCCTGTGATGGAATTCAAGTGGATGAAGCCAAGGCTGAAGTAATCAAAACCTAGCCAGTACCTAGCTCAGTTGCTGTAGTCAAAAGCTTCCATGGGTTAGCTTCCTTCTGCAGAAGGTTTATCAAGGATTTCAGTACAATCATGGCTCCTCTTACTGAATGCATGAAGAAGGGCAACTTTTCCTGGCGTCCAGCAGCACAGAAAGCTTTTGAAACCATCAAGAAGAGGTTATGTGAAGCACCAGTGCTAGCCTTGCCTAACTTTGAAGAATTATTTGAGGTAGAGTGTGATGCCAGTGGAGTGGGCATTGGAGCTGTTCTTATACAACTCAAGAAGCCCCTGGCCTACTTCAGTGAAAAGCTTAGTGGTCCAAAACTCAACTAATCAAACTATGACAAAGAATTCTATGCCATAGTAAGAGCTTTGAGTCACTGGAGTCACTACCTGAAGCCTAAGGCTTTTGTCCTGCATTTAGATCATTAAGCATTAAGGTACCTTAATGGCCAACCTAAGCTCAATGCCAAGCATGC
The DNA here is from genome assembly GCA_029747015.1 of Carnegiea gigantea. Classification (NCBI taxonomy): domain Eukaryota; kingdom Viridiplantae; phylum Streptophyta; class Magnoliopsida; order Caryophyllales; family Cactaceae; genus Carnegiea; species Carnegiea gigantea. Next base: position 162,989 of record JAKOGI010001490.1, read on the forward strand.
CAAATGGGTAGAGTTTCTGTAAGCCTTCAGCTTTTCTGCCAAGCACAAGAAGGGAACTGAGAATGTAGTAGTAGATGCACTCTCAAGGAGATATGCTTTGATCTCTATTCTAGGTGCAAAGCTACTGGGATTGCAGTCCATTTAGGCCTATTACCTTGAAGACTCAGCTTTTCAGGAGTTAGTCAGCAATACTCCAACTCAAGGGCCTTATGTGATGCAAGATGGGTTTTTATTCAAGGGGAATAAACTGTATATTCCAGCATGTCCATTGAGGGAGTTGCTGGTGAGAGAGGCCCATGAAGGATCACTTGCTGGACATTTTGGGAGGAACAAGACCTTTGATATTCTGAAGGAGCACTTCCATTGGCCAAAAATGGGGGAAGATGTGCACAGGGTAGTGTCCCGCTGCTCCATTTGCCATAAAGCCAAAAGCCAGTTCCATCAGGATCTTTACACACCCCTTCCTGTCCCATTAAGGCCTTGGAAAGATGTAAGTATGGATTTCATTGTTGCTTTATCTAGGACACAGAGGGGTAAAGACTCAGTTATGATGGTGGTAGACAGGTTCACCAAAATGGCTCATTTTGTGGCATGTCACAAGGCTGATGATGCCTCTCATATTGCCGATTTGTACCTTAGAGAAATCATCAAACTACATGGAGTCCCCAAAACCATTATAAGTGATAGGGACACCAAGTTTTTATCTCATTTTTGGAGAAGCTTGTGGCATCTGTTGGGTACCAAGCTCTTATACAGCACAACCTACCATCTTCAAACTGATGGCCAAACTGAGGTTGCCAACAGAACCCCGTCCACCCTCCTTAGAACCATGGTCTAGAAGAACTTGAAGGAATGGGATGTTAAGCTGCCTCATGCTGAGTTTGCTTACAACAGAACACCAGCAAGAGTTACTCGTTGTTCACCTTTTGAGGCATTGTATGGGATTAACCCCCTAACCCCTATTGATCTTATTCCTCTACCTGCTGACCATAAGGTTAGTTTTGAGGCTGAAAAGAGGGCCAAGGAAATGAAGAGGGTTCATGAACAGATTAGGCCACACATTGAGAAGGTTAATGAAGCCGACAAAACTAAGGCCAACCAGAATAGGAAGGGCATGGAGTTTCTGCCTGGGGACCTTGTTTGGTTACACCTCAGAAAGGAGAGGTTCCCCACCAGGAGGAAAAGTAAGCTGATGGCCAGAGGGGATGGCCCTTTTAAGGTTCTAGCAAGGGTGGGAGCCAGTGCATGCAAACTGAAACTCCCAAAGGACATGGCTGTTTCAGCCACCTCTAATGTGGGTGATCTGAGTCCCTATATAGAGCATGAAATTGACTTTGGGGATTTTAGGGCAAATCCTCTTAAAGGAGGGGAGGATGATGCAGACCAAGAGCTAGAATAAGACCCTCACCCAGGACCAGAGAAGAATTTGCTGTTCAGTCACCAACAGGGCCTATTCTGTGAGGTAATGCAACTCAGTTTGGAGGCTACCTTAGGGAGATCTATGCTTTGCTAGACACCCTAGCATCACTGCCAGCCAAGCCAAGTCTTTTGAGGCTCACACAGTAGCCTTAGTTCAGTTTAGTTTAATAAAGACAACCTGCGGTCAGCATGCTTGAGGTTAATTTATGCTTACTGCCAGTAACTCAGTCATGCCAAAGGAATTCAATCCCTTTTGATCAGTACCCTAACTCATTTATCAGCTCACAATCAGCTCCTAAATGATAAAGGTTACTTGAATTTATCCTGGGATTTCATCCAAGTAGCAACAGTCCAGCAGTAGGTCAGCAGCAGCAGCAGTTTAAGGGAGAATTTTTATCCAACAAGGTCCTAAAGTTGTAGATTCAACTCCCTTAGCATTTGCTTTAATCCAGCTTTAGAATGCAAGAAATACCCTTTTATCCCTTAGATTTCTGGGTGTTGTACTTGCTGGCATGCTTGATTAACTTGATGTAATCAGCCGCAAATCCCAACTCAAAGCCATCATTAGCAAGTACTTTGATGCTATTAAGGGTTGACACCTCAGTAATGGAGATAAGCAAAGGGTTTGGGTGTTAAGAATCCAGCCAGCTGTTGTTTTAGGTTAGTTTAAGTCATTTTCTGTTTTCTTAATTTGGTTAGAATCAGTTGTGGCTACTGATCTCTTGATTTTAGCCAAGCATTTAAGGCTTGTCTTTAATTGTAAGAGGCAGATCATGTTGAATGAAATTCCCCTTCGCTGGTTTAAGCAAAATTCCTCTCAAATCACTCTAACTTTAGCCTGTTCAGGTGGTGTCTGAGAGTGATTCTTTATCTAATCTCCTAGTGCATTCTGCTTTAAGGGATTAGTGGTGAATCTTTGTAGTTCTGGTTGGTGGATTTACTTTCTTTATACCAGATCATATCTTCTGTGTTGAGTTGCTTACTGTTGTTAAGTCAGGCTAGTAGTTTCAGCATACATCAACTTGTTTGAGTGCTTGGTGTTATTTCAGCCAGATTTAATGGCTTAAATTTAAGTATAAATTTTTTCTAACAAGGGGAGGATGATGGATATCAGCCCGTGCAATCCTCAATTAGCCTTAATCGTTTTTTAAACCTGTTTCAGTTTTAAGCTGATTTATCAACTTAAACTTAATTTAACTTTGATTTCTTTGTTAAAAGAGTTGATTGACATTCTAATAAACTTAATTATATAATTAATTAGTTTTAAATTTAGTATTTTGGTCCAAACCTTCAAAGAGCTTGAAACAGAAGGTCCCGGGTTCAGGCCAACAACATACCCGAATTTTGTGAGCTTAGTTACATGGGACTCTTTAAGGTTTAAGTTAAATATTTTCCCATGCTTTTGAAGTTCGAGAAGTTTTCTTTCTAACAAAACATGTTTTAGCTCATTTGGACTTCACTTGCTCATCCAAATCAGTCTTTAAATCAAAACTATATGAACAGCTGGTTGAGATAGAATGAGTCCAGTATTGTGTATTATATTCCTTAGGCTTCTTTTGTGTTTAATTCTAATATTTTTTCATATTTTGGGTCCCTAAGATGTTAAGGACCTGGTCTAATTAAGAAATTCAAGTTAAGTCAAGTGGAAGTTGAAGAACCATGTCATTTTTACAAACAGTGTAGGCTAGAATCCGGTTTAGACTAGTCTGAGTTTTATGAGGATTTGTGATGTATATGTGGGTGGGGGTAAGTGAACCAAATCAAACTCCAACTCAAATAAGCCAAATTGGAAAGAGAAATGAAAGATGGATGAGATGGATGAAGAACTTCACTACACAAGAAAAAGGGATAGAACAAGATCTTGTAATTGAGATAATCCTTCACGGAGCCACTCAATGACTTGATCTTGGGCTAATTCTCTTGTCTTACCAAGGAATCACTCCAATTGGAAAAGATAGAGAACCTAGAACACCACTTGAATTAGCCAAATTCAAGATATAGAACTAGGAATTTTTGAGACACAAATGAGAATCACTCTCAAAGGTGCTTGTATTACTTTGGAAATCTCTTACAATGCTGAATGATTAGCTTCACATGCCCCTCCCCTTTTATAGACTCAGCAAAAGACAATCAAAAGACTCAAATAACTCCTAACAATTAAAACTAGCTAATGAAAAGTCTAAGAAAAATGAAAAGACACATCATAAAAGGGGGTGGGGGAGGTTACAAGGAATATTCTAGGATTTTTGCAGCTGATTACATCAATCTAGAAGCATCTAAAACGTGCACAATATCAGCCACACAAGTATATGTAACCGAAGACTCTTCATATTCCCAGCATTAATCCTTGCAACTGCCTCAACTTCAACAGAGCATAACTTCCAGAATACTCGGCCAAATCACGCGTTCTTGGGCTTGTTAGAAAGCCCTGGAAGTCTATTTTCCAGAATGGGCTCATTTGCTCAATTTGGATAAGCGGTTTGAAAGTTATGGCCCAAACAATGCACCTATCTCAGACTGGACTGGATCAGCATAACGTATCTTTGAGTGATATTTTGCCCAATCAAATGATGTCCAAATTAAACAAACTTGGGCTTATTTGAAAGCTGAAATCTTAAACTTCAAAACCATGTGGAGCCTCAAGTTGTGGGTCCACTTGAGCTTGTCCAAAAGTGGTCACAAAAAATCGGGTTCCGCAGGGATGAATTCAGCGCCAAATTTCTAGCAAAGCTTAACCTCTTTTTGACCTCTTCATAGTGTCGTGAGTCTTTGAACTCACTTAATAAGACCAAATAAGCACACTTCCAAGCATGATCTTCTTTGACCCTTTTCTTCTTTGAAATTGGACTTGAATAAAAATGATGCATATGGAAATATGCATCATACTCCCCGGGTTGTTTTGAGTTTGTCCTCAAACTCAAAGGGTTGGCAAGCTTCTCATGAAGGGAGGCATGCTTATGAAATGGGAGCTCTTGTAGGAAGTGGTCAAAGGGCATCACCTCTAGAGAGATATAGAAGAGGGTGAGGGGAGGATGATAAAACGGGTCATATCTGGTGAGGAGAAGAGGCGGAAGTGGGAAATCTTCTTTGGGGGCAAGGGTTTGGGAAGGATGAATGAGGGTTAAGGCTTGTCGGTCCTTTTGTGGTTCGAAGGGTTGGGAAGGTTGAATGGGGGTTAAGGTGAATTCTTCTTGGGTCAAGAGTTGCTCAACTTCTTCAATAACCCCACATGCCTCCAACTCGGGTGCTTGGAGTTCGGTAGGGCGTACTTCTTGAATCAAGAGTTGTTCAAACTCTTCAGCAACCCTACATGGCTTCATCACTTCAAGGTCTTTAACTACATGCTCTTCAATTCTTGGGGTTATGCTCAAATTCACCTCATTATCTTCTTGGCACCCTTCTTCGGTGAAGGATTGCTCAATTTCTTGCACAATCTCTTCTTGCTTCAACTCGGATCTTTGGGCCTCAAGTTCAATGGTCTCTTCATCACCACAGTCACCAAAAACAAGAGGTAGGTCAACTAGGCTTGAAGCTTCCTCTCCTTGGATCTTTTCATCTTTGTTTGGCTTTTGAGAAACCTTCTCTAAGTGAAGTATTTCTTCTTTTTCAACCTTGAGTTCAATTTCTTCTTCAAGGCTTTCCTCCTGATCGTTCTCTTCTTCCACGGCTTTCCTTTCTTCCAAGGTAATGACCTCGTTGTTTGGGCAATCCGTGGATAAGTGTCCAAGCCCTTGGCACTTGAGACACCTCCTAGGTTGTGGGGGAAAGATCATTTGTGGGGTTGGTTCTTTTTGTGGGGTGGAAGGGAATGAACCCGTGAGCTTAACGGAGATACTTTCTTTCATAGGCATGTAAGTGGATGGGTAAAAGGAATCCTTCAACTTACTACTCAATTTCTTCCAAGTTCTCACCTTTTCTTTTCCTTTCTTTTTTCGCTCAAACTTATATTTATTCCACCACTGAAGTGCACAACCTCTCAATCTTGAAATAACCACTTCGAACTTCTGTTGGTCATTAAGGATACAACAAGCAAAAACTCGTTCCACCTTAGATAACCAACCTGCGAACTCTTCCTTTTCGCCATGAAATTTTGGAATTGCAAAGCAAGCATATCCAATATCAATAAGAGCTAGTTCTTTCTCCAAGTTCTTTGAAGACGGCATGAAGGATGAGGTCTAGGGTTCTTCGTGGATTGATTTGAAACGTAAGTTGGCTGTGGCAAAGGTGGCACGGTCGTGCAAGGGGGCACGGTCAGGCCGTGCTATGCTTCGGCTGAAGAAAATGCAGAAAAGTAGAGTGGCACGGTCGTGCTTGGCGGCACGGGGGCACCGTGCTCCGTCTCGACTTGAAGATTCCTGGAAAAAGAATATGGCACGGTCGTGTGTTGTGGCACGGGGGCACCGTGCTGCTTCTCTGGTCTTCAAGACTTCGGATTGCCGGTTTGTGCCTCTTTTTTTTTTTTTGTATTTTGGCTTTTTGGGATGTGTTTGGGTATGATGTGGGTCACTTAAAAGCCTTGGCTCTGATACCAATTGATGTATATGTGGGTGGGGCAAGTGAACCAAATCAAACTCCAACTCAAATAAGCCAAATTGGAAAGAGAAATGAAAGATGGATGAGATGGATGAAGAACTTCACTACACAAGAAAAAGGGATAGAACAAGATCTTGTAATTGAGATAATCCTTCACGGAGCCACTCAATGACTTGATCTTGGGCTAATTCTCTTGTCTTACCAAGGAATCACTCCAATTGGAAAAGATAGAGAACCTAGAACACCACTTGAATTAGCCAAATTCAAGATATAGAACTAGGAATTTTTGAGACACAAATGAGAATCACTCTCAAAGGTGCTTGTATTACTTTGGAAATCTCTTACAATGCTGAATGATTAGCTTCACATGCCCCTCCCCTTTTATAGACTCAGCAAAAGACAATCAAAAGACTCAAATAACTCCTAACAATTAAAACTAGCTAATGAAAAGTCTAAGAAAAATGAAAAGACACATCATAAAAAGGGTGGGGGAGGTTACAAGGAATATTCTAGGATTTTTGCAGCTGATTACATCAATCTAGAAGCATCTAAAACGTGCACAATATCAGCCACACAAATATATGTAACCTAAGACTCTTCATATTCCCAGCATTAATCCTTGCAACTGCCTCAACTTCAACAGAGCATAACTTCCAGAATACTCGGCCAAATCACGCGTTCTTGGGCTTGTTAGAAAGCCCTGGAAGTCTATTTTCCAGAATGGGCTCATTTGCTCAATTTGGATAAGCGGTTTGAAAGTTATGGCCCAAACAATGCACCTATCTCAGACTGGACTGGATCAGCACAACGTATCTTTGAGTGATATTTTGCCCAATCAAATGATGTCCAAATTAAACAAACTTGGGCTTATTTGAAAGCTGAAATCTTAAACTTCAAAACCATGTGGAGCCTCAAGTTGTGGGTCCACTTGAGCTTGTCCAAAAGTGGTCACAAAAAATCGGGTTCCGCAGGGATGAATTCAGCGCCAAATTTCTAGCAAAGCTTAACCTCTTTTTGACCTCTTCATAGTGTCGTGAGTCTTTGAACTCACTTAATAAGACCAAATAAGCACACTTCCAAGCATGATCTTCTTTGACCCTTTTCTTCTTTGAAATTGGACTTGAATAAAAATGATGCATATGGAAATATGCATCAATTTGGACCATCAAATGAGGTCATTAATGTGTGATTGCACTTGAAGGATTCCAAGCATGTGTGGCAATCCAAATTACGCCCACGTTTTGCATGGGATATGTGCTGTCCAAACAGAGCCTGCAATCTGCCTGTTTCTGCCCAGTTGCACCTACTTGGTGCATTTGGTGGTTGATGTCTTTCCAACCATCTAATATGATCCTAGCAGCATGATTATGGTGTTAAAGAAGTCTTAGACACAATCCCAGAGCAACCAATTGAAGAACCAACGAGCAACAAGGAATAAAAGGCAGAAGTGTTCTCATTGGCTAGCCGTAAAGCATAAAAAAATTAATAGCTCTTCTTCTTTTCTCTCACACTTAGCTGGCTGCTTTCTTGCTTAATTGGTTGCTTAGTAATGAGTTAAGACTTTAATCTTTCGTGTAGTATGACTCAAAGTTTGTAATTAGCTCAAGTAAGCCTGTTTTATACTTAATTAGTTTTCAGTTTTAGTTAGGCTAGTTTTAAACTTGATTAAGAGGTTTCCTAAGCAAGAATGAACCTATTAATCCCACTAAGTAGCCTTGTGAATGCTTTTAAAAGGCCTTGAAGCCTCATTTTGTAAGCATAACTTGATAAATTTTAATAGAAAAGCTTGAGTGAAAACTCTCTTGCAAGGGTCGATTCTCTGGCGTTAAATTCCTAAGTGTTTTATCTCTAAGTTTGTTCCTTAGAGTGGTGATCTCTTAGCTCCAAATCAAACTTCTTGTTGGTGCTGCTCCTAGATCTAAGGAGCCTAGTTTAGATGAACCCTTGAATAGTTTACTGAGGGTGAATATCTGTATCCATCAATCCCCTTAAGTCTAGCTCTTTACTTTCCAAGTGTGGATTCATTTGGGTGAGTTAAGTTATCTTCGGATTTACTTGTTTTCTTTCTAACGTGAGTTTAAGTTTGTCCCTTGATTGTAATGTTTCATGGTTTAACTTCCACTCTTGAATTGAGTTCAAGCTTTTAACCATTGAGAGATACATCAGTTTTGGCATCAGAGCCAGTTTCACCTTAGCCTGGTATTCACCATCCACATTCCCAAGCACATTCTAAACACATTCCACAAATCAGCCCAAACACAACCCATAACCTCCTGCCATGTCCCTTAGAAAACTTCTCAAATTAAAAGCTGAATTTGATGCCTTTGATCTCAAGATGCAACAAAGGGACCTTGAGAGGCAATGAATAAAGTTAGAGTTACAAGAAGTGGACCTCAAGGTGTAACAACAAGACTTTGATCTACTCTCCCTATGGTTTGAAATGAGAAGGGAAGCCAAACAGCCCTTTGTGTCACATAAAGTAGACCAAAGCCAAGAAGGTAGTAAGGTTAATAAAGTAAATGAACAAGAGTTTAACTAGGAAAAGGTGGAGGATGTTAAGGTTAATCTTAAGATCACTCAAGAGGAGGTCGTAGTGGAAGCTGAGGAAGGAGAAATGCTTCTCTTGGAAAGAACTTGGGATGATCCAAAAGAAGAAGAAGCTGAATGAAGGGAGGGCATATCTCACTCCAAACCTACGAGTCAGGGTAAGATATGTTCATGGATTATGAAGGGAGAGAGTTATGCGCACAGCCCAGCTAATCTCCATACTTTTGGCTACCCACACCTCTATACTACTTCCCAACACCACCACCATACAATCCCACAAACACACCACATCAATCCAGCCCCTTTCATTCCCTTTAGTATGCTGTTAGTGCAAGCTTCTAATTTTGAATCCCAAAGAGTCCAAAGGTTTCCTTCCCAACCAAATTCAAACTAGATTCAAACCCATGTGAATCATGAGTGGAAAGGAAGCTTTAACAACAAGGAAGACTTGTTTGAGTGGTTGGTGTTATTTCAGCCATATTTAATGAATTAAATTTGGGGACAAATTTTTTATAACAAGGGAAGGATGATGGATATCAACCCATATAATCCTCTATTAGCCCTAATCATTTTTTGAACCTATTTCAATTTTAAGTTGATTTATAAAATTGAACTTAATTTAACTTTGATTTCTTTGTTGAGAGAGTTGATTAACATTCTAATAAACTTAATTATGCAATTAAATCCATTTCAGTATTTTTGTACAAACCCTCAAAGGGCTTAAAACAGAAGGCCTTGAGTTCAGGCCATCAACATGCCCGATTTTTGTGAGCTTAATTACTTAGGACTCTTTAAGGTTTATGTCAAATATTTTGCTATGCTCTTAAAGTTTGAGAAGTGTTCTTTCCAACAAACATGCTTTAGCTCATTTGGACTTCATTTGCCCATCCAAATTAATCTTCAAATCCAAACTATCTAAACTGTCGGTTGAGACAGAATCAGTTTGGATTTGTGTATTACATTCCTTAGACTTCTTTTGCGTCTAATCTGATATTTTTGTATATAAGACGTTAACGACCTGGTCCAATCGAGAAATTCAAGTTAAGTCAAGTCGAAGATGAAGAGCCAGGTCATTTTGGCAAACAGTGCAGGCTAGAGTCCAGTTTAGACCAGCCTGAGTTTTCTGAGCATTTGGATCGTCAAATGAAGTCACAAAAATATGTGATTGCACTTAGATGTGTTAGGAGACATCTAGGGATTTCCAACTGTATGTGGCAATCCAAATCATGCCCACGTTTTGCATAGCATATGTGGCATCCAAACAGAGCCTGCAATCTGGCTGGTTATACCTAATTGGTGTATTTGGTGGTTGATGTCTTTCTAGCCATCTAATCTAGTCCTCACAGCATGATTAGACTATTAAAGGAGTCTTGGACACAATCATGGACTAACCAGTTGAAGAACCAATGAGAAATAAGGAAGAAACGGCAAAAGTGTTCTCATTAGCTAGCCGTAAAGCATAAAGGAACACTCAACTTTTCTTCTTTTCTCTCACCCTTAGCCAGCTGCTCTCTTGCTTAAGTGTTGCTTAGTAATGAGTTAAGACTTTAATCTTTGGTTTTGTTGGACTCAAAGTGTGTAATTAGCTTAATTAAGCTTGTGTTGTACTTAATTAGTTTTCAATTTTAGTTCGGCTAGTTTTAAACTTGATTAAGAGGTTTCCTAAGCATGAAGAAACCTCTGAATCCTGCTATGCAGCCTTGTGAATGCCTTTAAAAGGTCTTAAAGCCTCATTTTGTAAGCATAAATTGAGGAATTTTAAAAGAAAAGCTTAAGTGAAAACTCTCTTATAAGGGTGGATTCTCTTATGTTAAATTCCTAAGTGCTGTATCTCTGAGTTAGTTCCTTAGAGTGGTGATCTCTTAGGTCCAAATCAAACTTCTTATTGGAGTTTTTGTTGCATCTAAGGGGCCTAGTTTGCATGAACCCTTGAGCAGTTTAGTGGTGGTGATACCTGTATCCACCAATCCCCTTAAGTCTAGCTCTTGACTCTCTAGGTGTGGATTCATTTGGGTGAGTTAAGTTCGTATCTTTCTCTTTTATTTTCAAATTCACCTATTTTCTTTCTAAAGTGAGTTTGAGTTTGTCCCTTGATTGTAATCTTTCATGGTTTAACTTACGCTCTTGAATTGAGTTTAAGCTTTTGACCCTTGAGAGATACTTCAATTTTGGTATCAGAGCAAGTTTCATCTTTGCCTGGTTGTAACACCCCCTACCTCAGGCGGGTCGTGTTACACGCCACAGCCTTCCCCTGGGGAAAGACTGTTAAGGGAGCTTGCTTAAACCTATTTGAAACATAATATAAGAGAGACTCAAAGTTTAAAACTTAAGCCACTATAACCTAATTGGGCCTTGAGTTTAACCTTAGGACTAGAAATGCTAGAATTTTCTTAATTTCTGGGGCAAAACGGCCAGAGTTTCCCCTAAAAACTGACCATTTCCTAGGCTTAAAGCCTTACATAATAACCCTGCAATACATAATGGTACTATATAACACCAACATCTCAACGGCTACACGCCGGAGTCCACAACTCTACGGGCCACACACCCGGAGTACACATAGCTTTCTATTTTTCATAAACTTTACAAGAAGTTAAATAATTACATAACCTTACAGCACATTCAATATTACATAATTACGTCACAATCAAATCAAGCAAGTCCATCCTTGTTGTACTCCACGCATCAGTCACATACCTGTAGATCTGGGGAAAAAGGGGAAAAGTAATGGGGATGAGCAACCACCGCTCAGTGAGTAAACCTTCTCTCCCAAAACATACTTAAAATACATATTAACTTACGCAAGCCTTTCGTAATTCATTTTAGTTGAAGAGCCTTCGCATAATACATCATATTCGAACCATAAATCGAGTAAAGGAATAATCATACCAAAAGGCTCAATCTTTAGAAGAAACCATAATGCGTTACATAATAAAGTTACGCAAACCCGGAAACATAGCATAAAAGGGGTTTTACGCATAAGTTTCACTTACCGAAAATCATACATAGTAACATAATCACGTAAATGAGGAGACTAGACTCTTAGAGGTACTTTGTTACTGCCATCCCGAGTCGGCCAAACTCGAGCGGCAACATACGCCTATCCGGACAGACATCATACTATGCTGAGACATAATTTTCATACTTAGACTTCAGGCGGGAATCAAACCACCATCCCTGAATCTATCATAACGTAACATATGTGATACCAGGCGGGAACTAAGCCACCATCCCTGAGTCTCAGACTTAAGCTTAAAGTTTCTAGAGTAGCTCCTCCACGTACACATAGACATAAGTGATGCATATTTCCATATGCATCATTTTTATTCAAGTCCAATTTCAAAGAAGAAAAGGGTCAAAGAAGATCATGCTTGGAAGTGTGCTTATTTGGTCTTATTAAGTGAGTTCAAAGACTCACGACACTATGGAGAGGTCAAAAAGAGGTTAAGCTTTGCTAGAAATTTGGTGCCGAATTCATCCCTGCGGAACCCGATTTTTTGTGACCACTTTTGGACAAGCTCACGTGGACCCACAACTTGAGGGCCCATGTGCTTTTGAAGTTTAAGATTTCATCTTTCAAATAAGCCCAAGTTTGTTTAATTTGGACATCATTTGATTGGGCAAAATATCACTCAAAGATACGTTATGCTGATCCAGTCCAGTCTGAGATAGGTGCATTGTTTGGGCCATAACTTTCAAACCGCTTATCCAAATTGAGCCAATGAGCCCATTCTGGAAAATAGACTTCCAGGGCTTTCTAACAAGCCCAAGAACGCGTGATTTGGCCGAGTATTCTGGAAGTTATGCTCTGTTGAAGTTGAGGCAGCTGCAAGGATTAATTCTGGGAATATGAAGAGTCTTCGGTTACATGTGATTGTGTGGCTGACATTGTGCACGTTTTGGAGCCTTCTAGATTGGTGTAATCAACTAAGAAATCCTAGAATATTCCTTGTAACCTCCCCCACCCCTTTTATGATGTGTCTTTCCATTTATCTTAGTCTTTTCATTTTACTAGTTTTAATTGTTAGGAGTTATTTGAGTCCTTTTGTTGTCTTTTGCTGAGCCTATACAAAGGGGGGGCATGTGAGCATTGTAGATCAGATTTCTAAGGCATTTTCAACAGTAATTCAAGCACCTTTGAGAGTGATTCTCATTTGTCTCCCAAAAATTCCTAGTTCTATATCTTGAATTTGGCTAATTCAAGTGATGTTCTAGGTTCTCCTTCTTTTCTTTGGAGTGATTCCTCAGAAGAGTGAAGGGAATTAGCCCAAGACCAAGTTGTGAGTGGCTCCGGAAGGATTATCTCATACACAAAGTCTTGCACTATCCATCTCTATCCTGTTTGGTGATATTCTTCATCTTCCCCATCTTTCTCTCTTTTCATTTTGTTTAAGTTTGATTTGAGTTTGATTTGGATCACTTTCCACCCACATATACATCAATTGGTATCAAAGCCAAGGTTTTTAAGTGACCCACATCACACCCAAATACATCCCAAAAAGCCAAAACACAAAAACAAAAAAAAAAGGCACAAACCGGCAAACCCAATCTCGAAGACCAGAGAAGCAGCACGGTGCCCCCGTGCCACCCAGCACGACCGTGCCACTATACTTTTCTGCATTTCCTCAAGTCGAAGCATAGCACGGCCTGCCCGTGCCCCCTTGCACGACCGTGCCCTCCCTCCTCTTCTCCAAAACAGCCTTTTTCTAGCCTAAACACATAATCCACAAAGAACCCTTAAGCATTCATCCATCATGATTTCTCTTGGGAACTTGCGAAAAGAGATTGCTTTGATTGAAAAGGAGATGGTCATCCTTGAAACTCCAAAGTTTCGTGGCCAAAAAGAAGATTTCCCTTACTGGATTTCCAAAGTGGATCAAGTCTTCACTCGCTACAATATTGACGAGCAAGAGAAGTTTAAGGTGGTTATCGAGAAGCTCCGAGGCCATGCGCTTGAATGGTGGGAAAAGTACAAGTATAAGAGGAAGAAGAGAGGAAAAAGTAAGATCAAAACGTGGGACAAGTTGAGAGGAAAATTAATCGATGCTTTTGCTCCAACCTCTTACTTACACAACCATCCTTTACTTTCCTTTGAGGTAAACAACTTTGATTCCTCTTCTAAAAACCTCTCTTTCAACAAGGGAAGCTCAATTCCATCCCCTCAACCCACATTTTTAGCCCCTTCCACTCCACAAAAGAAGCAAACTCCACAAACAAGCCAAGCCCTTGCAGATCGACCTAACCCCGACCCTTTGAACCTTAGGAGGTGTTCTAAGTGTCAAGGCTTTAGTCACACACCTACGGGCTGCCCCAACAAGGAATTCATCACCATCGCCGAATGGGAAGTAGCCATGGAGGAAGAAAAGGGGGAGAACGATCAGGAGGAAAGCCTTGAAGAAGAAATTGAACTCAAGGTTGAAAAAGAAGAAATACTTCACTTAGAGAAGGTTTCTCAAAAGCCAAACGAAATTGAAGAAGAGCATGCAAATATTCATTTCAATCCAAAGGAGCAAGACCATATCCTATCCTTTCCCCACAAAATCACATTAACCCCCATTCAACCTTCCCAAATCCTCAAACCACATAAAGCCTCACAAAATGATCTATTACTCACCTCTCTTTCCCCAACCGAATCTCACCTTAGTTTTCACCCTTCCTACACCCACTTTTATCAAACCTCTGTGCATATTGCTTTTCAAGTGCTGCCTTTTGACCTTATTCCATCTCCCAAACCCAAAGACAGTCCTCACTTGGATGTCTTTCTCATCCCCCTCCTCTATGCCACCCTACAAATGATGCCCTTTGGCCACTTCCTACAAGAGCTCCCATTTCATAAGCATGCCTCCCTTCATGAGAAGCTTGCCAATCCTTTGAGTTTGAGGACAAACTCAAAACAACCCGGGGAGTATGATGCATATTTCCATATGCATCATTTTTATTCAAGTCCAATTTCAAAGAAGAAAAGGGTCAAAGAAGATCATGCTTGGAAGTGTGCTTATTTGGTCTTATTAAGTGAGTTCAAAGACTCACGACACTATGGAGAGGTCAAAAAGAGGTTAAGCTTTGCTAGAAATTTGGTGCCGAATTCATCCCTGCGGAACCCGATTTTTGTGACCACTTTTGGACAAGCTCACGTGGACCCACAACTTGAGGGCCCATGTGCTTTTGAAGTTTAAGATTTCATCTTTCAAATAAGCCCAAGTTTGTTTAATTTGGACATCATTTGATTGGGCAAAATATCACTCAAAGATACGTTATGCTGATCCAGTCCAATCTGAGATAGGTGCATTGTTTGAGCCATAACTTTTAAACCGCTTATCCAAAATTAGCAAATGAGCCCATTCTGGAAACTAGACTTCTAGGGCTTTCCATCAAGCCCAAGAACGCGTGATTTGGCCGAGTATTCTGGAAGTTATGCTCTGTTGAAATTGAGGCAGCTGCAAGGATTAATTCTGGGAATATGAAGAGTCTTCGGTTACATGTGATTGTGTGGCTGACATTGTGCACGTTTTGGAGCCTTCTAGATTGGTGTAATCAGCTAAGAAATCCTAGAATATTCCTTGTAACCTCCCCCACCCCTTTTATGATGTGTCTTTCCATTTATCTTAGTCTTTTCATTTTACTAGTTTTAATTGTTAGGAGTTATTTGAGTCCTTTTGTTGTCTTTTGCTGAGCCTATATAAAGGGGGGGCGTGTGAGCATTGTAGATCAGATTTCTAAGGCATTTTCAAGAGTAATTCAAGCACCTTTGAGAGTGATTCTCATTTGTGTCCCAAAAATTCCTAGTTCTATATCTTGAATTTGGCTAATTCAAGTGGTGTTCTAGGTTCTCCTTCTTTTCTTTGGAGTGATTCCTCAGAAGAGTGAAGGGAATTAGCCCAAGACCTAGTTGTGAGTGGCTCCGGAAGGATTATCTCATACACAAAGTCTTGCACTATCCATCTCTATCCTGTTTGGTGATATTCTTCATCTTCCCCATCTTTCTCTCTTTTCATTTTGTTTAAGTTTGATTTGAGTTTGATTTGGATCACTTTCCACCCACATATACATTAATAAGCATAACCATATGTTCACTTACTGTTGAATTAGTATATTCAGTTTTGATGACAACAAACCCAAGTGTAAAATGCTCTTAAGTAATGTTACTCCAAACAAAGTTCTCCAAACAGGCATACACTGTTATTTTCAATATACGTCTTAACTTGTTTGCTGAATGTTGAGAACAAGTCTTAAGAACAGGTCTCATACCTTGATGACTCACGCTCAAGTCAAGAACACCACCTCGATGAGTTGATTGTGTGTTAAGATCATTTCCTGAACTCAAGTAATACAAGAACTACCTGGCAAACAGGCTAGGTGTTTCAAGGATAATCCAGCAAACAGGCCTTTCTGAACTCAAGCGATACAAGAACAACCTGGCAAACAGGTTGGTCTAGGTGGTTGGGGCAGCGTATTCGTCTTGAACAAGATGACTGGATCTACAACAAGATGTCTTGGGTAATTTAGGTTTTATTTTTTAGACTCTTGTTAATATGCCAATCTTGAAAAGTCTCTAACTAACCACTCTTGAATTAGTTGCGCTATTTGCTTCAGAACACCAAGTTTGAACAACCCTGTAAACAGGGTACCTTTCTGAACTGTAACGACCAAACCCGGTCACTTTGGAAAACTTATTTTGGTTGGCTAAAAGCTCTAATATATTTTGATAAAATTCCAAGACAGCAATTTAAGCTGTAGGAAATCTTTTGATATGAAAATCACTTGGGAGATTTGCAAAACTGATTTTGGAAAATATTTACCAAAACCGAAAATATTTCTCTCTTATCCTTTGGAAAGTGATTAATTCAAAATTCAAGCTGAGATTCTTTTCCAGGTATTTCACGGCTATTTTTAAGGGGAAAAGATAGTCTTTTATCCTCCAAAATCAAATCCCTACAATATTGGGAAACTCTATCCTCATTGGATCTTTTAGCCGTTGGAATTCTCTGTGCTAAGCAAAAATCTCTCTTTGCTAAACATAGCTGATTTTATCACTTCTCCTTGTTTTTGACCGTTGGATTTTTTGTTTAAAAACTCAACATTTCACTCCCATTCATGAAGAAAAAAAACGAGAAACATACACAACATACGCAAAAAGGGAGAAGTGCAAAAGTGGTTTTTCTAGTGAGAAGAATTTTTCGAGCTACTCTTGAGAAAAGAAAAACCGAGACAAGTTGTGTTTAAGCTGAGCTTTCAAGATATTGGCATACTAGGACCTCATTGTACCTTACATCTGCTTAAATCAGAAGCACCCCCGTAAGGTGTTTTGTAACCCTGATCTTGGATCAGAAAAGTGAGTGAGTGGTCCTCAGTCGTGTGGACTTTGGACGTGTCCAATCTGGTGAGATTTGGACGTGGTGTAACCTTTCTTAGAAAAGAAGGTTACGTGGTTGCAAGTTGTAACAAGGTGTGTTACATTTGTAACGTGTGAAGCCCGTTAGTGAAAGTGGTTAAATCCTACACGAGGTAGGTCGTGGTTTTTCACACCTCAGTTGGGCTAGAGGTGTTTTCCACGGAAAAATTGTGTGTGCTTTATTTCCGCATTTATCTTGTTGATTTTCGCCTTTGAGCAAATTGAAAACATCTGGTGCAAACAAGTCAGAAGGTTGTTTGTAATTCAAGAACAACCTCTGCAATCAGGAGGGTGTTTGTCAGTAAGTACACGAAAATCGAACACCACAATTCACCCCCCCTTGTGGGTAAGTACTCCTAAATTTAACAAGTGGTATCAGAGCAGGTTCTCTTACAAATGGGCTAACACCTTGAGAGATTCTGAAGATGAGTACACCACAAGGAATCCTTGAAGGGCAATCCATTACTCGGCCACCCTATTTCAACGGCCAACATTATAGTTGGTGGAAGAATAGGATGGAGAACTATATTCAGGCAGAAGATTATGAGTTATGGATGCTCATCAAGAACGGGCCCCTTGTTCCCACCAAGGTGCTTGAAGATGGTAAGAAGGTTCCCAAGGAACCCATAGAGTTTGATGCTGAAGACTATAAGAAAATGGAAAAGAATGCCAAGGCCAAGAAGCTATTATATTTTGGCCTAGGTCCAGATGAATATACACGTATCTCGGAGTGTGAGTCAGCCCAGGAGATATGGAATGCCCTCCAAGTAGCTCATGAAGGAACAAGTCAAGTCAAACAATCACGTATTGAGCTACTCATGAGGCAATATGAGTTGTTTGATATGGGTGATCGTGAGAACGTGATGGATATGTACACACGCTTCACCCACATAACAAACAGCTAAAATCCCTGGGAAAATCCTTCACCACAGAAGAGCTGGTGAGGAAGATTCTAAGGATTTTGCCTCGGTCTTGGGAAGCGAAGGTGACAGCCATCCAAGAAGCTAAAGACATGAACAAGATCACCCTCGACGAGTTGATTGGCAATCTTCAAACCTATGAACTCAGAAAGAACTCACAACAAAAAGAGGAGCAGAAGAAGGATCGTGGGCTTGCCTTGAAAGCACAAGAGGATGATGACTCTGACCTTGAGGATGAAGAGATGGCCTTAATGACACGAAAGTTCAAGAAATTCTTCAAAAAGGTCAAAGAAAACAGCAGAAGAAAGGGCTTCAGTAAATCCAGAAATACCCCTCGAGAACAGTTCACAAGGTGTTTTAAATGTGGCAAACCAGATCACCTTGTGAAAAACTGCCCTCTGTTTCGAGAAGAGCAGGAGTTCGAACAACCCAGAAAACAGGTTCGAAAACAACCTGTGAACACCTCAGGCAAAAGATTCTCGAAGGCTATGCTTGCTGCCTGGGGAGACTCTTCTGAGGATGAAGGTGAATCTGAAAGTGAAGGAGATGCTGTAGCTCTCATGGCACAAAGTGACTCAGACTCAGATGATGAATCCACAAACAGCTTGACTGATCTCAAGAACAAGGTACGTGGTCTCAATAAAGCAACTCTCGAAAAACTTTTGTATACCTTGATAGATACTTGTGCTGAATTGAAACGAGATGTCCGAGACCTAGAACTAGAAAATGAGATCCTTAATGATGTAAGTCTCAAGGGTGGGAACAACCCAAGCCAACTTACAACAAGAACACAACCAAAACAAGTGGAAAACTCACGAACCAAGGGAGGCACGGTCGTGCTCAAGGGCACGGGGTGACCGTGCTAACTTGCTGCCTAAGCACGCCTAGTTTGTGATTTTCACGGTTTTGAGATGGCTTTTGTGTTTGGGCTCAAAACTGAATCAAAGCAAGAATTCTTGGCCTTGATTAAGCTTGAAATGAATATGAAAAGAAAAAAAAGAAGAGAGGAATGAAGTTCACTGATTAGAACATGAAAAAAGGAGAGCTTTGGTTTAAGGAACCCAAAGCTAACTTCATGAACTTTAAGTGAATTCAATGGAATCTGGATAGTTCTAAGCCTTGTGATTAGATAAGATACACCACTAATCACTTAGCTTAGGGCCCTTAACCTTTGATTAGGATACAGATACACCACCTAATCAATGATTAAGACTCACTTGGACACCACCTTAATCGGCCTAATTAAGGATAAGCAAGTTAAGTGTTTGAGAGGAACACAAGACACAAAGTCTTTTCTTAATTTCAATACTCAAGCTTGTTGTTTTACAAAAGAGCAGCCAAGGCACTTATATAGCCTTGTGATTACATGAAAAGGGCTTTCCTTCTAGGCAAGGAAAGTCATTAAACTAATCCTATGCTTTAGTAATACACGGTTTAAGCTAAAACACACATAAGCTGAAAGTTTATATTACAAAGCACTTAATTTATCTTCCTAAGCCTTTTCCTTTGTACTAAGGAATGTAAATGACTCAATTTCCCAGCTAGGAAGGCAAGAGTGCACGGCTAGCCACCTCAAAAGGACTGAAAAATGCATGTGTGTCATGTCATGCTTGAGTGGTCGAATGAAAGCTTGCAAGATGGTGGTGTTTCACTTGTCCCACGTGTCTCTCTCACAAGTAGCTGAGTGGTGTTTCATCAAGCAGCTCAAAATGACCTAGTTGGCAGTCTTCCACCTTAAGCAAACCCATCTAGGAGGGAAATCCACCTCGCTAAGTAACCGGGTATCTAGGTGCCCGTTTCTGCCGTGTCTTGTGCTTCATGGTTGACACCTCAAATGCTGAGTAATCTTGGATTTCCTTACATGGAAGGAAACCTCAAGATGTCTAGTTTACCCTCGTTTTTGAATCATAGCATTTGGACGTCGTTTACCCCTTGAATGAGCCTGATTCCCCAAACCGTGCAGATTAGACTCCAAAACAGCACAGGTTTACTAATTAGCTTAATTCACTAACCAATTGAACTCCAAATCTGGTAATTCCAATTGGACATGAAAGCTAAGATCTTGGGGACCCAAAATATGTAAAAATTCAAGTCTTAAACCAAACTATATTATAAGAAATAAAAAGAACAAAACCGGGTTCATCCTGGCCCTGCTGGGCAGTTTTGACACCTTGGGTTTAATTGCTGATTTGAACGACCAAATGAAGTCCAAATTGGATGAAACTTGATTTGTTGGAAAGCTAACATCTTGATCTTCAAATCCATCAAAAAAATATTCGACGTAAACCCTTAGTATGTTTGAGAAATTAAGCACACAAAAACGGGTTAGCTGCTGGATTTAACCCTTGCCCTGCAGTTTCAATATTTAATCAAAACTTGGATGATTTATTCATCCTTAAACCAGCATAATAAGATTACCTAATTGATTTGATTCTTTTTTAACAAAAGGGATGGAGGGATTTCCATCACTTAAGAATGAGAAACTTGAGGCTGAAAGAGAAATTCTAGCTTCACATCAAACCTTAAATGACCTTAGGGAGACCTTGATCTTGAACGAAGTAAAATATACCACCAATCAAGCCAAGGCTGAAAAGGAAACCCTTGAGCTTAAAGAAAAGGTCGAAGTTTTGCTTGCTGAAAACAAGAACCTATCGGCTAAAGCAAAACGCACAGAACACGACCTTGCCACAAACGGGTTGTGGAACAAGTCCTCACAAGCCCTTGATTGGTTAAACACTCACCACAGTCGAAATAAAAAGGGACTTGGATATAAGCCTAAACGAACCGTTTACCCAACCCATAGAAAGTATGTGAGATTACCTGAAAACATTGTTTGCTTTCATTGTGGTAAAACTGGTCACTATCAATATTCATGTCCTTCAAGAAGGTATGCCATTGAAAAGAATGAAAGGTATGTGAAACAAATCTGAATTAGGAAAGATGAGCTTTATTTGTCTAAAAGAATGGGACCCAAGTGGATCTGGGTTCCCAAAACTAACCCTTGATTTGTTTTGCAGGCTGAAGTGAGAGAGAACAACCCCACAAACAACCCAGCAAACAGGGTAAGAAACACCCTGGCAAATAGCTCAGAAAATAACCTTGAAAACAGGCAGCTGTGGTATGTTGATAGTGGGTGTTCGCGGCATATGACCGGAGAAAAATCAAACTTTCTCTCACTTACAGCTTCAACCGGTGGGAGCGTGGCTTTTGGAAACGGCAAGTCTGGGACAATTATCGGTATAGGTAGCATTGGTAAAACTCTCTCCCACTCAATTGATAATGTGCACTTAGTTGATGGTTTAAAGCATAATTTACTAAGTGTGTCCCAACTGTGTGACAAGAACAATCTAGTGGTGTTCTCACGAACACATTGCTTGGTTGTCAATGCCAACACAGGAGACATTGTGTTAAAGGGGAAGCGTCACAAAAATGTTTACAAAGTTTGTATTTCTACACTTCTCCAAAACAACCTGACTTGTTTCAGTGCTGTGAATGATGATATAATGCTCTGGCACAAGAGACTAGGTCATGCGAGCCTTACTCTTTTAAACAAACTTGTTTCCAAAGACTTGGTTGTTGGACTACCTTCCATCAAGTTTAATGATGACAGGGTATGTGAAGCTTGTGCAAAAGGAAAACAAGTCAGATTGTCTTTTAAATCAAAAAGGTGTGTTAGCACTACCCGACCTCTTGAATTATTACACATTGATCTATGTGGTCCTATGAGGATAACAAGTAGAGGTGGGAAGAGGTATGTGCTTGTCATAGTGGATGATTACTCTCGATTTACTTGGACCATGTTCTTGGCCTCCAAGGATGAAACTTTTGAGAATTTTATTGCCCTTCTCAAAAAGGTTGAAAAGAGAGTAGGACACTCATTGGTTAGCTTGAGGTCTGATCATGGTAATGAATTTGAAAAAGCAAGTTTTACAGAATTTTGTAATACGCATGGTGTTGATCATAACTTCTCGGCCCCAAGAACACCCCAACAGAATGGGGTGGTTGAGCGCAAAAACCGCACCCTAGAAGACATGACTAGGACAATGCTTATTGCTAGTGGTCTTCCTAGGAACTTTTGGGCAGAAGCTTTGAACACATCATGTTACATTACGAATAGATGTATGATTAGACCTATTTTGAACAAAACTCCCTACGAACTCTTCAAAGGTAGAAAGCCCAACATTATGCATTTAAGAACATTCGGTTGTAGGTATTTTGTGCATAATAATGGGAAGGATGTTTTAGGAAAGTTTGATCCCAGGAGTGATGAGGCAATATTTCTCGGTTATTCCTCTCACAGCAAGGCATACAAAGTCTTTAACAAAAGAACCTTGTGCGTTGAGGAAAGTGTGCATGTGCTTTTTGATGAATCTAACACTTTAAATAAGAATGGTGCATAGGAAGAAGAGTTTGAATTAGGTCTTATCCGAAAAGAAGTGTTGCCCCATGAGAGACAAGATAAGAACACCATGGAGACAACAGGCCCAGAAGTTGTTCCTCAAAATGGCAGGCAAGGTGAACACCAAACAGGGGGAAACACCGTTGAACCCTGTTTGGGACCATGTTCTTCAGGAACAGGCTTATAAACAGGTGCAGAAACAGGCTCAGGAGGTGTTCGTGAGCCTGATTCTCCAAATATTTCGGCTAGAGTAGAGCATGTGTCTGTGGATCCACTTACTCCACGACCATGGAAGCACCATAGTTCACATCCCCTTGATCAAATTCTGTCTGATATTAACAGTGGAGTGCAAACTAGGTCTAAGCTTAAGAATTTCTGTGCTTTCTATGCTTTTCTCTCTAACATTGAGCCAAAGAATGTGAATGAAGCTCTTGCAGATTCAGATTGGGTCACGGCAATGCAAGAAGAGCTCCATCAATTTGAAAGAAACAGAGTATGGCACCTGGTACCTAAACCTGCAGAGAGAACAATCATTGGAACCAAGTGGGTGTTCCGAAACAAACTGGATGAGTCAGGAACAGTCACTAGGAACAAGGCACGGCTGGTTGTTCAAGGGTATAACCAAGAAGAAGGGATCGATTATGAAGAAACCTTTGCACCAGTTGCTAGAATTGAGGCTATTCGAATCCTAATAGCCTTTGCAGCTCATATGGAAATCAAGCTATATCAAATGGACGTGAAAAGTGCATTCCTAAACGGATACCTTAAAGAAGAGGTGTATGTCAAACAACCCCCTGGTTTTGAAAACAGTGAATTTCCTAACCATGTTTTCAAACTTGACAAAGCTCTTTATGGTTTAAAACAAGCTCCTAGAGCTTGGTATGAACGTTTGTCAAGTTTTTTACTTGAAAATAATTTTAGAAGAGGCAAGGTAGACAATACCTTGTTTCTAAAATCTAAGGGGGAACATTTATTGATTGTCCAAATATATGTTGATGACATTATATTTGGTGCAACTCATCATGATTTATGCAATGAATTTTCAAATATGATGAGGAGTGAGTTTGAGATGAGCATGATGGGTGAGCTTAACTTTTTCTTAGGCTTACAAATCAAGCAAACTCCAAACGGCACCATGATCCATCAACAAAAGTATATCAAGGAGCTACTTAAGCGTTTTGGGATGGAGTCGGCCAAATCCATAGACAATCCTATTTCTCCTTTAACCAAGTTGGTTATGGATGATGGGAGTCCCTCAGTTGAGGAGAAACTCTATAGGGGCATGATTGGGTCACTCCTATACCTAACCGCTAGTAGACCGGATATTGTTTTTAGTGTTGGTTTATGTGCCCGTTTTCAGTCTAATCCTAAGGAAACTCATCTTAAAGCTGTTAAACGGATACTAAGATATTTGAAGCATACACCCAATTTAGCTTTATGGTATCCTAGAGGTTGCAATTTTGATCTTGTTGGATATGCTGACGCTGACTATGCTGGATTCCTAGTTGATAGAAAGAGTACCTCAGGTATGGCTCACTTTCTTAGACCTTATTTGGTATCTTGGGCTACCAAGAAGCAACATTCAGTTGCCATGTCCACAGCAGAAGCTGAATATGTTGCAGCAGCTTCATGTTGTGCTCAACTGTTGTGGATAAGACAACAGCTTAAGGACTTTTATGTTGACACTGGATGCATTCCTATTTTTTGTGATAACTCAAGTGCAATTAACATTACCAAAAATCCATGTCAACATAAAAGAACAAAGCATATTGACATTCGACATCATTTCTTGAGATATAATGTTGAAAAGGGTTTAATTTCTATGAATTTTTGCACAACGGAAAATCAAATTGCTAATATATTCACTAAGGCACTAGCTAGAGATCAATTTGAGAGAAATAGACTGGAACTAGGGTTGGTAAGAACACCCTGAGATACTTGTTTCCAAGACATGAACTAGGTTTGGTAAAAACAACCTCTACACCCTGTTCTCTCCCCTTGTTTGCAAATCTTATTAGCAACTGATGTGATTTATGTACAATGAGTGCATACACTCGAATTGCGTGCGTTTTTTAAAAATTTATACAAAGAGTGCAGCATAAGGAGATGTACTAAGGATCACTGGAGCAGCTCTTCCACCCCTAGTACCAATGAGTCAAATCAAGATCAAACGGCGAAGAACAGGCAGGTATCTTGATCAAACGGAAAGAACAGGTACGTCCCTTGGTTGTTCGATGCATATGGGAATGTGTTTTCTTTAAACCTCCCTCCTTACCAAGGCACACGCCTTTAATGTTCTCACCCGTTGCAAACCTAGAGATCTTTAAAAGATTTTGGGTGCTCTCTCTCTCTTTAAATGCCCTGTTCTCAGTTCTTCTTTTCACCTGACTTCATCTCGCTCAAAAGCAAACCCTGCAGACATGATTCGCCACATAGGGCGAATTGCGAACACCACCCGAACCCATGATCTTGGCTATGGGTTTCTGCTGACAAGGTGTTTGAGCACTTTGGGATAGCGCTCACACGGAGAGTGGCGGGCCAAATCATTGATGAGATTGGGATTGACACCCTGCTAGGGTGTGGCTATAAGGTTGGCGAAGGGTCAGTCTCCAAACAGGGTCGTCAACCACCTCGACCACCTATTTCTGGGCAACCTTCCATCAAGGTTGAGGCTGTTCTTGAGGACAATGCTCGCCTCAAGGATGAGCTCTCTGCCGTCAAGGCTGCTCTTGCTGAGGAACAAGCCCTCTCCGCCAAACGCCATGAAGATTTGCTTGCCCTTCTCTCCACCCTTGCCCCCAGCATTCCTCCTCTGCAAACGAAACCAACCCCTGCTCCCTGATTGTCTAGGTTGGTCTCTAGTCTCCTCCTCCTCCTCTCTTAGTTTTGTTGTTTTGGCATTGTACTACTTTTCTTTGCAATGAAATATCTATTTGCAATGCTTTATATGCTTTTCTTGCAACCGTCCTGTTGTTCTTGCCTTTTAATGATGCCAAAAGGGGGAAGAATAGTGTAACCTATTGACAAAGTATGACGAATGAGCCTGACCTTGACTCGATAGGGTGGGTTGACCTCCTCTAACTCCTTGTACCTACGTGGATCCCTATCAGCATTCAATTTTTTTTAATATGGACACTTGGTTTGTCATCATCAAAAAGGGGGAAATTGTTGAATTAGTATATTCAGTTTTGATAACAACAAACCCAAGTGTAAAATGCTCTTAAGTAATGTTGCTCCAAACAAAGTTCTCCAAACAGGCATACACTGTTATTTTCAATATGCGTCTTAACTTGTTTGCTGAATGTTGAGAACAAGTCTTAAGAACAGGTCTCATACCTTGATGACTCACGCTCAAGTCAAGAACACCACCTCGATGAGTTAATTGTGTGTTAAGATCAGTTCCTGAACTCAAGCAATACAAGAATAACCTGGCAAACAGGCTAGGTGTTTCAAGGACAATCCAGCAAACAGGCCTTTCTGAACTCAAGCGATACAAGAACAACCTGGCAAACAGGTTGGTCTAGGTGGTTGGGGCAGTGTATTCGTCTTGAACAAGATGACTGGATCTACAACAAGATGTCTTGGGTAATTTAGGTTTTATTTTTTAGACTCTTGTTAATATGCCAATCTTGAAAAGTCTCTAACTAACCACTCTTGAATTGGTTGCGCTATTTGCTTCAGAACACCAAGTTTGAACAACCCTGTAAACAGGGTACCTAGGGTGTTTCTGAACTGCAACGACCAAACCCGGTCACTTTGGAAAACTTATTTTGGTTGGCCAAAAGCTCTAATATATTTTGATAAAATTCCAAGGCAGCAATTTAAGCTGTAGGAAATCTTTTGATATGAAAATCACTTGGGAGATTTGCAAAACTGATTTTGGAAAATATTTACCAAAACCGAAAATATTTCTCTCTTATCCTTTGGAAAGTGATTAATTCAAAATTCAAGCTGAGATTCTTTTCCAGGTATTTCACGGCTATTTTTAAGGGGAAAAGATAGTCTTTTATCCTCCAAAATCAAATCCCTACAATATTGGAAAACTCTATCCTCATTGGATCTTTTAGCCGTTGGAATTCTCTGTGCTAAGCAAAAATCTCTCTTTGCTAAACATAGCTGATTTTATCACTTCTCCTTGTTTTTGACCGTTGGATTTTTTGTTTAAAAACTCAACATTTCACTCCCATTCATAAGAGAAGAAAAAACGAGAAACATACACAACATACGCAAAAAGGGAGAAGTGCAAAAGTGGTTTTTCTAGTGAGAAGAATTTTTCGAGCTACTCTTGAGAAAAGAAAAACCGAGACAAGTTGTGTTTAAGCTGAGCTTTCAAGATATTGGCATACTAGGACCTCATTGTACCTTACATCTGCTTAAATCAGAAGCACCCCCGTAAGGTGTTTTGTAACCCTGATCTTGGATCAGAAAAGTGAGTGAGTGGTCCTCAGTCGTGTGGACTTTGGACGTGTCCAATCTGGTGAGATTTGGACGTGGTGTAACCTTTCTTAGAAAAGAAGGTTACGTGGTTGCAAGTTGTAACAAGGTGTGTTACATTTGTAACGTGTGAAGCCCGTTAGTGAAAGTGGTTAAATCCTACACGAGGTAGGTCGTGGTTTTTCACACCTCAGTTGGGCTAGAGGTGTTTTCCATGGAAAAATTGTGTGTGCTTTATT
Organism: Carnegiea gigantea; assembly: GCA_029747015.1. NCBI lineage: Eukaryota > Viridiplantae > Streptophyta > Magnoliopsida > Caryophyllales > Cactaceae > Carnegiea > Carnegiea gigantea. The sequence continues at coordinate 189,872 of JAKOGI010001490.1, forward strand.
TCCGCATTTATCTTGTTGATTTTCGCCTTTGAGCAAATTGAAAACATCTGGTGCAAACAAGTCAGAAGGTTGTTTGTAATTCAAGAACAACCTCTGCAATCAGGAGGGTGTTTGTCAGTAAGTACGCGAAAATCGAACACCACAATTCACCCCCCCTCTTGTGGGTAAGTACTCCTAAATTCAACACTTACATACTCATATTGATTCATATATAGGTCTTAGGAATTTATGAAATTCATATACATACATACTTAGTAGATAAACATGCTTATACGTATTCATATATAGGTTTTATGAACTTAAAACATAAAAACATAATATACATACATACTTCGTAGACAAACATACTTACACGTATTCATATATAAGTTTTATGAACTTAAAACATGAAAACATAATACACATACATACTTTGTAGACAAACATACTTATACGTATTCATATATAGGTTTTATGAACTTAAAACATGAGAACATAATTTTCTTACGACTTTATCTTTAGGCAAATAACAAGAAAGGCCTCTTAAAAAATTATGGTGAGTATACCAAGTCACGATTCAAAACTTCGTAGTTACTGGCGTGCTCTTGAAAGTTAGGATTCTTAAATAATCACCTTCAGTTGCCCTTCTACGCTCATTACAATCTATCAAACATAAGCGATGAAAATGATACAAGCCAAGTATACTAATCTTATAAATCGATTTCGTGAATGGTTTAAAGCTTTTTCATAATCGAATTAAATTTGCTAACGTGTAAACTACCTTTGTAAAATACGTTTATGAATTCATAAAACGACTTCGTTTCTAATTTAGAAGTTTCGTATAAACGTAATACGTTAATTAACTCGTAAAACGATCTCCTTTTAGACTTAAAAGCTTCTTATAAGGGCAATAAGTTAGTTAATACTTAAAACGACTTTACTTTAAACTTAAAGGCTTCTTATAAAGGTAACACGTTTACCAAATCGTAAAACGACTTATTTTCTAACTCGAATGCTTCGTATGAACACAATAAGTTTACTAAACCGTAAAACGATTTCGTTTTCAACTTAAAAGCTTCTTAATAATGTAATACGTATGTTAGTTTGTAAAACGACTTCGTCCTGAACTTACAAGCTTCTTATAAATAAAATAAGATCTGTTAACACGTAAATCGGTTTTGTAAGTAACATAAAAACTTCTTACAAACATAGAAGGGTTTATTAAATCGTAAAACGACTTAATTCCAACTCAAATGCTTCGTATAAATATAATAGGGTTGCTAAATCGTAAAACGATCTCGTTTTCAACTTAAAAACTTCTTAATAACGTAAAACGATTGCTAACTCATAAAACGACTTCGCTTTTTAGCTAAGAGCCTCCTTGAAATGTAATATGTATGCTAAATCGTAAATCGCAACTCGTTTGAAACATAATGTGTTTAGTTAATGCTTAATTCAAACTAAGTTCGAAGCTTAAGGCTTCTCATAAACGTTATAAGTCTATTAACACATAAATCGACTTCCTTTGCAACTTCAAAGCTTCTTAAAACGTAATAAGCTTGTTAAGTCTTAAAATGATTTCGTTCCTAACTTCAAAGCTTCATATAAACGTATTACGGCTACTAACTTGCAAAATGACCTCGTTTTTAACTTAAGAACTTCCTATAGACGTAAAACGTTTGCTAGTTTGTAAAACGACTCCATTATTGACTTAAAAGCTTCGTAGAAACGTAATACGTTTATTAACTTGTAGAACGACTTCACTTTAAACTTAAAAGTTTCTTATAAACGTAATACGTTTACTAAATCGTAAAGCGACTTTGTCTTTAACTAAAAGACTCCTTATAAACATAACAAGGTTGCCTAATCATAAAACGACTTTGATTCTAATTTGAAAGCTTCGTATAAACGTAATAGGGTTGCTAAATCATAAAAACAACTTCGTTTCTAACTTAAATGCTATGATTAGCAATAATGTAAGCTAGATTCATCGAAAACTCCATTTTAAAGCATCTAACAACCTTTCAAGAATATATTGGTTCTGCCCTAGCATAGCAGTGTTTAATTCTTTCGCTTGTCCACACATATAATCGAATTCATCTAATAACAATCCAATCTACCAATTCAGTAAACTGATTCATATAACTATCATTCGAAATCCTTAAAATAGGAGGGATTAAAGGTCCACCCACCTCGAATTCAAGCTATAGGCGTGCAAACTGACTGGATTGAAGCTAATTTCGAACTCCCAGAGCTCAGTATCCCCTCTGCTCTTCGCGCAAGGCTCGACCACTTCCAAACCCAAAGCCCTAACTTGAAATTTTTGAGAAATCAAGCATGATTTAGATGAATTTTAGATGAGAATTGAATTTATAGGAGAAGAACAGGTTCGAGTTCACCTTGCATGCACCAATTTACCGGGTGTTGGCTGGTTCTGCGCCGAGATGGTTCGGCCACGGGCAGGGGGGAGACGCCGGCACCGGTGGCGTCGCTTGGGTCCGGTCAGGCGTGGCGTAGCAGCGAGGACAAAGAGGAGATGGCAGGCGTGCAGTGAGGAAGCAGAAGAACGACAGAGAGAGAAGGGGGGAAGGGGTCGGGCCACGCGAGGAAGAAGAAGGATGCACGGGGGGTTCAAGCGTGTGGTTTTAATTTCAACCCCTTCCCTTTTTTTGACTCAAATCTACCGCAAAACTTCAACCTATTGTATTAATAATCGAATACCCGGGCCTCTAATCTTAAACCGAAGTCCTAAATATAATCATTGGTCATCTTACTGGCCCTTTGATTATATTAAGGATCGATTTAGTAAATTACCGAACTATTCCCAGGGTTCAACAATCTGATCGTATATAGGAATTGCTTTTGTTGGAGTTCAAGGAATCGAAGGCGTGTCTTATTACACAACTTTAGGAAATTCATTTATGGAATCTAAAGTTGAATAGGTCAATAACTTGGGCGATATGGTAGTTATAGATTGGCGGATTTCCAACCCAACAAGCATAATATTTGATAAGCAAGTACGATAAAAATGCGGGTCTCAGATTTCTCCCCCACTTATAGAAAGTTTCGTCCTCGAAACTTATACGCTTTGGTCACATGATGCGAAATAAATCCATATATACTTATATAAAAAGGAAGTACTTAAAGAAAGATTTCTTACCGACTTTCATACACATCATGGAGCTGTGAGATTGGAGGAGTCATTTTCTTGCTTGGGTGATGTACGTGTGCGTGGAAAGTGATCCAAATCAAACTCAAACTCAAAACAAACCAAAGTGAAAAGAGAAATGAAAGATGGATGAGATGGAAGGAGATCTTCACCATACAAGAAAAGGATAGAACAAGACCTTGTAATTGAGATAATCCTTCACGGAGCCACTCAATGACTTGATCTGGGGCTAATTCTCTTGTCTTAACCGAGGAATCACTCCAATGGAGAAGATAGAGTGATGTAGATGTGGGTGGTAAGTGAACCAAATCAACTCAAACTCAAACTAAACAAGAATCAACCAAAGAAAAGTGAATATGGTGGAAGATAGTTTGAGATGGTTTGAAGAATAATAACAAAAAGAACAAGGATAAACAAGACCTTGTAATTAAGATAATCCTTCACGGAGCCACTCAATGACTTGATCTTGGGCTAATTCTCTTGTCTTAACCAAGGAATCACTCCAATTGGAAAAGGAAGAGAACCTAGAACACCACTTGAATGAGCCAAATTCAAGATATAGAACTAGGAATTTTGAGACACAAATGAGAATCACTCTCAAAGGTGCTTGTATTACTTTGGAAATCTCTTACAATGCTGAATGATTAGCTTCACATGCCCCTCCCCTTTTATAGACTCAGCAAAAGACAATCAAAAGACTCAAATAACTCCTAACAATTAAAACTAGCTAATGAAAAGTCTAAGAAAAATGAAAAGACACATCATAAAAGGGGGTGGGGGAGGTTACAAGGAATATTCTAGGATTTTTGCAGCTGATTACATCAATCTAGAAGCATCTAAAACGTGCACAATATCAGCCACACAAATATATGTAACCTAAGACTCTTCATATTCCCAGCATTAATCCTTGCAACTGCCTCAACTTCAACAGAGCATAACTTCCAGAATACTCGGCCAAATCACGCGTTCTTGGGCTTGTTAGAAAGCCCTGGAAGTCTATTTTCCAGAATGGGCTCATTTGCTCAATTTGGATAAGCGGTTTGAAAGTTATGGCCCAAACAATGCACCTATCTCAGACTGGACTGGATCAGCACAACGTATCTTTGAGTGATATTTTGCCCAATCAAATGATGTCCAAATTAAATAAAATTGGGCTTATTTTAAAGCTGACATCTTAAGCTTCAAAAGCACATGGGCCCTCAAGTTGTGGGTCCACTTGAGCTTGTCCAAAAGTGGTCACAAAAATCGGGTTCCGCAGGGATGAATTCGGCACCAAATTTCTAGCAAAGTTTAACCTCTTTTTGACCTCTCCATAGTGTCGCGAGTCTTTGAACTCACTTAAGAAGACCAAATAGGCACATTTCCATGCATGATCTTCTTTGACCCTTTTCTTCTTTGAAATTGGAGTTGAATAAAAATGATGCATATGGAAATATGCATCATACTCCCCGGGTTGTTTTGAGTTTGTCCTCAAACTCAAAGGGTTGGCAAGCCTCTCAAGAAAGGGGTCGCGCTTACAATATGGGAGCTTTTGGGGAAGGAGGTCACAGGGCATCACCTCTAGAGAGATATAGAAGAGGGTGAGGGGAGGATGATAAAACGGGTCATACCTGGTGAGGAGAAGAGGCGGAAGTGGGAAATCTTCTTTGGGGGCAAGGGTTTGGGAAGGATGAATGAGGGTTAAGGCTTGTCGGTCCTTTTGTGGCTTGGGGCTTTGGCACGATGGAATAGGGGTCAAGGTGATTTTCTTCTCATCCTTAATAAAGGAGTAGGTGTTGAGGCGCCCATGATGAATTACATGGCGATCAAACATCCATGGTCTACCCAACAATATATGGCTTGCATCCATAGGAAGAATGTCACACAATATCTCATCCTTATAGTGGTCTCCAATAGAAAGAGAAATGAGGCACTGATGAGAAATGTATATACCTTTGCCTTGATTTAGCCATTGGATGCTATAAGGCTTAGGATGGGGTGTAGTCTCAAGTTTGAGCTTGTCCACCATGGTTTTGGATGCAACATTTGTACAACTACCTCCATCAATGATAAGGGAACAAACCTTGTCTCCTACGGTACACCTGGTGTGAAAAATGGCTTCTCTTTGCTCCATGTCCTTTTGAGTAGCAAATCCGCTCAATGCTCGCCTAATGACAAGCAACTCACCTTCATCGGGGCCTATGATAACCTCTTCTTCTTTTTCCTCCAAACTTTCCTCTTCTTCATGGTCATGCTCCTCAAAAGAAGCTTGGTACTCAGCCAGGGAAACAATCTTCTTGTTAGGACACTCAGATGCAAAATGTCCCATACCTTGACAACGGAAACAACGAACCTGGTCTTTTGGCCGTGAGGGCACTTTTGTGGGAGGTGGAGGGGTGATGGGAGGGACACTTTTGGCGGGTGAGGGGGTTTGAATTTGTGGGGGAAAGTAAGGTGATTCTTGAGAAAAAGGACGGGAAGGAGTCTTGGAAAAGATGCTCTTTTCCTTAGATTTCTTTTGTTGCTCTACCTTATAGGCTAGAGAACTCAAGTCATCTAGGGATGAATAGGGTTGCAACTCAATTACATGAGCAATGGACTCATCAAGACCGGTCAAGTATCTTACCAAGGTTTGTGAGTCGTCTTCTCTCAAATCGCATTTGAGTAGGAGTTGTTCAAACTCCCGAGTGTATTCTTCCACACTCTTGGATCCTTGCTTGAGTCGATGGAGCTTGAGATAATTGTCTTGCACATAGTGAGAGGGAAGAAACTTGGCCTTGAGTTTTTCTTTCATTTTGGCCCACGTTCTAATTTTCCCTTTCCCGTTTCTTGCTCTTTTCGCTCCAAGGTTAGCCCACCAGATTGAAGCATATTTTCTGAGTTTAAGGGCTACAAGCTTTACCTTCTTATCTTCCGGGATGTCCTCATATTCAAAGATCCTCTCAATGGTGTGCAACCAATCGAGAAATAAGTCCGGATCAAGTTGGCCTTCAAATTCGGGGATGTCAATTCGGACACCACCAATATTTCCTCCTTGCCTTCGTCTCCTTGGGGGTTCCTCATCACTTGAATTGGCATGGGAGTGATGGACTTTGATGTAAGTCTCAAGGGTAGGAAGAACCCAAGCCAACTTATAACAGGAACACAACCAAAACAAGTGGAAAACTCACAAACCAAGGGAGGCACGGTCGTGCTCAAGGGCACGGTGTGGCCGTGCCAATCTTCTGCCTTTCACGCCTAAGTTTGTGATTTCAGTGGTTTTTGTGTTTGGGCTCAAAACTGAATCAAAGCAAGAATTCTTGGCCTTGATTAAGCTTGAAATGAATATGAAAAGAAAAAAAAGAAGAGAGGAATGAAGTTCACTGATTAGAACATGAAAAAGGAGAGCTTTGGTTTAAGGAACCCAAAGCTAACTTCATGAACTTTAAGTGAATTCAATGGAATTTGGATAGTTCTAAGCCTTGTGATTAGATAAGATACACCACTAATCACTTAGCTTAGGGCCCTTAACCTTTGATTAGGATACAGATACACCACCTAATCAATGATTAAGACTCACTTGAACACCACCTTAATCGGCCTAATTAAGGATAAGCAAGTTAAGTGTTTAAGAGGAACTCAAGACACAAAGTCTTTTCTTAATTTCAATACTCAAGCTTGTTGTTTTACAAAAGAGCAAGGCACTTATATAGCCTTGTGATTACATGAAAAGGGCTTTCCTTCTAGGCAAGGAAAGTCATTAAACTAATCCTATGCTTAGTAATACACAGTTCAAGCTAAAACATACATAAGCTAAAAGTTTAAGCTACAAATTATAAGATTTCCTTCTTAAACTCTTTCCTAAGTATTAAGAAACCTTGTTGACTCAATTTCCCTTCAAGGAAGGTAAGAGAGCATGGCTGCCACCTCAAAAGGACTGAAAATTGCATGTGTGCCATGTCATGCTTGAGTGGTCGAATGAGAGCTTGCAAAATGGTGGCGTTTCACTAGCTCCACGTGTCTCTCTCTCAAGTAGCTGAGTGGTGCTTAATCAAGCAGCTCAAAATGACCTGCTTGGCAGCCTTCCACCTTAAGCAAACCCCTTGAAGGAGGAAAACCACCAAGCTAAGCAACCGGGTGTCAAGCAGCCAGTTTCTGCCTCCACTTGCAACGCATGTTTGACACCTCAAATGATGACTATTTGCTACGTTTCTTACATGGTTGGAAACCTCAAGATGTCTAGTTTACCCTCCATTTGGAATCGTAGCATTTGGACGTCATTTGCCCCCTGAACAAACCAGAAAACCAAAACCGTGCATTTTGCAGTGCAATCCGGACAGGTTCAAGAGATGAACTGTTTTAAGTAACCAAATGAATTCCAAATGATATGAAACCAATTGGACTTAAAAGTTAACATCCTGAACTTGATAATCATCCAAAAAACGGACACCAAAATATGCTTTAGGCCGATGTAATAAGATAGCAAAAACCGGGTAAAAATCTGGATGAGAACCCGGGTGTATCACCTTGTGTGTTTGCCATCAAGTGACTCATGGCCGTGACTTTGGAGTTGATTTCTTGATTATTTTGGATCAATGAAACATTTTTAGACCTTGAGGATGGACCTCCATCATTCTCCCCTTGTTGGGAAGATTTGATCCTCAAATCAGAAAGGACGTACTACCCAACAGCAAACAAAGGTGAACTAGGCTGAAAAAGGATCAACTCTTCAAATAAGCTTGGTTTAAACTTTGCCTCTGTATTCCTCACATCAGCCATGTGAAACTGAAGTGGGTGTTGAAATGAATGGATGGGGGGTGGGTTTGGATTTTGCTTTGGGAGAGTAAATTGAGCAAGTTTAGGGCCTGAGCATGCGAGATCCTGGATAGATGTGAATGGAATGATTTTGTGGGGAAAGGATGGGATATGGTCTTGCTCCTTTGGAATGAATAACATACAAACATGAATATTCATATGTTGTTCATGCTCTTCTTCATGAAAATTTGGAGACATCTTCTCCAAGAGTAGCATTTCACCTTCATCAGCAGTGATCTCAATTTCTTCAAGGTCTTCTTCTTGAGTTTCTTCCTCCTTTTCTTCCTTTCCAATTGCCTCCCACTCAGCCAGAGTGATGCTTCTTCGATTGACACAATCGGCGGCTATGTGTCCAAATCCTTGGCACTTAAAACATCGGGAAGTGCCATGCTTGGGTTTAAGTTGCGGGGGTAGGCTTTGTAGTGGTGTTTGGTTCTTTTGTGGAGTAGGAAGTGGGGGGGCCATGGGTTTAGGGACAAGGTTTGGGCTCCCCTTGTTGAATGGTTGTTCTTGAGGAAGGAATGTGGGGACTTCTTCACAGGTATGAAATCGAGACCTTCTTTGTTGTTCCACTTTGTGAGCTAAGACACAGATCTCATCAAAAGTGGTGAAGGCTTGCAATTCAACCACGTTGGCTATCCTAGGATCAAGCCCTCCTAGGTAACGAACCATGGGTTGTTCTTCAGGCTCATGAATGTCACATTTGATCATGAGTTTCTCAAACTCACGAGTATATTCTTCAACACTCATCTTACCCTGATTCAAATGGTGAAAGAGCATGTATTGATCTTGGACATATGTGGAAGGCAAAAACCGTGCCTTCATCTTGGCTTTCATCTTGTCCCAAGTAGTAATCTTACTCTTTCTTTCTCTAGTTCTCTTAGCATTAAGGTTTGTCCACCATAAGGAGGCATATTTCTTTAGTCTAAGAGCAACTATCTTGACTTTCTTATCCTCCGGAATCTCCTTAAACTCAAAGATGCGTTCCACCGTTTGTAACCATTCAATGAACTCATCAGGATCTAACTTACCCTCGAACTCAGGAATATCAACCTTGATCTCATTAGAGTTGAAAGTAGGTCGCCCTCTTCTTTGCATTCTTTCAAATGGTACTTCTTCTTCAGAGAACGCATTGCTAGCTTCCTCTTCATAGCCATAGTCTGTTCCAGTCCGAATGCTTGGTGATTCTTGAAGTTTCTGCTTTTGTTTCATATGGTTTCCAAGCTGTTTCCTCAAGTACTCATTTTGTGCTTTGAGTTCTCGATTGCTCACACTCATTTCTTGCATTTGCTTAGAAAGAACTTCAAGCCTTTCTTCCACAGACATGCTAGTACTCATTGTGATCGCAGGAATGAACGGTTTGTGTTTGAAATGATTTCAGAGATAAGCTGGGAATGACGTGGGGTTCAGGCCAAGTTCTGAACTTGCTCTGATACCAAAAATGATGTAAGTCTCAAGGGTAGGAACAACCCAAGCCAACTTACAACAAGAACACAACCAAAACAAGTGGAAAACTCACAAACCAAGGGAGGCACGGTCGTGCTTAAGGGCACGGTGTGGCCGTGCCAATCTTCTACCTTTCACGCCTAAGTTTGTGATTTCTCACGGTTGAAGTGGTTTTTGTGTTTGGGCTCAAAACTGAATCAAAGCAAGAATTCTTGGCCTTGATTAAGCTTGAAATGAATATGAAAAGAAAAAAAAAGAAGAGAGGAATGAAGTTCACTGATTAGAACATGAAAAAGGAGAGCTTTGGTTTAAGGAACCCAAAGCTAACTTCATGAACTTTAAGTGAATTCAATGGAATTTGGATAGTTCTAAACCTTGTGATTAGATAAGATACACCACTAATCACTTAGCTTAGGGCCCTTAACCTTTGATTAGGATACAGATACACCACCTAATCAATGATTAAGACTCACTTGGACACCACCTTAATCGGCCTAATTAAGGATAAGCAAGTTAAGTGTTTGAGAGGAACACAAGACACAAAGTCTTTTCTTAATTTCAATACTCAAGCTTCTTGTTTTACAAAAGAGCAGCCAAGGCACTTATATAGCCTTGTGATTACATGAAAAGGGCTTTCCTTCTAGGCAAGGAAAGTCATTAAACTAATCCTATGCTTAGTAATACACGGTTCAAGCTAAAACATACATAAGCTAAAAGTTTAAGCTACAAATTATAAGATTTCCTTCTTAAACTCTTTCCTAAGTATTAAGAAACCTTGTTGACTCAATTTCCCTTCAAGGAAGGTAAGAGAGCATGGCTGCCACCTCAAAGGACTGAAAATTGCATGTGTGCCATGTCATGCTTGAGTGGTCGAATGAGAGCTTGCAAAATGGTGGCGTTTCACTAGCTCCACGTGTCTCTCTCTCAAGTAGCTGAGTGGTGCTTGATCAAGCAGCTCAAAATGACCTGCTTGGCAGCCTTCCACCTTAAGCAAACCCCTTGAAGGAGGAAAACCACCAAGCTAAGCAACCGGGTGTCATGCAGCCAGTTTCTGCCTCCACTTGCAACGCATGTTTGACACCTCAAATGATGACTATTTGCTACGTTTCTTACATGGTTGGAAACCTCAAGATGTCTAGTTTACCCTCCATTTGGAATCGTAGCATTTGGACGTCATTTGCCCCCTGAACAAACCAGAAAACCAAAACCGTTCATTTTGCAGTGCAATCCGGACAGGTTCAAGAGATGAACTGTTTTAAGTAACCAAATGAATTCCAAATGATATGAAACCAATTGGACTTAAAAGTTAACATCCTGAACTTGATAATCATTCAAAAAACGGACACCAAAATATGCTTTAGGCCGATGTAATAAGATAGCAAAAACTGGGTAAAAATCTGGATGAGACCCCGGGTGTATCACCTTGTGTGTTTGCCATCAAGTGATCTGGCCGTGAACTTTGGAGTTTATTTCTTGATTTTTTTGATCAATGAAACTTTTAGACCTTGAGGATGGCATCCATCAGAACTTCCTCTTCAGATTCAACCACCGGTTCATGAGGGTGAGAGGGTGTGGGCCTATGAACCCACCTTCTTTTCTCCTCCAAAAGTTGCCCAAGTTGAGTTCGAAGATAAGTGAGTTGTGCTTCTAACTCTTCCACACGTGCTTGGTCGCTTCTTGTGGACTTTGTAGACATGTTGGAGATGCGTTGAAGGAAGAATATGCAGCAGGGGAAGTGGCACGGTCGTGCAAGGGGGCACGGTCAGGCCGTGCTATGCTTCGGCTGAAGAAAATGCAGAAAAGTAGAGTGGCACGGTCGTGCTTGGCGGCACGGGGGCACCGTGCTCCTTCTCGACTTGAAGATTCCTGGAAAAAGAATATGGCACGGTCGTGTGTTGTGGCACGGGGGCACCGTGCTGCTTCTCTGGTCTTCAAGACTTCGGATTGCCGTTTTGTGCCTCTTTTTTTTTTTTTTTGTATTTTGGCTTTTTGGGATGTGTTTGGGTATGATGTGGGTCACTTAAAAAACTTGGCTCTGATACCAATTGATGTAGATGTGGGTGGTAAGTGAACCAAATCAACTCAAACTCAAACTAAACAAGAATCAACCAAAGAAAAGTGAATATGGTGGAAGATAGTTTGAGATGTTTTGAAGAATAATAACAAAAAGAACAAGGATAAACAAGACCTTGTAATTAAGATAATCCTTCACGGAGCCACTCAATGACTTGATCTTGGGCTAATTCTCTTGTCTTAACAAGGAATCACTCCAATTGGAAAAGGAAGAGAACCTAGAACACCACTTGAATGAGCCAAATTCAAGATATAGAACTAGGAAGTTTGAGACACAAATGAGAATCACTCTCAAAGGTGCTTGTATTACTTTGGAAATCTCTTACAATGCTGAATGATTAGCTTCACATGCCCCTCCCCTTTTATAGCCTCAGCAAAAGACAATCAAAAGACTCAAATAACTCCTAACAATTAAAACTAGCTAATGAAAAGTCTAAAAAAAATGAAAAGACACATCATAAAAGGGGGTGGGGGAGGTTACAAGGAATATTCTAGGATTTTTTGCAGCTGATTACATCAATCTAGAAGCATCTAAAACGTGCACAATATCAGCCACACAAATATATGTAACCTAGACTCTTCATATTCCCAGCATTAATCCTTGCAACTGCCTCAACTTCAACAGAGCATAACTTCCAGAATACTCGGCCAAATCACGCGTTCTTGGCTTGTTAGAAAGCCCTGGAAGTCTATTTTCCAGAATGGGCTCATTTGCTCAATTTGGATAAGCGGTTTGAAAGTTATGGCCCAAACAATGCACCTATCTCAGACTGGACTGGATCAGCACAACGTCTCTTTGAGTGATATTTTGCCCAATCAAATGATGTCCAAATTAAATAAAATTGGGCTTATTTTAAAGCTGCCATCTTAAGCTTCAAAAGCACATGGGCCCTCAAGTTGTGGGTCCACTTGAGCTTGTCCAAAAGTGGTCGCAAAAAATCGGGTTCCGCAGGGATGAATTCGGCACCAAATTTCTAGCAAAGTTTAACCTCTTTTTGACCTCTCCATAGTGTCGTGAGTCTTTGAACTCACTTAATAAGACCAAATAAGCACACTTCCAAGCATGATCTTCTTTACCCTTTTCTTCTTTGAAATTGGACTTGAATAAAAATGATGCATATGGAAATATGCATCAGAACACCACTTGAATTTGCCACAATTCAAGATATAGAACTAGGAATTTTAGATGCACTTTTGAGAAACACACTCAAAGTACTTGTATTGCTTTTGGAAATCTCATACAATCTGAATGACAAGCATCAACGCCCCTCCTCTTTTATAAGCTCAGCAAAAGACAACCAAAAGACTCAACAATTCCTAACAATTAAAACTAGCCAATGAAAAGACTAAGTAAAATGAAAAGACTCATCATAAAAGGGGTAGGGGAGGTTACAAGGAATATTCTAGGATTTCTATCAGCTGATTATCTCCACCTAGAAGCCTCTAAAACGTGCACAATATCAGCCACACAAACACATGTAACCAAAGACTCTTCACTTTCCCAGAATTAATCCTTGCAGCTGCCTCAATTTCAACAGAGTATAGCTTCCAGAATACTTGGCCACAACACGCGTTCTTGGGCTTGCTAGAAAGCCCTGGAAGTCTATTTTCTAGAATGGGCTCATTTGCTCAATTTGGATAAGCGGTTTAAAAGTTATGGCCCAAACAATGCACCTATCTCAGACTGGACTGGATCAGAATAATGTACTTTTGAGTGATATTTTGCCCAATCAAATGACGTCCAAATTAAACAAACTTGGGCTTACTTTAAAGCTGAAATCTTAAGCTTCCAAAGAATATGGGCCCTCAAGTTGTGGGTCTACTTGAACTTGTCCAAAAGTTGCCACAGAAATTACCTTCCGCAGGGACGAATCGGGCACTAATTCTTTCGGAAGGAATAAAATTTTTCTACAGAGTTTTGCCACGTCTTTGACTTCTTGAAGCTTGATTGGGTCTTCTTTGGGCTGGGCTTGATGGTCTTTGGGCCGTTCATGATGGTCTCCATCATCCCCCCCGGGTGAGTGAAAGTTTGCCCTCAAACTAGGAAGGGGCTCATCAGTAAAATAGGGGCTAAGGTCGGAGTCATTGAATGTAGCTGAAACTCCATAATCTCCGGGAAGATCAACCTTGTAAGCATTAGGCCCAACTGATGTAGATGTGGGTGGTAAGTGAACCAAATCAACTCAAACTCAAACTAAACAAGAATCAACCAAAGAATAGTGAATATGGTGGAAGATAGTTTGAGATGGTTTGAAGAATAATAACAAAAAGAACAAGGATAAACAAGACCTTATAATTAAGATAATCCTTCACGGAGCCACTCAATGACTTGATCTTGGGCTAATTCTCTTGTCTTAACCAAGAAATCACTCCAATTGGAAAAGGAAGAGAACCTAGAACACCACTTGAATGAGCCAAATTCAAGATATAGAAACTAGGAATTTTGAGACACAAATGAGAATCACTCTCAAAGGTGCTTGTATTACTTTGGAAATCTCTTACAATGCTGAATGATTAGCTTCACATGCCCCTCCCCTTTTATAGACTCAGCAAAAAGACAATTAAAAGACTCAAATAACTCCTAACAATTAAAACTAGCTAATGAAAAGTCTAAGAAAAATGAAAAGACACATCATAAAAGGGGGTGGGGGAGGTTACAAGGAATATTCTAGGATTTTTGCAGCTGATTATATCAATCTAGAAGCATCTAAAACGTGCACAATATCAGCCACACAAATATATGTAACCTAAGACTCTTCATATTCCCAGCATTAATCCTTGCAACTGCCTCAACTTCTCGGCAAAATCATGCGTTCTTGGGCTTGTTAGAAAGCCCTAGAAGTCTATTTTCCAGAATAGGCTCATTTGCTCAATTTGGATAAGCGGTTTGAAAGTTATGGCCCAAACAATGCACCTATCTCAGACTGGACTGGATCAGCACAACGTATCTTTGAGTGATATTTTTGCCCAATCAAATGATGTCCAAATTAAATAAAATTGGGCTTATTTTAAAGCTGACATCTTAAGCTTCAAAACCATGTGGAGCCTCAAGTTGTGGGTCCACGTCAGGTAGGCCAAAAGTGCACACAAAAATCGGGTTCCGCAGGGATGAATTCAGCGCCAAATTTCTAGCAAAGCTTAACCTCTTTTTGACCTCTTCATAGTGTCGTGAGTGTTTGAACTCACTTAATAAGACCAAATAAGCACACTTCCAAGCATGATCTTCTTTGACCCTTTTCTTCTTTGAAATTGGACTTGAATAAAAATGATGCATATGGAAATATGCATCACCAACCTTCTCAACGATCTCAAAGGGCCCATCGGATCGAGGCATCAACTTAGATTTTCTTTTAGAAGGAAAACGTTCCTTTCGCAGGTGAATCCAAACCAAGTCTCCAGGCTGAAAATGTTCCTCTTTCCGGTGCTTGTTGGCGCTTTGCATGGCTCTCTCATTAGCCTTGGCTATGTTGTCACGAACGCGAGCATGAAGTTCTTGAATTTCCTTGGCTCGTTTCTCGGCTTCCCAACTAAGTTTTGTAGGAGTGGAAATAGGAATAAGATCCAACGGACTCCTGGGATTATAGCCATAGACAACTTGAAAAGGAGAGAGTTGGGTGGACTTGCTAGGCACTCGATTGGATGCAAACTCGGCATGGGGCAACAACTCATCCCAATTCTTCAAATGCTTCTTCACAAGGACTCGTAGTAAAGTACCCAAATTCCTATTAGTGACTTCAGTTTGTCCATCGGTTTGGGGATGACATGTTGTGCTAAACTTAAAGTTGAGTACCCAACTTACGCCACAAAGTGAGCCAAAAGTGACTAAGGAACTTAGGGTCATGATCGGATACCATACTCTTAGGAATGCCATGTAGTCTCATAATTTCCTTGAAGTACAAGTTAGCCACTTGAGTAGCATCATTAGTAGTGTGGCAAGGGATGAAATGCGTCATCTTGGAAAATCGGTCCACAACTACTATAATGGAATCCTTGTTCCTTTGGGTTCTAGGCAAACCCGTAATGAAGTCCAAACTAATATCTTCCCAAGGGGCTTGAGGAATAGGAAGAGGGGAGTACAAGCCTTGTGGCAATGCATGGCTCTTAGCCATTTCACGAGTAGAACATCTTTTGATGAAATGCTCTATATCTCTTGACAGCTTTGGCCAATAGTAGTGTTCCTTCAACATTGCTCTTGTCTTCTCTACACCGAAATGGCCGGCTAGGGCTCCTCCATGTAGCTCTTGGATAAGGAGCTCTCTAAATCCGCATTGAGGAATGCAAAGGCACGAGCCTTTAAATAGGAACCCATCTTCTAAGTGAAACAACCCATGGGGGTTGATGTAAGTCTCAGGGGTAGGAACAACCCAAGCTAACTTACAACAGGAACACAACCAAAACAAGTGGGAAACTCTCGAACCAGGGGTGGCACGGTCATGCTTCAAGGCACGGGGGCACCGTGCCAACTTGCTGCCTAAGCACGTCTAGTTTGTGATTTTCACGGTTTTTGAGATGGCTTTTGTGTTTAGGCTCAAAACTGAATCAAAGCAAGAATTCTTGGCCTTGATTAAGCTTGAAATGAATATGAAAAGAAAAAGAAGATGTGGGAATGAAGTTCACTGATTAGAACATGAAAAAGAGAGCTTTGGTTTAAGGAACCCAAAGCTAACTTCATGAACTTTAAGTGAATTCAATGGAATCTGGATAGTTCTAAGCCTTGTGATTAGGGCCCTTAATCTTGGATTAGGATAAGATACACCACCTAACCAAAGATCAAGACTCACTTGGTCACCACCTTAATCGGCCACAATTAAGGTTAAGCAAGTTAAGTGTTTAAGAAATCACAAGACACAAAGTCTTTGCTCTCAACTTTAATACTCAAAATTTGTTGTTTTACAAAAGAGCAGCCAAGGCACTTATATAGCCTTGTGAATACATGAAAAGAGCTTTCCTTCTAGGCAAGGAAAGTCATTAAAACTATCCTATGCTTAGTAATTAACCCAAAAAAAACGGTTTAAGCTAAACAGATACATAAGCCTGAAAGTTTACTGCCACAAAACAAAGGTTTCCGTTCTAAACTCTTTCCTAAGTATTAAAACCCTTTATTGACTCTTTCCCTTCAAGAGGTAAAAGCATGGCGCCACCTCAACGACTGAAAATTGCATGTGGCATGTCCTGCTTGAGTGGTCGAATGGAGACTCTTGCAAATGGTGGCGTTTTTCATAGCGTCCACGGTCCTCTCGCTCAAGTAGCTGAGTGGTGCTTAATCAAGCAGCTCAAAATGACCTGCTTGGAAGCCTTCGACCTTAAGCAAACCCCTTGAAGGAGGAAAACCACCAGGCTAAGCAACCGGGTGTCAAGCAGCCGGTTTTCTGCCTCCAGTTGCAACGCTCGTTTGACACCTCAAATGATGACTAATTGCTACGTTTCTTACATGGTTGGAAACCTCAAGATGTCTAGATTACCCTCCTTTTTGAATCATAGCAATTGGACGTCATTTGCCTCTTGAATCAGCCTGATTTCCCAAACCGTGCAGATTGGACTCCAAAACAGCACAGGTTTACTAATTAGCTTAATTCACTATCCAATTAAACTCCAAATCTGGTAATTTCAATTGGACATGAAAGCTAAGATCATGGGGACCCAAAATATGTAACAATACAAGACTTAAACCAAACTATATCATAAGCAATAAAAAGAACAAAACCGGGTTCATCCTGGCCCTGCTGGGCAGTTTTGACACCTTGGGTTTAGTCGCTGATTTGAACGACCAAATGAAGTCCAAATTGGATGAAACTTGATTTGTTGGAAAGCTAACATCTTGATCTTCAAATCCATCAAAAAATATTAGACATAAACCCTTAGTATGTTTGAGAAATTAAGCACTCAAAAACGGGTTAGCTGCTAGATTTAACCCTTGCCCTGCAGTTTCAATGTTTAATCAAAACTTGGATGATTTATTCATCCTTAAACCAGCATAATAAGACTACCTAATTTGATTTGATTCTTTTTTAAAAAAAGGGATGGAGGGATTTCCATCATACTCCCCTTGTTAAAAATGATTTGCCCTCAAATCATAGTAGGTAATGAACTCCTCTTTTTGCTTCAATTCTGGTTGAAATAAAATCAACTATGAAAACAAGTCTCTTTTGAACTTAGAGACTTTCTTCTTTACCTTCCCCTTGTTGATTGGAGTGGTGGATGTAGGGGACTTCTTGGACTTGCTTCGAACCAATTCTTCAAATGCTCTTAACTCAAAATTAGGAGCTTTTTAGTAATGGTTCTGAAATGGATTGGCAGAAATTTGGGTTGAGTGTTTTAGGTGTGGGTGGAGTGGAAAAAAATGATGGTGGTTTATGAAAAGTGGTGGGAAGGATGAGATGCTCATGGCTTCTAGGTGGATGGTGGATTTTTAAAGTGAGCATAGCACCTTTATTTGCCTTAATCTCTATCTCCTCAAGATCATCTTCTTCATCCTCTACTTTTTCCTCCTCTAATTCAACCTCCTTCGGTTCTTCCACTAAGGGCATCTTCTTTTCCTCCTGATTTTCCTCCTTTCTCACGGCTTTCCTTTCTTCCGAGGTAATGACTTTGTTGTTTGGGCAATCCGTGGCTAAGTGTCCAAGCTCTTGGCACTTGAGACACCTTCTAAGTTGTGAGGGAAAGATCATTTGTGGGGTTGGTTTCTTTTGTGGGGTGGAAGGGAATGAACTCGTGGGCTTAATGGAGATACTTTCTTTCATTGGCGTGTAAGTGGATGGGCAAAAGGAACCCTTCATCTTACTATTCAATTTCTTCCAAGTTCTCACCTTCTCTTTTCCTTTCTTTTTTCGCTCAAACTTGTACTTATTCCACCACTGAAGTGCACAACCTCTCAATCTTGAAATAACCACTTTGAACTTCTCTTGGTCATTAAGGATACAACAAGCAAAAACTCGTTCCACCTTAGATAACCAACCTGTGAACTCTTCCATTTTGCCATGAATTTTGGAATTGCAAAGCAAGCATATCCAATATCAATAAAAGCTAGTTCTTTCTCCAAGTTCATTGAAGATGGCATGAAGGATGAGGTCTAGGGTTCTTTGTGGATTGATTTGAAACGTAAGTAGGCTGTTTGTGTTTGGATTTAATTAGGGAGCGTGGGGTTCAGGCAAGGATCTGAACTTGCTCTGATACCAAAAAATGATGTAAGTCTCAAGGGTAGGAACAACCCAAGCTAACTTACAACAGGAACACAACCAAAACAAGTGGGAAACTCACGAACTAGGGGTGGCACGGTCGTGCTTCAAGGCACGGGGGCACCGTGCCAACTTGCTGCCTAAGCACGCCTAGTTTGTGATTTTCACGGTTTTTGAGATGACTTTTGTGTTTGGGCTCAAAACTGAATCAAAGCAAGAATTCTTGGCCTTGATTAAGCTTGAAATGAATATGAAAACAAGAAGGAGATGTGGGAATGAAGTTACTGATTAGAATAACCTGAAAAAGGGAGCTTTGGTTTAATGGAACCCAAGCTAACTTCATGAACTTAAAGTGAAGTTCAATGGAACTCTGATATTTCTCTAAGCCTTGTGATTTAGATAAAGATACCCACTATCCTTTGCTTAGGGCCCTTAATCTTGGATTAGGATAAGATACACCACCTAACCAAAGATCAAGACTCACTTGGTCACCACCTTAATCGGCCACAATTAAGGATAAGCAAGTTAAGTGTTTAAGAAATTACAAGACACAAAGTCTTTGCTCTCAACTTTAATACTCAAAACTTATTGTTTTACAAAAGAGCAGCCAAGGCACTTATATAGCCTTGTGAATACATGAAAAGAGCTTTCCTTCTAGGCAAGGAAAGTCATTAAACTAATCCTATTCTTAGTAATACACGGTTTAAGCTAAAACATACATAAGCTGAAAGTTTAAGCTACAAAACACAGGATTTCCTTCTTAAACTCTTTCCTAAGTATTAAGAAACCTTGTTGACTCAATTTCCCTTCAAGGAAGGTAAGAGAGCATGGTTGCCACCTCAAAAGGACTGAAAATTGCATGTGTGCCATGTCATGCTTGAGTGGTCGAATGAGAGCTTGGAAAATGGTGGCGTTTCACTAGCTCCACGTGTCTCTCTCTCTCAAGTAGCTGAGTGGTGCTTAATCAAGCAGCTCAAAATGACCTGCTTGGCAGCCTTCCACCTTAAGCAAACCCCTTGAAGGCGGAAAACCACCAGGCTAAGCAACCGGGTGTCAAGCAGCCGTTTTCTGCCTCCAGTTGCAACGCATGTTTGACACCTCAAATGATGACTAATTGCTACATTTCTTACATGGTTGGAAACCTCAAGATGTCTAGTTTGCCCTCCAATTGGAATCGTAGCATTTGGACGTCATTTGCCCCTTGAATCAGCTTGATTCCCAAAACCGTACAGATTGGACTCTAAAACAGCACAGGTTTACTAATTAGCTTAGTTCACTAACCAATTGAACTCCAAATCTGGTAATTCCAATTGGAAATGAAAGCTAAGATCTTGGGGACCCAAAATATGTAAAAATTCAAGACTTAAGCTAAACTATATCATAAGAAATAAAAAGAACAAAACCCGGTTCATCCTGGCCCTGCTGGGCAGTTTTGACACCTTGGGTTTAATTGCTGATTTGAACGACCAAATGAAGTCCAAATTGGATGAAACTTGATTTGTTGGAAAGCTAACATCTTGATCTTCAAATCCATCAAAAAAATATTAGACGTAAACCCTTAGTATGTTTGAGAAATTAAGCACTCAAAAACGGGTTAGCTGCTGGATTTAACCCTTGCCCTGCAGTTTCAATGTTTAATCAAAACTTGGATGATTTATTCATCCTTAAACCAGCATAATAAGATTACCTAATTTGATTTGATTCTTTTTTAACAAAACGGATGGAGGGATTTCCATCAGGGGTGCTTAGAATACTTCTCAAAAATATCCTTGAAATCATCATCTTTGGAGTACAAGTCTTTCACAATCTCAAAACCAAGTACTTTAGTACTCAAAGTGGAGAGTAACAAGTACCTACAAGAGAGTGCATCGGCTCCTTTGTTGAGAGTCCCCGCCTTATGTTGGATGGTGAAATGGAAGGACTGAAGATACTCTACCCATTTAGCATGTCTAGGGCTGAGTTTGTGTTGTCCTTAAATGTACTTGAGAGCCTCATGATCAGAATGGAGAATGAATTCTCCTCCAACAAGATAATGACGCCAATGCTCTAATGCTCTAATGATAGCATAAAACTCCTTGTCGTAGGTGGAGTACTTCTTCTTGGCATCGTTGAGCTTTTCACTAAAGAAGGCAATGGGTCTCTTCTCTTGAGATAGGACAGCTCCAATTCCTACCCCGGATGCATCACATTCAACTTCAAAAACTTTGGCAAAATCGGGCAAGGCTAGGACGGTAGCACTAGTGAGTTTCTTCTTGATCTCTTCAAAGGCTTGTTGTGCTTGCTCGTTCCAAGAAAATGGTGCTGAAATTTCGGATGAATCTCCGGTAGAATGATGCTAGGCTATGGAAACTCCTTACTTGAGTGATAGATGTAGGAGTAGGCCATTCTTGGATAGCCTTGATTTTGCTATCATCAACTTGAAGACCTTGGGCGGACACAATGAAACCCAAGAATACCACTTGAGGGGTGAAGAAATAACATTTCTCCATATTGCCATAGAGTTGCTCTTGAGAAAGGATCTCCAAAACTTGTTGCAAGTGTTGGGCATGCTCTTCTTTGGTCTTGCTATAGACCAAAATATCATCAAAGTAGACAACAACATAAATGCCAATGAGGGGCTTTAGAACTTGGTTCATAAGCCTCATGAAAGTGCTAGGGGCATTAGAAAGCCCAAATGGCATCACAAGCCACTCATACAAACCTCCTTTAGTCTTAAAGGCGGTTTTCCATTCATCACCTTCAAAGATCCGGATTTGATAGTAGCCACTTCGTAAATCAATCTTGGAAAAGATGGCGGCTCCATGGAGTTCATCAAGTAGATCTTCCAATCTTGGAATAGCCCGGCTATCCACACACATGCGCATGCTACCGTTCTTTTTAGGAACAAGGAGGGCGGGCACGGCACATGGACTCAAACTCTCCCGAATTAAACCCTTGGACAAGAGGTCATCTGCTTGTCTTTGGATTTCTTGAGTTTCACTAGGAGACATCCGGTAGGCCGGCTTGTTGGGAAGAACGGAATCGGGAATGAGGTCTATCTTGTGTTGGATGGATCTAGGAGGGGGAAGGCCATGTGGGATCTCTTGTGGAAAGACATGATGGTAGGTTTGAAGGAGAGGGGTGAGTAGTGGATGTGTGGGAGATGGTGGCTTAGGTTCCTCTTGTAGAAGAATAAAGTCTTTGAAAGACTCAAATTCATGGTGCTCGAATTTGAGGAGAGTGGTGAGAAAGACATCCAAGTGAGGATTGTCTTTGGGTCTAGTGGTGGAGGGAATTTTGAGAGGAGTAAGGGCAATCTTTTTGTGGTCTTTTGGAAAGAATAAGTGTTCATCTGGCCATCATGGATGACACTTCTATCAAATAGCCACGGTCTACCCAACAAAATATGACAAGCATCCATAGGGACAATGTCACACCATATCTCATCCTTATAATTGTTCTCAATTGAAAAAGAAACAAGACATCGGTGAGTGATTTGCAAACCCTTGCCTTGGTTCAACCATTGAATGGTGTAGGGATTGGGGCGAGGAGAGACTTAAAAACCTTGGCTCTGATACCAATTGATGTATGTGTGCGTGGAAAGTGATCCAAATCAAACTCAAACTCAAAACAAACCAAAGTGAAAAGAGAAATAAAAGATGGATGAGATGGAAGAAGATCTTCACCACACAAGAAAAGGATAGAACAAGACCTTGTAATTGAGATAATCCTTCCCGGAGCCACTCAATGACTTGATCTGGGGCTAATTCTCTTGTCTTAACCGAGGAATCACTCCAATGGAGAAGATAGAGAACCTAGAACACCACTTGAATTTGCCACAATTCAAGATATAGAACTAGGAATTTAGATGCACTTTTGAGAAACACACTCAAAGTACTTGTATTGCTTTTGAAAATCTCATACAATCTGAATGACAAGCATCACACGCCCCTCCTCTTTTATAAGCTCAGCAAAAGACAACCAAAAGACTCAACAACTCCTAACAATTAAAACTAGCCAATGAAAAGACTAAGTAAAATGAAAAGTGATGCACATCCCTCCATGCCCCTTGATTTAAAGAATCAAATCAAGCTAGGTAAATTCATTTTGGTAATTAAAGGATGAATAAATCATCCTTATTTTGTTTAAGTCCTGAAACTGCAGGGCAAGGGTTAATTCCAGTAGCTAACCCACTTTTGTGTGCTTAATTACTCAACCATCCTAAGGGTTTAAGTCTAATATTTTTTGATGGACTTGAAGTTCGAGATGTTAGCTTTCCAACAAATCAAGTTTCATCCAATTTGGACTTCATCTGGTCGTTCAAATCAGCAATTAAACCCAAGGTGTCAAAACTGCCCAGCAGGGTCGGAATGTACCCGGTTTTGTTCTTTTCGTTTCTTAAGCTATATTTTGGTATAAGTCTTGTATTTTTACATATTTTGAGTCCCCAAGATGTTATCTATGTGGGCCAAGTGATAAAGGCAAGTTAAGTGATGGGGATCAGCCCCAAGGGGTTCTTCTAGCTCAAGAGGTCATAAAGGCTTTCCAGGGACTAGAAATCAATCAAGAGATGATCACTTGCATTCTACCGGGTTCATCCTGCGCATGGCCCGACTTTCTGACCTTGGTAACCTGATGTCCTGAGGCTTTAAAGCCAAACTTTTGGTGTTCCTGGAAAGATGGGAGAGTTATCTGCCAATAATCAAGTTTCATCCCATTTGGATGTCATTTGCCCACCCAAACCCTTTATTAAAGCCCAACTACCCAAACTGTTCTTCCAGGCCAGATTGTACCCGGTTTTGGAAGCCCAATTTCCCTAACCTAAAGTACTCCTAACAACTTGGAATTTTAAAACCTAGATCCCTTTTTGAGTTGGCTAAAAGGGTGGGAAAAGAAACCAGAGTCAAACGTGCCCCAAGGAGGCTAAAAGAGAGGAAATTTCTAAAGGTGCTTTTCGGAAGTCAGACTGCACCATCTCACTTGTTCTGCTCATAACTCCTGAACGGCTGCACCAACTGACCTCCAAAAGTAGTCATGTGAAAGAGAACTTTCTAAGCTTTCTATTAAGGTATGTTGGAGCCAATTTGGGTAAGTAGAAAGGGAGATATGGCTGCTGAAAGTAGACCCTGCAAAACTGGAAAGCTGCCAGCAATTGTCAACATCACCTTTTGTACTTTTCTTGCTTTTTGTGCTTCCTCTTTTGTCTTGGTCCGAATTGGCTTGGCTTGTAAACCTTCAATCTGAATTTTGAGGCTCCCTCCTATATAAGGGGCCTTTAGGAATGTAAGAAGGCAGCTTGAATTTGAAATGCAAAAGAAAGTGAGTGTTTACTCTCTCTTTGAAATTCCTAGTTGCTTCAGCTTGAATTGGCTAGTTCAAGTGGTGTTCTTCTAGGTTCCTCTTCTTGCTTATGGTGGTGATTTAATTTTGTATCCATAAGTGAAGGGGGAATAGCCCAACTTCTCTTCTAGGTGGCGCCATTGGCTTATCCTAGACAAGAGGGTTGCATTCTATCTTCCAAAACCGGTTAGAGCTACTTGTATTTGCTTGGTTTGGTTTTCTATCTTTCCCATCTTTTATCTTCATTCTTGGCATCACCTAGGCTACATACATCATCTTGGTATCAGAGCTTAGGCTACCCTCTTGGCCAGGCTTCCACCCCAAACACATTTCTCAAACACAAACCACAAAACGGCCTTTCTTCACCCGCACTGGACAGCATTTTGGCACGGCCTACCCGTGCTTAAGGGCACGACCGTGCCATTGTCTTTCCAGCCACTTTTCACCTTTCGACAGCAATTTGGCATGGCCTACCCGTGCCTAAAGGCACGACCGTGCCACCTCCTTTTCAGCCTATTTTCGTTCTTCTCGTTCACAAAGCTTACACATCATGTCTTCTAGCCGTACTTCCGAACAAATAGCCGAGCAAGCCTTGAGAGAAAAGGCGGAAATGGAAGCTAGAGTTAAGTATTTGCAATCCCAACTTCAAAAACTCATGAGAGAAAAGAGAAACAACTTGAGGGATTCACCTATTCCAAGTGAATCTAGTGACCCAGAAGAGAGTGATTCGGATCTCAACCCATTTGGATCTCAAAGTGATGGAAATCCCTCCATCCCTTTTGTTAAAAAAGAATCAAATCAAATTAGGTAATCTTATTATGCTAGTTTAAGGATGAATAAATCATCCAAGTTTTGATTAAACATTGAAACTACAGGGCAAGGGTTAAATCCAGCAGCTAACCCGTTTTTTGTGTGCTTAATTTCTCAAACATACTAAGGGTTTATGTCTAATATTTTTTTATGGATTTGAAGATCAAGATGTTAGCTTTCCAACAAATCAAGTTTCATCCAATTCGGACTTCATTTGGTCGTTCAAATCAGCAATTAAACCCAAGGTGTCAAAACTGCCCAGCAGGGCCAGGATGAACCCGGTTTTGTTCTTTTTTCTTTTGATGTAGTTTAGCTTAAATCTTGTATTTTTACATATTTTGGGTCCCCAAGATCTTAGATTTCATGTCCAATTGGAATTACCACATTTGGAGTTCAATTGGTTAGTGAATTAAGCTAATTAGTAAACCCGTGCTGTTTTGGAGTCTAATCTGCACGGTTTGGGGAATCAGGCTCATTCAAGGGGTAAATGACGTCCAATTGCTATGATTCAAAAAGGAGGGCAAACTAGACATCTTGAGGTTTCCAACCATGTAAGAAACGTAGCAATTAGTCATCATTTGAGGTATCAAACATGCGTTGCAAGTGGAGGCAGAAACCGGCTGCTTGACACCTGGTTGCTTAGCCTGGTGGTTTTCCTCCTTCAAGGGGTTTGCTTAAGGTGGAAGGCTGCCAATCAGGTCATTTTGAGCTGCTTGATTAAGCACCACTCAGCTACTTGAGAGAGAGACACGTGGAGCTAGTGAAACGCCCCCATTTTGCAAGCTCTCATTCGACCACTCAAGCATGACATGGCACACATGCATTTTTCAATCCTTTTGAGGTGGCTAGCCGTGCACTCTTGCCTTCCTAGCTCGGAAATTGAGTCATTTACATTCCTTAATGCAAAGGAAAAGACTTAGGAAAATAAATTAAGTGCTTTGTAATATAAACTTTCAGCTTTGGTTTGTATTAGATTAAACCGTGTGCTAGGTGGTGATTAGCAAGCTTAAATGCCTTTCCTAGCTTAGAAGGAAAGCTCTTTTAGTGTATTTTGAAGGCTATATAAGGGCCTTAGTTGTTCATTGAGTAATATACCAGATTTGAATCAAACTCAAAGTTGAGAGCATTGTGCTTTCGGTGCTTAGGCACACTCCAAACACTTAGCTTGCTTATCCTTAATTTTGGCCGATAAGGTGGTGTTCAAGTGAAGTCTTAAACTTGATTAAGTGGTGATATCTGTATCTTAATCATAGTTTAAGGGCCCTAAACTTGAGTTTGGTTGTGTTTCTGTATCCATTCTTCAAGTTTAGTTCTATCTCATTTGGTGTTTATACTCAAGGATTCAAAGAGAGTTAAAGTGAGTTTGCTAGCTTTAATTTGGAGTTGGTCAATCTTAACTTTACTTCTCTCCCACTTTCTCTCATTTACAAGCCACTCATATATCCATCCCCATGCTTATTCAAGGCTTAGACTACCTCTAATAGTCTAGCTTCCATCACAAACCTCAAACCATACTCAACCGTGCAAAAGTGAGAAACATGGGGTCACAAACCAGAAAAGTGGCACGGCCTGCCCGTGCCTAAAGGCACGACCGTGCCACACCTAATCCGTGTGGTTTTCACTTGGTTGCTTCATATTCTTGGTAGCTTGTAACTTGGTTCCATTCATCCTTTGAGATATACATCAAATACATCAAACTTCCTTTGATTTTCACTTAGAATCCTTGATTCTAAGTTCCATTCCTCCCTCACATGTTTGTTGCCTCACAACCAACATATACTTTCCTTAGTTTTCTCATGATTGTATTATCCCTTGGTTTGTAAGCTTTCACTCTTAATTTGAGTATTAGCCTAGACCCTCGGCAGGTACATCATATTTGGTATCAGAGCAAGTTCAGATCCTTGCCTGAACCCCACGCTCCCAAATTAAATCCAAACGCAAACAGCCTACTTACGTTTCAAATCAATCCACAAAGAACCCTAAACCTCTTCCTTCATGCCATCTTCAATGAACTTGGAGAAAGAACTAGCTTTTATTGATATTGGATATGCTTGCTTTGCAATTCCAAAATTTCGTGGCGAAAAGGAAGAGTTCACAGGTTGGTTATCTAAGGTGGAGCGAGTTTTTGCTTGTTGTATCCTTAGTGACCAAGAGAAGTTCAAAGTGGTTATTTCAAGATTGAGAGGTTGTGCACTTCAGTGGTGGAATAAGTACAAGTTTGAGCGAAAAAAGAAAGGAAAAGAGAAGGTGAGAACTTGGAAGAAATTAAGTAGTAAGTTGAAGGATTCCTTTTGTCCATCCACTTACACGCCCATGAAAGAAAGTATCTCCATCAAGCTCACAAGTTCATTCCCTTCCACTCCACAAAAAAGCCCAACTCCACCAAAGAACCTTTTCCCACCACCCACACAATGACCCCTTCCTAAAGGAGCTGGAAAATGTTTTAAGTGCCAAGGATTTGGTCACTTAGCATCCGAATGTCCCAACCTAAGAAAAGTCACCCTAGCTGAATGGAAGGCTATAGAAGAGGTTCAATCAGAAGAGAAAGTTGAAGACCATGATGGAGATGATCTTGAAGAAGTCATGGTAGAAGCTGATGAAGGCTACATGCTCCCCCTGGACACCCACCATCCACCTAGAAGCTGATGTAC
Source organism: Carnegiea gigantea (assembly GCA_029747015.1). Lineage (NCBI taxonomy): Eukaryota > Viridiplantae > Streptophyta > Magnoliopsida > Caryophyllales > Cactaceae > Carnegiea > Carnegiea gigantea. The sequence continues at coordinate 217,267 of JAKOGI010001490.1, forward strand.
CTGCCGATGGTTCAAGCTAAAACTCAAATTAAGAGTGAAAGCTTACAAGCCAAGGGAGGATACAATCAAGGGAAAACCAAGGAAAGTGGACACATAATATGATGGTTGTGAAGCATCAAACATGTGAGGGAGGAATGGAACTTAGAATCGAGGGATTCTAAGTAAAAATCAAAAGGGAACTTTGAGATATCTTCAAGGGGATTGTATTGGACATATGAAGGGTAGAAGATAACCAAGCTAAACACGAAGCAAACAAGAAAAAAACCACACGACAAGGGTGGCACGGTCGTGCATTTAGGCACGGTATGGCCGTGCCATATCACTGCCAAGCATGGCCGGTTTTGTGGTGTTTCACGGTTTGAGTTTGGCTTTGTGTTTGTGTGGAAAGCTAAGCCAAAGGGGCTATCCTTAGCCTTGCATCAGCATGGTAATGGATGAATGAAGCTTTGTAAATGTATGGAATGAAGGAGAATTAAAGATAAGAATTCACTAACTCAATTTAAGCTAGCAAATCTTCCTTCACTTCTCTTTGAATACTTGAAGATTATCAAGGTAGTTGGATAGTGCTAAACTCAATGTTTGGATACAGATATTACCACCAAACTTAAGTTTAGAGTCTTTAACCTTGGATTAAGATACAGAAACACCACTTAATTCAAGATTAAAACCTACTTGATCACCACCTTAATTGACTAGATTAAGGATAAGCAAGTTGGAATTTGGTTGCACTAAGGCATGAAAGCACAAAGCTCTCAAAGAGGTTTTCTTTCAAAATCTGATATATGCTACAAGGGGGGGTCGTGTGCCTTTAAATAAGCAAGCTAGCAGCCACACAAGCACACACCTCACCTTTCCCTCCTAAGGAGGAAAGGTATTAAGAGCTAAACAAGCTGATTTGTGCTAATCTAAAATACAAGCTTGCTTAAACAAGTCTAATACATTCTAAACATGAAGTAAAACATTATTAATACTTATTATACATTAATCTACTCATAAACAAAGCTTAAACATGCTGATTTGCTTGCTGAATTCCTATTGGACAGCCGTAAAGTGCGTTCCCCTTTTCGGCTCACCAATCAGATTGCATGGTGCTGTTTTCTCCTTTGTTTTCTCATTGGTTCACACATTTCAAAGCCTTCTCAGCAGCAAATTATTGTGTTTCTAGTAAGCCTTGGACGTGATGTGATGTAGGCAAGCAACCAAGCAGCTAGGAAAACCCACTTGAGAAGGAAAAACACCTCATGCTTAAACCAGGTTGTGCTGGCAGAATGCAGGGTCTGATTGCAGGCCACGTTTCCCAGGGCAAACGTGGTCATAACTTGTCTTGCCACACATGGGTGGAAAGCTTAAGAAGTCCTCTAACAGCTCCAAGTGGAATTACTCAATTTGGAGTTCATTTGCCTGATGAAAATATCAAAATGGCTGGGATGGTCTGAACTGAGTCTCAGTCTGCACGGTTTGGAAGATTGACCTGGTTCTTCATCTTTCACTTGACTTAACTTGCTTTTATCACTTGGACCACATAGATAACATCTTGGGGACCCAAAATATGTGAAAATACAAGACTTATACCAAAATATAGCTTAAGAAATGAAAAGAACAAAACCGGATACTTTCTGACCCTGCTGGACAGTTTGTATATCTTGGGTTTATTAGCTAATTTGAGAGGGCAAATGAAGTCCAAATGGGATGAAACTTTTTTTGTTGCAAAGCTGACTTCTTGAACTTTAATCCCAATGCAAAATGTTGGACTTAAACCTTTAAGGGTTTGACGTAATTAACCTCTCAAAACCGGGTTTGCTGCTGAAAACAAACCTGACCTGCTGTTTTAGGTCCTTAAACAAAACAAGCATGAATTATTCACCCTTTAATCACCAAAATGAAATTACCTAGCTTGATTTGATTTTTTAAATCAAAAGGCATGGAGGGATCTCCATCATCCTCCCCTTGTTAAAAACATTTGTCCTCAAATCAATTTAGGTAATTACCTCCTCTTCTTGATTCATTGTATGGCTGAAACAAAATCAACCATTCGAATAACTTGCCTTTGCTCTTGGAGGCTCTCTTCTCATCAAGTCCCTTGCTGATTTGGATGTTGTATATGGGGGACTCTTTAAACATGTCATGAACCACTTCCTCACTTACTCTTAATTCAAGATTAGGAGTGGTAAGTTAATGCTTTGACGGCTCTGATACCAAATATGATGTACCTGCCGGGGTAAGCTAAACTCAATTAGAGTGAAAGCTTACAAGGCCAAGGGTAGGATACCAATCAAGGGAAAAACCAATGAAAGGGGACATAATATGATGGTTGTGAAGCATAAAACATGTGAGGGAGGAATGGAACTTAGAATCAAGGGATTCTAAGTAAAAATCTAAAGGGAACTTTGAGATATCTTCAAGGGGATTGTGTTGGACATATGAAGGGTAGAAGATAACCAAGCTAAACACGAAGCAAACAAGGAAAAAACCACACGGCAAGGGTGGCACGGTCGTGCACTTAGGCACGGTATGGCCGTGCCATATCACTGCCAAGCATGGCCGGTTTTGTGGTGTTTCACGGTTTGAGTGCTTTGGGTGGGGGTGGTGATGCATATTCCCATATGCATCATTTTTATTTAAGGTTAACTTCCAAGAAGAAAAGTGTCAAACAAGAGCGTGCATGGGAACTCTCATATTTTCTCTTATTATGTGAGTTCAAGGACTTTAGACACCATGAAGAAGTCAAAGAAGTTGCCAAACTTTGCCGAAAATTAGCGTTCATGCCCGAAGAGGTAATGCCGCCTTCATCCCGAATTTTCCCGATTTTTGTGTGCACTTTTGGCCTAACTAAAGTGGTCCCACAACTTGAGGCTCCACATGGGTTTGAAGTTTAAGATCTCAGCTTTCAAACAAGCCCAATTATGTTTAATTTGGACGTCGTTTGGTTGGGCTAAATATTACTCAAAGAAGACATGTCCTGCTCTAGTCCAGTTCTGATATAGGTGTAATGTTCGGTCCATAACTTTTGATCTACTTATCCAAATTGAGCAAATAAGCCCATTCTGCAAAATATATTTCCAGGGCTTTACAACAAGCCCAGAATCACCTGATTTGGACGTGTGTACTGAGAGTTATGCTCAGTTGAAGTGGAGGCTGCTGCAAGGATTAAATGCTGGGCAAATGGAGAGACTTTGGTTACATGACATCATGTGGATGACATCATGCACGACTTGGAGTGTTCTAGATGGATGTTTTCAGCTGATTGGAAGCTTAGAATATTCTTTGTAACCTCCCCCACCCCTTTATGTTGAGTCTTTTCCATTTTTCAAGCCTTTTCAATTTTCTAGTTTTAATTGCTAGGAGTTTTTAAGTCTTTTGGTTATCTTTGTTTATCCTATAAATAGGTGGGTTATGTAGTTGCATTTGAATTCAGAGTTGTAAGCTTTCCCAAGTGAAATACAAATACCTTTGAGTGTGATTCTCAAAAGTATTCCAAAATCCCTAGTTCTATATCTTGAATTTTGGCAAGTTCAAGTGGTATTCTAGGTTCTCTTTTCTTTTCCAATTGGAGTGATTCCTTGGTGAAGACGAGAGGATTTGCCCAAGATCAAGCCCTTGAGTGGCTCCGCGAAGGATTATCTCAAGTGCAAGGTCTTGTTTATCCTTTGTTCTTTTTTGTTATTATTTTCATTCCATCTCAATCAACCTTCCATTTTCTCTTTACTTTGGATCAATTCTTATTTGAGTTTGATTTGGTTCACTTACCACCCACATATACATCAGGTGGAGTGGGTGAAAGTTTTGATGGTTCACCAAAAGGAATGAAAAGATGGTTATGATGGTTCTTGTCTTTTGGTGGATGGTGGATGACTAAGGTGAGTATTTCACCTTCTTCCGCCTCAAGCTTTTTCTCTTCAAATGTATTCCCATCTTTCTCTTCTCGATCCTTCTTTTCTTCCTCTTTGATTTCCTCTTGTTCATCTTCATGCTCATCAAACTTAGGAGGTAAGTTGATGGTAACCTCATTAACTTTGTGACTTTGATCTATCTCTGGTGAAACAAAGGGCTGATTGGATTTCCTTCTTTCTTCAAACTAGAGGGCGAGTAGATTAAGTTCTCTTTCTTGCTGTTGCATTTCCCAGTTTATTTCTTGTGTTCTGAGGTCAAATGCTTCAAGCTCTTTTTGTAGTTTGAGGATTTTTCTAAGGGACATATCTTTCCCAATTCTCATTGCGAAAGTGAGTGTTTTGAGGGAATGAATTTGGATTTGTGTTTTGACGAGCTTTGGGCGTGTGGATGGCGTGGGTTTCAGGCCAAGTTCTGAACTTGCTCTGATACCAAATATGATGTACCTGCCGATGGTTCAAGCTAAAACTCAAATTAAGAGTGAAAGCTTACAAGCCAAGGGAGGATACAATCAAGGGAAAACCAAGGAAAGTGGACACATAATATGATGGTTGTGAAGCATCAAACATGTGAGGGAGGAATGGAACGTAGAATCAAGGGATTCTAAGTAAAAATCTAAAGGGAACTTTGAGATATCTTCAAGGGTATTGTGTTGGACGTATGAAGGGTAGAAGATAACCAAGCTAAACACGAAGCAAACAAGAAAAAAACCACACGGCAAGGGTGGCACGGTCGTGCACTTAGGCACGGTATGGCCGTGCCATATCACTGCCAAGCATGGCCGGTTTTGTGGTGTTTCACGGTTTGAGTGCTTTGGGTGGGGGTGGTGATGCATATTCCCATATGCATCATTTTTATTTAAGGTTAACTTCCAAGAAGAAAAGTGTCAAACAAGAGCGTGCATGGGAACTCTCATATTTTCTCTTATTATGTGAGTTCAAGGACTTTAGACACCATGAAGAAGTCAAAGAAGTTGCAAAACTTTGCCGGAAATTGGCGTTTGATGTATATGTGGGTGGTAAGTGAACCAAATCAACTCAAACTCAAACTAAACAAGAATCAACCAAAGAAAAGTGAATATGGTGGAAGATAGTTTGAGATGGTTTGAAGAATAATAACAAAAAGAACAAGGATAAACAAGACCTTGTAATTAAGATAATCCTTCACGGAGCCACTCAATGACTTGATCTTGGGCTAATTCTCTTGTCTTAACCAAGGAATCACTCCAATTGGAAAAGGAAGAGAACCTAGAACACCACTTGAATGAGCCAAATTCAAGATATAGAACTAGGAATTTTGAGACACAAATGAGAATCACTCTCAAAGGTGCTTGTATTACTTTGGAAATCTCTTACAATGCTGAATGATTAGCTTCACATGCCCCTCCCCTTTTATAGACTCAGCAAAAGACAATCAAAAGACTCAAATAACTCCTAACAATTAAAACTAGCTAATGAAAAGTCTAAGAAAAATGAAAAGACACATCATAAAAGGGGGTGGGGGAGGTTACAAGGAATATTCTAGGATTTTTGCAGCTGATTACATCAATCTAGAAGCATCTAAAACGTGCACAATATCAGCCACACAAATATATGTAACCTAAGACTCTTCATATTCCCAGCATTAATCCTTGCAACTGCCTCAACTTCAACAGAGCATAACTTCCAGAATACTCGGCCAAATCACGCGTTCTTGGGCTTGTTAGAAAGCCCTGGAAGTCTATTTTCCAGAATGGGCTCATTTGCTCAATTTGGATAAGCGGTTTGAAAGTTATGGCCCAAACAATGCACCTATCTCAGACTGGACTGGATCAGCACAACGTATCTTTGAGTGATATTTTGCCCAATCAAATGATGTCCAAATTAAATAAAATTGGGCTTATTTGAAAGCTGACATCTTAAGCTTCAAAACCATGTGGAGCCTCAAGTTGTGGGTCCACGTTAGGTAGGCCAAAAGTGCACACAAAAATCGGGAAATTTCTGGATGAAGGCGGCACTACCTCTTTCGGGCATGAACGCCAATTTCCGGCAAAGTTTGGCAACTTCCTTGACCTCTTGAAGCTTGAGTGAATCCTCCTTGGGCTGAGCTTGATGGTCCTTGGGCTTCTCACGATGGTCTCCATCATTCCCCCCGGGTAAGTGAAAGTTTGCCCTCAAACTAGGAAGGGGCTCATCATCGAAATAGGGGCTAAGATCGGAGACATTGAAGGTAGCCGAAACTCCATAATCTCCAGGTAGATCAACCTTGTATGCATTGGGCCCAACCTTCTCAAGGATTTCAAATGGACCATCGGAACGCGGCATCAACTTAGATTTTCTCTTTGAAGGGAAACGCTCCTTCCTCATGTGAATCCATACCAAATCTCCTGGTTGAAAATGTACCTCCTTGCGATGCTTGTTGGCGCTTTGCATGGCTCTTTCATTAGCCTTGGCAATGTTATCTCTAACTCTTGCATGAAGATCTTGGATCTCCTTGGCTCTTTTTTCAGCTTCCCAACTAAATTTTGTGGGAGTTGGAATGGGAACAAGATCCAAGGGACTCTTGGGATTGTAGCCATACACAACTTGAAATGGAGAGAGTTGGGTCGACTTACTAGGCACTCGATTGAATGCAAACTCGGCATGTGGTAGCAACTCATCCCAATTCTTCAAATGCTTCTTCACTAGGACTCGAAGTAAGGGACCCAAAGTCCTATTAGTGACTTCAGTTTGGCCATCAGTTTGGGGATGACAAGTAGTGCTAAACTTGAGTTGAGTACCCAATTTGCGCCATAGAGTTAGCCAAAAATGACTAAGAAACTTGGAGTCCCGATCAGATACCATGCTCTTTGGAATGCCATGTAGTCTCACAATCTCCTTGAAGTAAAGATTAGCCACTTGAGTAGCATCATTAGTGGTGTGGCAAGGGATGAAATGCGCCATCTTGGAGAATCGATCCACAACCACCATAATGGAGTCTTTGTTCCTTTGGGTTCTAGGCAAACCAGTGATAAAATCCAGGCTAATATCTTCCCAAGGGGCTTGAGGAATGGGGAGTGGAGAATACAATCCTTGGGGCAAAGAATGGCTCTTAGCCATTTGACAAGTAGAACATCTTTTGATGAAATGCTCTACATCTCTTGACATCTTAGGCCAATAGTAGTGTTCCTTCAACATTGATCTAGTCTTCTCAACACCAAAATGGCCAGCTAGGGCTCCTCCATGCAGCTCTTGGATAAGCAGTTCACGAAATCCACATTGAGGTATACAAAGGCGTGAACCTTTGAATAGGAACCCATCTTCTAAGTGGAACAACCCATGGGGGTGTTTAAGACACTTCTCAAAAATGTCCTTGAAATCATCATCTTTTGGGTACAAATCTTTAACAACTTCAAACCCAAGTACTTTAGTACTCAAAGTGGAGAGTAATAAGTACCTTCTTGACAATGCATCAGCTCCTTTGTTGAGAGTACCCGCCTTATGTTGGATAGTGAAGTGGAAGGACTGAAGATACTCTACCTGATGGAGGTCCATCCTCAAGGTCTAAAAATGTTTCATTGATCCAAAATAATCAAGAAATCAACTCCAAAGTCACGGCCATGAGTCACTTGATGGCAAACACACACGGTGATACACCCGGGTTCTCATCCAGATTTTTACCCGGTTTTTGCTATCTTATTACATCGGCCTAAAGCATATTTCGGTGTCCGTTTTTTGGATGATTATCAAGTTCAGGATGATAACTTTTAAGTCCAATTGGTTTCATATCATTTGGAATTCATTTGGTTACTTAAAACAGTTCATCTCTTGAACCTGTCCGGATTGCACTGCAAAATGCACGGTTTTGGTTTTCTGGTTTGTTCAGGGGGCAAATGACGTCCAAATGCTACGATTCCAAATGGAGGGTAAACTAGACATCTTGAGGTTTCCAACCATGTAAGAAACGTAGCAAATAGTCATCATTTGAGGTGTCAAACATGCGTTGCAAGTGGAGGCAGAAACTGGCTGCTTGACACCCGGTTGCTTAGCTTGGTGGTTTTCCTCCTTCAAGGGGTTTGCTTAAGGTGGAAGGCTGCCAAGCAGGTCATTTTGAGCTGCTTGATCAAGCACCACTCAGCTACTTGAGAGAGAGACACGTGGAGCAAGTAAAACATCACCATTTTGCAAGCCCTCATTCGACCACTCAAGCATGACATGGCACACATGCATTCTTCAGTCCTTTTGAGGTGGCTAGCCATGCACTCTTACCTTCCTAGCTGGGAAAATGAGTCATCTACATTCCTTAATGCATAGGAAAGGTTTAGGAAGATAATTTAAGTGCTTTGTAAAATAAGCTTTCAGCTTTTGGTTTGTATTAGAGTAAACCGTGTGTTAGGAAGTGATTAGCAAGTTTAATGACTTTCCTCCCTTGGAAGGAAAGCTCATTTGTGTACTCTCAAGGTCATATAAGGCCTTGTATGTTCATTTTGAAGGAATAGAGTTGAATTTTCAGTAGAAAGAAAAGACTTTGTGTCTTGTGATTTCCTAAACACTTAACTTGCTTATCCTTAATTGTGGCCGATTAAGGTGGTGACCAAGTGAGTCTCAATCTTTGGTTAGGTGGTGAATCTTATCCTAATCCAAGATTGAGGGCCCTAAGCTAAATGATTAGTGGGGTATCTTATCTAATCATCTAGCTTAGAACTATCCAAGTTTCATTAAACACTCTTGAAGTTCACAAACTAGTTCTTGGTTTCACTCCTCTCAAACCATGAATTACCTTTGTTCTTCTTAGTGTCTTTTTATCCTCCTTTACTTCCCTCACTTCCTTTACCCCTTGATTCCTCTTTTCCACACAAAATCAAGCCTTGACTTAGCTGATTGCATCGAACTTCCTTTAACCTTCAAAGCCATCTCAAACCGTGGAAAAGGACTTACCTAGGCAAGCTCGGCAGTGAACTGGCACGGGCACCCCGTGCCATCAAGCACGGCCGTGCCACCCCTGGCCGTGAGAGTTTGCTTGTTTTCTAGCCTCCTTTGACGTGAGTTTACTTGGGTTGCTATCCTTCCCTTGGACTTACATCATTTTTGGTATCAGAGCAAGTTCAGAACTTGGCCTGAACCCCACGTCATTCCCAGCTTATCTCTGAAATCATTTCAAACACAATCAAACACAAACCGTTCATTCCTGCGATCACAATGAGTACTAACATGTCTGTGGAAGAAAGGCTTGAAGTTCTTTCTAAGCAAATGCAAGAAATGAGTGTGAGCAATCGAGAACTCAAAGCACAAAATGAGTACTTGAGGAAATAGCTTGGAAACCATATGAAACAAAAGCAGAAACTTCAAGAATCACCAAGCATTCGGACTGGAACAGACTATGGCTATGAAGAGGAAGCTAGCAATGCGTTCTCTGAAGAAGAAGTACTATTTGAAAGAATGCAAAGAAGAGTGCGACCTACTTTCAACTCTAATGAGATCAAGATTGATATTCCTGAGTTCGAGGGTAAGTTAGATCCTGATGAGTTCATTGAATGGTTACAAACGGTGGAGCGTATTTTTGAGTTCAAGGAGATTCCAGGAGATAAGAAAGTCAAAATAGTTGCTCTTAGATTAAGGAAATATGCCTCCTTATGGTGGACAAACCTTACTGCTAAGAGAACTAGAGAAAGGAAGAGTAAGATTGCTACTTGGAACAAGATGAAAGCCAAGATGAAGGCACGGTTTTTGCCTTCCACCTATGTCCAAGATCAATACATGCTCTTTCACCATTTGAATCAGGGTAAGATGAGTGTTGAAGAATATTCTCGTGAGTTTGAGAAACTCATGATCAAATGTGACATTCATGAGCCTGAAGAGCAGACCATGGTACGTTCCCTAGGAGGGCTTGATCCTAGGATAGCTAACATGGTTGAGTTGCAAGCTTATACCACCTTTGACGAAGTGTGTGTCCTAGCACACAAGGTGGAGCAACAAAGAAAGTCTAGAATGAATGTTCGTGATTCATTCAAGCCTTATTCTACACCAAATCGTGGGCAACCCTTAAACAAGGGGAGTACCACACCTCAGCCTAAATCATCTACCCCTTTCCCATATAATCCACAAAAAAACCAAGCTCCTCAAAGGCCACCACCATCAAACCCCCCACGTCCAAACCCATACCCTGTAAGCCAAAGGAGGTGTTACAAGTGTCAAGGCTTAGGACACATTGCTTCTGATTGTCCTAGTCGAAAGGTAGTCACCTTAGCTGAATGCGAAGCCATAGAGGGAGAATTTGCCGAGGAGAAAGAAGAGGAAAAGGCAGAAGATGCTGAGAGCGATCATGAAGATGATCAGGAGGGGTTTGTGGAAAACGCAGATGAAGGTGAGATGCTAGTAATTCGAAGGGTATTGAGCAATCAACGAGTTGCTAAGGATGAACAACGTGAGAACATCTTTCACTCACGATGTACAGTCCAAGGCAAAGTGTGCTCGTTAATCATCGATGGAGGAAGTTGTGCCAACGTTGTTTCATTGAATATGATTGAGAAACTGAACCTTTAGTCCACGGCACACCCACACCCATACAACATTCAATGGTTAAATCAAGGCAAGGGATTACAAGTTAACTCTCGTTGCTTGATTTCATTCTCTCTTGGTAAGGACTACGAAGATGAAC